>CP092879.1:48503312-48532823 GCA_030710605.1 Cordylochernes scorpioides | reverse complement strand
CAATTTATAATTTTCAAGTCAGTTTCCAGCATTACTGTAAAGCTAGGAGCTTTTAGTTCAGGTTAAGCCATCAGGACCTTGTATTGTCTTTTTTTTTCAAATTTAAGACAAGACAACACAGGCTTTCTCTATGTGGAATGCCAATTGATCAACCCGATTTAGGCTTTCTCTATGTGGAATGCCAATTGATCAATTCTATTCAGGCTTTCTCTATGTGGAATGCCAATTGATCAATCCTATTCAGGCTTACTCTATGTGGAATGCCAATTGATCAATCCTATTCAGGCTTTCTCTATGTGGAATGCCAATTGATCAATCCTATTTAGGCTTCTCTATGTGGAACCTTTATCTTCTTCATAATCTTTATCTATATTCTTCTTTATATAATACTAGCGGACGTACCTGGCTTCGCCCGGGGTTTAACCCGAGTAAAGGTTTGTCTAGCGAACATTTGTTAAAACAATTCTCTAAAAACTTATTTAAAAAAAAAGTTATATTTTGATAATTTGAAACTCGTAAATTTGAATCTCTCGTTAAAGTGAACATTTTTTCCCGGTCCCTGTGTGCCGTGTCATCCTGAATTTTGTCTTTCCTAATTTTCTACATTAGAAAATCATAGTTTTATCTAGTGAACATTTTTCCCGGTCCCTTGAAAAATACTCGATAAGTTGAATAAAATCAATATTAATTGGTTCCCTCGGTAATTGGAAGTTAAAGGAATAGTGTCTTCGCCTTGGAATTGTACCATTATTCTTGTCTCAAATAAATTGCCGTGTCATCCTGAGATAATCTTACTTTTGATAAATAATATTTAAGACGAATGGCCCAGGCAACGCCCGGGTTTTACCCGAGTGCGTATATATTTTAAAAACGTTTTAATTCAAATACTATTCGTTACAATTATAAATTGGCGCCATGGATGTCACTCTTGTGAAACGTCCAGTTCCAAACTGTGTGTTTTTAAAATGTTTTAATTAAAATACTATTCGTTACAATTATAAATTTGAACGATAGGCTCATTATTTCTTTATACCGTTATTATACCGTTATATCTATATATATAAAAATGAATGTTTGTATGTTTGTTTGTCTGTCTGTATGACCCGTATACAAATTCGCAGTAGTTCACTAATTCAAACCAAAATTTCCATACATTGGTAAAAAATAACGGGGATGACGATAGGCTATTTTAAAATATATATAAATCATTTATTAAAATTATATATTCAAATTATTCAACTTAGCTCACGAGCAGCGCCCTCTAGAACGCGTGGCGTTTTATGGCGGGGGGCGCCCATTGGCTGCGGGCGAGCACGTGACTTCCCTGCCCCCCCCCCCCCCTCCGAGATAATGGAATCGCCCGGCTGCCGGTCGGTTGGCCATTTCGAGTTCCCACCGCGCGCGGTCCTGGCGTTGGTGACACAGCTGTGCCAGGTGCCAAAAAAGCCTCGCGGGTGACCTCCGGGAACTACGTCCATCTTCCATATGTTAAAATACATTTAATTGTGTAAACCCGGGCGTTGCCTGGGTCATTCGTCCGGTATTGTCCGGTATACAAATTCGCAGTAGTTCACTAATTCAAACCAAAATATCCATACATAGGTAAAATAATACGGGGAAGACGATAGGCTATTTTACAAAATATATAAATCAATTATTAAAACTATATATTTTTAGTCAGAAAATGATGATGACGATATGCTGTATCATGTTTGATTATCAGATACAAAATTTTATCGGGAAATATACCAATTGTACGCAGGAACAAAATTCTATCAGAAAACATTCATTCGAGCAGAAAACCAATTTATAATTGTAACGAATAGTATTTGAAAATCAAAATGATATAATTTTCAAATATCGTTGTGAAAATTTACATATTTATTTTTATATTTTAAAAACAAACAAAGTTTGGAGCGGGACGTTTCACAAAAGTGACATCCACGGTGCCAATTTATAATTGAAACGAATAGTATTTGAATAAAAACATTTAATCGGGTAAAACCCGGGCGTTGCCCGGGTCATTCGGCTAGTTATATATATTACACGTTATTTGTTTTCTTGGCCGACTGTTTTACATATGGTGTTATCTTAAAATTGCTTGTTTTGAATATTTTTTAGATTGAGATTATTAGCTAGTATGTAAAAAAATTAACTCTGTTGAAATTTAATTTTGTATTTATATATAAATAAAATTAACTCTGTTGATTTTTTTGCATTTAATCGATAGCAGCGAAGTTACGCTTGGAGAACGGGAGCTCGAAAGATAAAAGCCAGACTTTTGATCTCTGATGATCCCCTATTTTTGTAGCCTAACGGAGATCTAGGTGTGCTTGGTGCTGCCTTGGTTCCCTCGCAAGCGGCGCGCTGTTACCAGATGCAGCGGGCTGTTTGCATGCGTCGTCCAGGTTTTCAATTGTGCCTTAAAATGCTTCCAGATTAGCATGTAGAAGGCGGATTAATTGATACTACAGCGAAGTTACGCATGTTAATGTTAGGAAAAATATTTTGATGTTAAGCAAAACCTGCTCCATCTCGTTTTACATAAATGTTGAAAATTTGGTCGAAATTGATGCATTGTAACGAAAGTTTTTAGTGAACAACACTTATGAAATTTCCATTTTATTAATATAGAGATTTATCTAAATATTCTTATTCTTTATAATCTTTATATATATATTCCTTTCCTTTATTTAATCTTTAACTCTATATTCTTCTCTTCTTTACAATCTTCATCTCTATATTCTTTTTATAATCTTTATTCACAATCTTCTTTAGAGCATTTATATACTTCTTTTTTATATTTTTATATTTTTTATTCTATAGAATCTTCATCTACATTCTTCTTTTTTCTATAATATTTATCTATATTCTTTTTCTTTTTTACTCATTTTTAAATTTAAAAAATAATATATTCATTATATATATATAAAATATACATCATCTTATATGATATACATATATTAATTTTTCTTTCTTTTTTACTTTCTAACGTTATTTATTTAAAAATAGCTTCTTATTTGATTTGATTTTTGTTGTAAGATTTAGGTACTTACAGCGTGTATGAAGGCATGAGGACGTTGATGATTATATAATAATAATCTTTATTATCCATGTTGACTTTGCTTAGAATTATTAATGAAACTGATTCCAATAATTATTAATTAAACATTATATTTATTGATTAACAAGAGAGGTAACAAAATATAAAAAGGAAACTTATATTGAAAACAAAGGAACTCTTTTTTTCTTGTTTTTAGCGCCTATTTACCCGTGAGCTTACACACACTCTGTGGTAACAAATAATTAAAATATGTACAACACACGCTCCCCTGTGTGTAAGCCCTAATCAGCAAGTCCAAGGCTATCTGCACATTTCCGTAGTTTGTCCTTAGGTATACTCTTCGTTAGTATATCCGCCTCCATGTCTTCACTTTTAGTGTATTCCAGCTTGATTCCATTTTGAATTTCCTCTTTCACAAAATAATACTTTCGGTTTATGTGCTTTGTTCGTGAAGTAATCTTGTCAGATTGTATCCAGTTTATTGCAGCCTGGCTGTCACTTTTCAAGGTAATTGGGAAAGTTAAATTTTCACAAAGTTCTTCTAGTAATCCCTTTAACCATAATACTTCTGAAATGCCTTCACATATTGAAATAAGTTCTGCTTCACATGTAGACAAGGCTACTAAATTTTGCTTTCTACTTCTCCAGTTTATTAAGTTGTTGCCAAGTTTGACTGTATAGCCTGAATAGGATTTTGCGTCTCGGGTTGTGCACCAGCTCGCATCAGTACTTATTGTGATATTGTTGTCTTTTGACTTATATGCCAACATGTTATCTCTTGTTCCCTTCAGATATCTATAAATCCTTTTAACTCCAGTTAAGTGTATTTCTCTTGGATCATTACTATACTGTGATAAATTGCTGACGTTGAAGGATATGTCCGGTCGAGTACCCGTAGAGAGGTACATTAGTGATCCAATCATTTCCTGGTATACAGTTTTATCTACTGGCTTAGAGTCCAAATATTCATCCAAATTTTGATTTTGATCTCCAGGTGTCTGCACACTGTTGCATTCTTCCAGTCCAAATCTGTGAAGAATTGTATCAATATAATGAGTCTGAGATAGATAAAATCCATCTTCTTCCCTTTTTATTTCAATTCCAATAAATGGTTCGCTATCTTTCTTTTCTGTTAGAGTAACATATTTTTCTATTTCTGAGGCTAGGTTGTCATTAATTTCCTTACTAGTTCCAGCAATGATGAGATCATCTACATATAGACCCAGTATTACATACTCTTCTCCTCTCTGGAGTTTATAGACACATGGATCACATTTGGTTCTAATCATTCCCAACTGGTATAAAATTTCATTGATCTTTTTGTTCCAACATTTTCCTGATTGTGGTAGACCATACAGGCTTTTTTCCAATTTACACACTTTTTTTTCTTCTCCTTTTTGTATAAAACCATCTGGTTGTCTCATGTATACTGTCTCTTTTAACTCACCATAGAGATAAGCTGTCTTCACATCATAAGTCTTTATGGTTAAATTCTGTTGTGTTGCAAGAGCTACTATTGTTCGCAAGCTTTCCTTTTTGAGTACAGGTGAAAAAGATTCCTTATAGTCCACACCATATCTTTGATTGCATCCAACAGCAACCAGTCTGGCCTTTCGTTTATATATGCCGTCACTTGGTGTTTTCTTCGTACTGTAGACCCATTTACTATTGATGACTTTCATACCATTTTCCCTTGGTACTAGTGTCCATACTTTATGTTTCTCTATCTCGCTGAGCTCATCTTCCATTGCTTTGTGCCATTCATTTCTTTCTCCACTATCCATTGCTTCTTTAAAGTTCTCCGGAATATAATGATCAATTTCCATAATTAAGTTTGCATTATTCCTATCCTTTATTCTTTGTGAGCGTCGAACTCCTTCTTCAATCAATTTCCTTTCTTGTTCTTCAAGTCTTGCTTTGTGCCGTTCTTCTAAGATGCTCTTTGTTTCTCCTTTCTTTCTTCCTCCTTTTACACATCTTTCCTGTATCGGTTCAGTTTGTGATGAGTCATTTTCACAGTCACCACCTAGTTTTACTGAAGTATCCTCCTGAGACTTCATTTTACTCTCTGTGACAGGATTGTCTTCTTTCAAGATAAGAAAGTCTTCAGCAACTATTTCTTCACAATTTCCTTTATAGGTCAAATTATCACAAGTAGTATCTTCCTGAATATCATTTGCATAATCAATTCCTCTCTTATCTTCACTAAATTTTACTGATCTGACTTCATGGATTCTCTTTGTCATTATATCATATATTCTGTAGGCTTTTCTTTTAATGGAATAACCAATAAATATTCCCTTTCTACCCTTTGGTGAAAACTTGTTTCTTCTTGGTTTGCTCTCAAGCCAATGTGTCAAACATCCAAATATTCGAATGTGTTTGACCGATGGTTTCCTGCCATTCCATCTCTGCATAGGGGTATTTTGCTTGATAGACCTGTGGGGTGTACAATTCTTAATGTATGTAGCTGTAGCAATTGCCTCTGCCCAAAACATCATGGGTAATTTTGAGTCAATTAGTAAGGTTCTCGCTGTATCTATAAGAGTCCTATTCACTCTCTCTGCGACTCCATTACTTTGTGGTGAGTATGTTGTGGTGAGTTGGTGATGGATCCCACTTCTCTTGAAAAGTCCTTCAAATCTAGAGTTACAAAATTCAGTTCCATTTTCCGTTCTTACATCTTTTATTCTAAGACTTAATTCGTTTTCGGCTCTTGCTTTAAATTCTTCAAATCTTTCAAAGGTCTCATCTTTTGATCTCAGGAAATATACAAAGATTCTTCTACTGTAATCATCTACTATAACAAGGAAATACTTAGATCCTCCTAAAGATTGACATGGCATTGGTCCACATAAATCCATATGAATCAACTGCAGGGGCTTAACTGTATAATTTTCTGTAATATTATATGGCTTCTGCACCAGTTTTCCCATTATGCATGCTTCGCACTCTGGTAACCTTTCGAATTTTAGATCCAATCCTCTTACAATATGTCCTTGAATCATTTTTTTCATGTATTCTTCATTTATATGGTTTAATCTCTTATGCCATAAACTTATATTGCTATTTTTATTTGATAAATGTGTATTTATAACCATGACATTTTCATTTTTTGCTATTGGTACATTTCTTTGTTTTGTTTCCATCATAAACATTCTATCTTTAATATATGCTTCAGCAACTAAATCATTCCCTTCATTATAAATTTTTGCTCCATCCTTATTGAAAATAACTGAATTTCCCTTGTTGACTAATTCGTATACTGACAAGAAATTATTCCTTAAACTTGGTACATGTAAGATATCTTTGATGCGAATATTTTCTTGGCCTTCACTTGTGCATGTAGTAAGTCTCATATCTCCTTTGGCTATGGCTTGGGTAGTTTTGCCCTTTTCAGCTAGGTTGATTTCACTTTCATAATCTACCACATTTTCCATCAAAGTTAGGTTTGGGGTTAAATGTGCGGTGCATCCTGAATCTATACACCATATTTGTCTATCATTTCTCTCATCTGGTGAATCTTCAAATTCTTTTACATATGTTTCAAATGCTTGCTCATTAATTCCACTTTTCATAGTATCCACTAGGTTATTTCAAATGTTCCCTACTGTATTTGTGATTTCTATAACCAGGATTCCATTTCTTTTGGTATCCTTGTTTCTGTTTATCTCGAAACCAGCTATCATTAGCTAGATGTCCCTTTTTATTACAAACAAAACATCTTTTTGGCTGAGATTTTTGAACTTTTCTATCTTTAATTCTGTATGCTTGTTCATACCCATTCTCAACCGATTGATTTAATCTCATATTTCTTCTTGACTCCTCTTCTCTTAGAGTTTGTTGAATCTCTTCAATTGTTGCCTCTCTCTTTGATCGTAAGACAATAGCAATATTTTCATACCTTGGATGTATGCCTCTGACAATATGAAATGAAAGTTCTCTTGAGGGAAATTGATGCCCTAATGATGAACTTCTAGCAGCAATATTTTTTGCCCTTGTTATATATTCATCTACAGTCTCATTATCTTTCATTCTAATGTTCTTTAATTCTAAGCCTATATCAATAATTTTATCTTCCAAATTGCCTGTGTATGTTTTTCTCAGTGAGTCCCATACTTTCTTAGCATTTGTTTCTCCTATGAACATTCCAGCTTGTTCATTTGTCAAAGTAGTGATGATTATCCCAAAAGCTTCATCATTTTTATCACTCCAAATCTCCCAAGAACTTTTGTCTTCCATATCAGGTTCTGGATCTGAAATTACACATTTAAATAATTTTCTTCCTCTCAGAACTGCGCCGATTTTCAACGCCCATATTTGATAATTATTTCCTGTTAATGGTTCAATTTTTGTTTGGGATAAAACATTATATTCAGCCATTTTCGTCTCTTTTGAGCTAATATAAACAAACCAATATATAATTTAAAACAAATATATATTTTAAATTTATTTAAATATTGGGTAGCTTTTAAACATGCAATATATAGATATAATTTAACTTAATCTATATAAATACCTTTAATCTTCTTATAAGTGCTTCAGTTTACCGATCAGAATAAACTTCTTGCTTAATCTTCAGATTGAATATTTTCGTTTTTGAGCTTTATATCAATAAACCACCATCTGCTACCAATTGTTGACTTTGCTTAGAATTATTAATGAAACTGATTCCAATAATTAGTAATTAAACATCATATTTATTGATTAACAAGAGAGGTAACAAAATATAAAAAGGAAACTTATATTGAAAACAAAGGAACTCTTTTTTTCTTGTTTTTAGCGCCTATTTACCCGTGAGCTTACACACACTCTGTGGTAACAAATAATTAAAATATGTACAACAATCCATTTAGTAAGAAAAACAAAGTTATGGTAGCGAACACATTTATAATATATAGCCGAATGACCCGGGCAACGCCCGGGTTTTACCAGATTAAATGTTTTTATTTAAATACTATTCGTTACAATTATAAATTGTCACTTTTGTGAAACGTCCCGCTCCAAACTTTGTGTCTGAGAAGCGATATTTTTATAGAAAGATGATCTGGCTTTTGTTTTCTGCTCGAATGAATGATTTTCTGTTAGAATTTTGTTCCCGCGTACAAAATAATGAGCTGGTTTCACCCGTGATCTCTGCTTTTTGGAATTTTTCCCGATATAATTTTGTATCTGATAATCTTACATGATACAGCAATATCGTCATCATCATTTTCTGACTAATAATATATAGTTTTAATAATTGATTTATATATTTTTTAAAATAGCCTATTGTCTTCCCCGTATTTTTTTACCTATGTATGGAAATTTTGGTTTGAATTAGTGAACTACTGCGAATTTGTATACCGGACATACAAACCAACAAACAAACAAACATACAAACATTCATTTTTATATATATAGAAGATATAATATAAATGAGTTTTAAAAATTGTTTTAAAAAATGCATCGGCCGGGAATCGAACCCTGGCCGCCCGCGTGGCAGGCGAGCATTTTACCACTGAACCACCGATGCTTTAAAAAAATGGCCATATTTAGGTATTCATTCCATTCCGGATTAGTCCGCGTAAAAAAAGTTCTTCAAATGAAAAAAAGAAATAGCCAAAAATACTAATCAAAATGCAGCCGAAAATTTTCCTCAGGTTTATAAAAAGCGACATGCAAAATTTGGTACCAATTGGTTCAGTAGTTTTTGAGTTTATCGCAAAACAGACAGACAGACAGAAATTGACTTTTATATATATAGAAATAGAAGAAGTAAACAAACTGTAGGTGATGATGATAAGGGCAGCGTGGCGCTAGCCGTCGTAGCATTCAGTTTCCAACAATCCTCGGCATGAATGTGGAGATGTCACGAGGTTTGTGCGTAGCTTCTCAAATGTCGGCCTTGGTAGCGGCTTGGTCAGGATGTCCGCCTTCATGTCGCCTGTCGGGCAGTAGATCATTTTTATCACTGTCTTCTTCTGAAGATCCTTCAGGTGATGGATCTTGGTTGCGATGTGCTTGGTTCTAGAAGACACTTTTTCGGTTGAACATAACTTGAGACATGATTGATTGTCTTGGTGGAAGTAGATTGGAGCTTTCTGTTCCAGTTCGAGATCCTTTAGCAATTCGAGGAGCCATAACAGTTCTTGTGAGGCTTCGGCTGCGGAGATTAGTTCCGCTTCGGTGGATGAGAGAGATACGCAACCTTGTTTCCCAGTCATCAATGAGATGGGGTTTGATCCCAGTAGGAACAAGTTTCCGCTTAGTGATTTTCTGTCGGTGTTGTCGCTTGCCCATGTGGCATCACTGTATGCTTCCAGTGTGGGAGGTTTTTGGTTAGATATGCGTAGCTCGAGTTCTTTAGTAGTTTTTAGATATCTTACGCTTCTTTTTGCGGCATTCCAGTCACAATTTCTAGGATTCTGGTTTCTGCTGCTGAGTATGCAGACTGGAGCTGCGATATCTGGTCTGGATACTACGCTTAGGTACAATAGTGAGCCTATCAGTTGTTGGTTTTTGACGTTGTTTGGTAGAAGTTTTTCATCAGATATACCGGGGTATCCGCTTTCCATGGGAGTGAAAGTAGGTTTCGCTTCTTGGAGGTTGTACCTTTCAACTAATTCTTGGATTTTATTCTTTTGGCTCAGTAGGAGTTCACCTTCTCTGTTCCTTGAGATTTCTATACCAATGAATTGAGTGGGGTCTCCAAGGTTCTTTATTTCGAATTCTTTTTCGAGAGTTTTTACAGTGTTTTGGATGATTATTTCGGAATCGCTTGCAAGGAGCATGTCATCCACATATAGAATCAAGTAGATGGAATGGTTTTCTTCATTCTTGGTTAATAGGCATGGGTCTACAGTGCTCTGTTTGAAGTTATTTTTAATTAGAGTGCTTGCGATTTTTGTGTTCCAAGATCTTCCGGCTTGTTTTAGACCGTAAATTGCTTTCTTTAGTTTGCAGATTTCGTTTGTTTGTTTTGTATGGAGTCCTTCTGGGAGTTCCATGTAGAGTTCTTTATCTAGGTCGCCGTGTAGGAACGCTGTCTTGACATCTAGGTGGTTCACTTGCATCCCTTTGTAGACTGATGCAGCTAGGAAGGCTCTAATTGTAGAATGCTTCACAATTGGTGCAAAGGTTTCTTCGTAGTCTCGGCCAAATTTCTGATTGAACCCTTTTGCTACGAGTCTGGCTTTGTACCGTTCTATTTCTCCTTTGGAATTGAGTTTCTGTTTATAGGTCCATTTACATCCTATGATCTTTTTGTCCTTAGGTAGAGGCGTTAGTTCCCAGACATTGTTCTTCTCAAGAGAATTTAATTCTTCGTTCATTGCTTGTAGCCCTTTTTCTCTTTCTAATTTTGGTAATTGTAGGACTTCCGAGTAGTTGGTGGGTGTCTGAATGTCTTGAGCTTCAGTTTTGTACAGCATGTAGTCATTTCTCATGGGAGGTATTCCCTTTGTTGGTCTCGTGGATCGTCTTTGTGTGACCACTTGTGTTCCTGTGCTTGTACCGGGTTGAATGTAATCCTCGGTTTCTGAGTCCTCAAGGTTTTCGGATTGTGTTCCTGGTTCCTGGCTTTCCTCTGCATTTCCAATATGATTAGAGGAAGTTAGATCTGTACTTAGTACTTGTGGTGAAGTTGTTTTTGTGGAAGCGTGGTGAAACCCATTTTCTTTTTCTAGAAATTTTACGGATCTGCTGATTGTGATGTTGTCTGTGTCGTGCAGGATTCTGTATCCTTTGCTTCGATCATCGTATCCAAGAAGAATCCCTTCGATAACTTTGCTATCCAACTTGTTTCTTTTTATCTTGGGAATATAGGCGGAGGCTTTACATCCGAATCTTTTTAGATGCCTCAGACTGGGCTTCCTGTTGGTCCATAGTTCAAATGGAGTCTTGTCTGTAGCTTTCGAGGGTATTCGGTTGTGTAGGTAATTAGCTGTGGTAACCGCTTCCGCCCATAGAGACTGTGGGAGTCCTGAGTCAAACAGCATGCATCTTGTCATCTCCATTAGTGATCGATTTTTCCTTTCGGCTACTCCGTTCTGGGCTGGTGAGTAGGGGACTGTTAGCTGATGTTTGATTCCGCTTTGGTTCAGGAAATCTTCGACTTGTCGGTGGTTTACGTACTCACGACCGTTGTCTGTCCGTATGGTTTGGATATTTTTTCCAAATTCCGTGTGCGCTGAGATGACGTAGTCTTTTATTTTTTCATAGACTTCGTCTTTTCCTTTCAGGAGGTAGACCTTCGTGTATCTGCTGTAGTCATCAGTGAAGGTGATGAAGTATCTCTTACCGCTAAGAGAGTTAGTTGGTAATGAACCGCAGACATCGCTGTGGACAAGTTGAAGCGTTTCAGTTGCTCTGTACTCTGTCTTCTTTGGAAATGGGGTTTCGGTGAGTTTACCTTGAATGCACTGAACGCAGTCTGTGCTGTGCGAACAGTTATTTAGACTTAGTCCTCTTGCTAGGTTCTCATTTTGAATTTTCTTAATTGATTCTATATTTCTGTGTCCTAGTCTGTCGTGCCAGAGCATGAGGCAATTTTTGTTCTTGCAGTGGTTTTGTTTTGCTGCATTCGCTTTGAATGTGCGAGTTTGGAGGTTGTCATCCAGGTGGAGTTGGTATATTCCATTGTCAAGTATACCGTTCGCGAGGGCTGTGTTGTCTCTTTCGATGGTACACCAATCTCTTTGGAACGTCACTTTACATCCGTTGGAGGTGGCCGCACTCACTGACAGAAGGTTGTCTGTTAGTTCCGGGATGTAGAGAACTTTTGTGAGAAGTAAGGTGTCAGTCTTTCCTTGGGGTGTGATGACTTTGATTTCTCCTTGTCCTATCCCTTTGACCTGCAGCTTATTGCCATTAGCAACCACAACATTTTGTGTTTGTTCTCTGTTAAGTTCAGTGAAGAAGCTTTCATCGTACGCCATATGAGATGTGGCTCCAGAGTCGACGAACCAGTTGTGTACACTTGCTTCTCGTTGAGTGCAATTGAAAGCTTTTGGGTTAAGTCCTTTTGTTGTTCTCTGGTTTGTTGGTTGTTCTTGGGTGACACTCGACTGATTTGTGTACTTTGGTACGTTTCCTCTTCTGAAGTTTTCATATTTGTACTTTTGTTGCTGTTGTTTCGCTTTTGATAGTGCCAACATTCTTCCTTGGAGTGGTTTGTTTTGTGGCAGAAGGAACAGAATTTCTTCTCTTTTTCTCTTCTTTGGCTTGAAGCTCTGTGGAGGCTTTTTAAGGCTTTTGATTCGGTGCTTTCGTCTTTCGAGCTTTCTACTCTGCGTGTGTGTTCATCAAAGAGTTTGTTCTTGGTAAATTCAAGCGTTAGCTCATCATCAGGCCTTGATTCCAACATCGTGATGAGATTGGAGTAGCTCTTTGGAAGCGAGCAAAGCAGTATAGCCGTGATGTGAGAGTCCTTTAGTGTTTCGCTAATGGTTCGCAGTTTGTCAACTAGTTCCATCATGGTAGTGATGTGCTGTTGCATGTCTTTGTCTTCTTCGAGTTTTAAGCTGTATAGTTTCCTTAGCAAATAAATTTTTCCTGAGAGTGTTTTTCTTTCATAGATATTTTTAAGAGTGTCCCAGGTAGCTTTGGCTGTTAGTAGGTTTTTGACATGCACTATTTGTGAGTCGGCGATGCTTAGATTAATTATAGCTCTAGCTTTTAAGTCTTTCTTTTTCCATTCGATTTTAGGTTCATCTGGAATATTTTCGGTGACAACTTCCCAAAGATCTTCCTTTTGCAAGAGCATTTCAATTTTGAAAGACCATAGTGAGTAGTTATAGCCGTCGAGCTTATCTAGGGTTACATCGTGGCTCGGGAGTGACGCCATTTTTGCTAAGCCTTTTTCTTTGTCTTAACTCGTTATTTGAATTTCATGCAATATTCAGTCTCATAATCTAATTGTTGTAAGATTTAGGTACTTACAGCTTGTATGAAGGCATGAGGACGTTGATGATTATATAATAATAATCTTTATTATCCATTTAGTAAGAAAAACAAAGTTATGGTAGCGAACACATTTCTCTCTATATATATAAAAGTCAATTTCTGTCTGTCTGTTTCGCGATAAACTCAAAAACTACTGAACCAATTGGTACCAAATTTTGCATGTCGCTTTTTATAAACCTGAGGAAAATTTTCGGCTGCATTTTTATTAGTATTTTTGGCTATTTCTTTTTTTAATTTGAAGAACTTTTTTTTTTACGCGGACTAATCCGGAATGGAATGAATACCTAAATATGGCCGTTTTTTTAAAGCATCGGTGGCTCACTGGTAGAATTCTCGCCTGCCACGCGGGCGGCCCCGGTTCGATTCCCGGCCGATGCATTTTTTTTTTTTTACAATTTTTAAAACTAATTTATAAAAAATATAATATAAATATATACTATTATATCAACTATATTAATTAAATCAAATACCTAAACACTAATATAATACAATTTTTGCCATCACACACACTTTTTTCCTGTAGTTTATGTGTTACTTCTGTATTGCTATTCTATGGCACTTCTAATATTTATTATTGACGTGACAACGTCTTAAATTAGGTTGCGGCTGGGAGTCACTTATGAAAAAGTGTAACGCCCGGTAACGTTACGATGAGTCATCGAACGAGAGTGCTGCGCGCGCAGCGCTAGAGAATTAGGCGCATTGAATCGGCGCATGCTTGTCTCTGTCTTTGTCTTTCTCGAACGTTCTTGGCGTTGGAAAAACAAGAAAGCGTCATAATACAAGTTCACACGTGTGGTTAAAGTATCGTCAGCTGTGTCTGTAGTGAAAATGTGGAGTGCTTAGATTCTTCATTTACAACAACTACAACAATAAAGGTAAATAATTGTACACTGATATTTCATTATCGTAAACTATGATTGATTGATTAATTGTTAGATTGACACAAAAGTTGAGAAACTGAGTTTATAGGTTATGTCATACTATTGATAAATGTTGATAGTGTTAAGTAAATTATTAGTTTAAAATTAATTAATTAATTAATTATTATTTTACAAATTTTAAATAGTTTCAAATTTATTTAGCAAAAATTTGAACCTTCGATCTGAATAAATGTTTTGATTTTCGAATTGATTCTTTAAAATTACAAATATTAAGAAAAAGTGGCAGATATAAGAAAACTTTATTTAAACTGTGTTGAGCAAGAATTTTAACATCTAAATCAAGTAAATGTTTTAATTTTCAACTTCATCATTTACAATTACAAATTTTATTTAATTTCAAATTTATTTAGCAAAAATTTGAACCTTCGATCTGAATAAGTGTTTTGATTTTCAAATACCAACGCGGCTGGTGGAGTGGCGATCTATCGTAAATTATCATCGACATCTACGGCGGAAGTGTTCCAAGTTGCGATTACAGACGTAACTCGTGTCATTAAAACCAAGGGTGACATGTGCATGACTGAAGTTACTTGCTTCGCCGCTAATACTAGCTTCAAGTTTATACTCGGTGCTGTATATATTCATCCAGGAGCTAGTATGCAGGATATTGGAATGTTACTATGGCAAGGACTCGGTCCGTACATTCACAACAGCCAGTACGTGCCACCGTTCGTGCAAGTTGATTCTAGTATACCGATTCTTCTGTGTGGTGATTTTAACAAAAACGTAAAGCCTGACAACTCGTTTCTTAAATTCATGAAAAATACGTATAATCTTGATTGCGTATCAAACGTTTCTAAGTCAACTACGTTAAAAGGAACAACTATCGACTTGACTTTCGCAAGACACATTACAGCAGAAACACTTCCTTTCATTTTATATTTCTCCTATCATCGTCCTATCCTCAACAAAATCACTCAAATAGGAATTAGTTAAGTTTAAGTTTACATGTACAATGTTTTAGTAAACAAAATATATTTCTATAGTTAAAATTTGTGCAATTCTTATTTTCATTCAATTCCTTGTTCCTATTGTGCAATTTAATTATATTCATATCAATAAATATTCTACCGTTGTCACGTAAAATCTTCGCCCGTAAAACCGACTTTACAGCCAACCATTGTTTTTGATATACTTTTAGTATGAAGGAAATTGCACCCAAGGGATTTCTCGGGCGAAGCCGGGTCATTCGCCTAGTATATATATAAAAGTCAATTTCTGTCTGTCTGTCTGTTTCGCGATAAACTCAAAAACTACTGAACCAATTGGTACCAAATTTTGCATGTCGCTTTTTATAAACCTGAGGAAAATTTTTGGCTGCATTTTGATTAGTATTTTTGGCTATTTCTTTTTTTCATTTGAAGAACTTTTTTTTTACGCGGAGTAATCCGGAATGGAATGAATACCCAAATATGGCCATTTTGTATACGCATCGGTGGCTCAGTGGTAGAATGCTCGCCTGCCACGCGGGCGGCCCGGGTTCAATTCCCGGCCGATGCATTTTTTTAAAACAATTTTTAAAACTCATTTATATTGTATCTTCTATATTATTATATTATATTATATTACATATATATATAAAAATGAATGTTTGTATGTTTGTTTATGTTGTTTGTGTGTTTTTTTTTTTATACAAATTTGTAGTAGTTGACTTATTCAAACCAAAATTTCCATACATAGGTAAAAAAATACAGGGAAGACGATAGGCTATTTTAAAAAATATATAAATTTATTATTAAAACTATATATTATTAGTCAGAAAATGATGATGACGATATTGCTGTATCATGTAAGATTATCAGATACAAAATTATATCGGGAAAAATTCCAAAAAGCAGAGACCACAGGTGAAACCAGCTCATTATTTTGTATGCAGGAACAAAATTCTAACAGAAAAACATTCATTCGAGCAGAAAACAAAAGCCAGATCATCTTTCTATAAAAATATCGCTTCTCAGACACAAAGTTTGGAGCGGGACGTTTCACAAGAGTGACATCCACGCCGCCAATTTATAATTGTAACGAATAGTATTTAAATAAAAACATTTAATCGGGTAAAACCTGGGCGTTGCCCGGGTCATTCGGCTAGTATAATATATAGAAGAAGTAAACAAACTGTAGGTGATGATGATAAGGGCAGCGTGGCGCTAGCCGTCGTAGCATTCAGTTTCCAACAATTTTTAATCGAAAAATGAACCTGTAAACATGTATCAATTCGAATATAAATGAATTATTTGATATGTATATCCATTAGAATATAAATGAACTTTTTGAAATGTATATCAAATCGAATATAAATTAACTTCTTCAATGTATCAATTCGAATATATAAATGAACTTTTTGAAATGTATATCAAATTCGAATATAAATTAAATTTTTGAAATGTATCAATTAAAATATAAATTATCACTAAATTCACTTTTTCCAATATGATTTATATATATCTAGTTTTCTCTAAATTTCGAACGTTAGGCTTAGTATTTTCAGAATTTTACTTATCTTTCCTTATCCCACCGCTGCCACCATGTTACGTAGCCGTTGTGGGTTTCTATTAATTATATTTTATTAAGTAATTATATTTTATTAAGTAATTACCACCCTTTAATTGTAATATATTTTATTTACTACAAGCATGGCTGCGCTTGTTCTACGCTAAATTTTTATATATTACAACATTAATAAACATGGTCAAAAGTCAATAATAATAACATAATAATCTGTTTATGTTACATATACTAAATTCCAAAGATACCTAGGGCTCTAACTTTTCAACTGAACAAGGCAGAACATTGAACACAGAACAGAAAATGATTAAAATACATCACTTGGTTATGTGCAGTTCATAAATTTAAAATAATTTTTAAAACTTTTGCCCTCTGACCTCAGTCCCCAGATGTCCATGTTGTGCTTGTAGAAGAGAGATCTGTTAAACCTTTTAAGATGCCTCTTTCAAAAGGGAACATAACTGTTTAACTACAGATGTGGGATTTATAATTTTCCTAGTATTCCTGTTATCCTGAATTCTATCCCTAAAATCAAGAAAGGAAATGAGTATATACTCGTAGTTTTAATAGTGTATGCTTTTCTTAGTCGCGGTTCTTGGAAGCATTGGACAAATAACCTTCTGGGAATCTCCTGAATATCCTGATAGGGCTGCTGGAGAGGGCAATCACTAGATGGTCTCCCTTCACCTGTGGCCTCTCATTGGTGAGTTGTGCCTGAGCAACAAATAGCATGGTCCTGTATTCCATCCTGCACTACCTCCATTCTACATTTCACCAGAAACCACCATCAACCAGCTGCGCCTGCAGACAGGCGGGATTCATGTGAGGAATGCTGAACATTGTGGACTAGATTTGGCACACCTGCCTGAAAGGCTGCCAATAGCTAATCTTGCCTAGATGTGAATGACCCTGCAAGCTTCTGACATCTGGATGTCGTAGAGTAAGAGAAGAATGAGTCTCTGGGAGGTCTCATCCAGGGTTTTTGAGTTGGTTCACCAGGTTCTTCACACCCCATCAGTCTGAGGGCCCTGCATCTCTGAGGTGACAGCAGATTCCTGCAAACGTCAGATCTGCTGGCTCTCATCACTGGCTGCAAGCAACTGTCAGAGACTTTTTCAATGATGTCCCAGCCTTATTGTGCTCAACCTAATGAACATGTGTATGCTCACCCTGTGAACATTTATTCTTCTGTTGTGAAAATCGTTTTAAAATGAGAGGGATAAAGGTATTTTATTCTTTCTTTCAAATAAAGAATGCCATTTTTAACATCCTTAGAGAAAAAGACTAGGATGGTGTGTGGAGGAAACTTACAGTACAAGAGGAATCCTAGCCAAATTCCATGATTGTGGGGTCTTAAGCTGGTTAGAAAATATAATTTTCATTTAAAGGACATCTAAGTACATCTCAGTAAGCTCCCCCAAATTATCTCTAGTTCTTGCAGTACACATTGTACTTGGTTAGCTGACTCTGAGTATGCTCATAGATCAACAAGTGGCATCATTTGGTTCACTAGTAGTGACAAGTAGTTTGGCCAATTCAACAAGTTGTTGAACAAGGCCAAGTCCAATTACAAATGATGACATGAAATTTTCTTATATAATTTCACTTTTACCTCCATCAACTGCCATAGAGGTATGTAAATTCATTGTGTCACCTCCGCCAGACAATAAATATGACACACTAAAGAAAACCATAATTGAATGTACAGCTGACAGCGAATTTAAAAAACTACAGCAGTTGTTGACTCAAGAATAACTTGGAGACAGACTGCCTAGCCAATTATTAAGACAATTGGTTGGAGAAAGCAAAGACGCCAGTGAAACAACACTAAAAATTCTTTGGATACAACAGTTACCTCAAAACATCTAAATAATTCTGACTCCACTTAGAAATTCATGCCACCCACAGCGTCCAGTCCATCGAGTTGAGTTTGACTTTTGGCAACTATAAGGACAAATATTCTTCAAGTAGATCTGTCCATATAGTTTTCTCAGTAGTGCTTGATATAGAAGTGGTTTACTCTTGCCTTCTTCTGTCTATGCAGTTGGTCTAATAATTTTGACTATTCCAACTTTTAGAGAGATTTCTCCCCCCAAGGACAAGGGTTTCAGCATACTTTCAGATTTTTAGGTTGAATAACATCAATTTTTACAAATTGAAGGCTTTGGATGCAATATTCCTCAACTAACAAATGGTGATGAAGAAGCCAGGTGTGGGACAATGTGTAATCCATCTTCTTTATAGCTAGAACAAAACTATTATTGCAATCATTGCAATATGGGCAGTAGAAAATTATTTTAATAAAAAATGATCATATGTGTTGAAAATAATTTAAATTTCTTAAAACAAGACTCTTCTCCCTCCACTTTCCAGTTAAAAAACTGATAACACAGGTCTACAAAAAAAACTTTTTTTTTTGCACAAGAGAACCTGATGGTGTTTCTAGTGTAAATTTTCATGCTGAACTAAAAATCTAATCACAAATTTCCCATCACCCATGGTTTTTGCCTGATGGTCTTTTTTTAGTATTGGGATAAATACAGTAATAAATGCAACCAATGTTACGTAAGCATTTTTTAAGTTACATCATTAACTAAGCTAGCGCTTTATTTTTGACAAGAAGAGTTGGTATGTGGAGCCAAAAGCTTTATTTTATTTGTTATTAATTAAATTTTTCTCTTTAAGAATCATAAATATTAATTTAAATAACAAATTATTGAAATTTTAATTGAATATATATAATTTATTATTATATAATATTATAATCTGTTTTGCTTTCAACTCAAAAATAACGACAAGCTCTGTAATGGTATTTGCTCATTAACAGTTTTAATATATATATTTAAATTGAATCTAACGATTTGTTTAATAGATTTGCAGCAGAAGTGACAGGTAAATTTGAAGTGATTAGTTTATTCTTCTTTATCGATTTGCTTTTATAAATCGTGTGCACTAGACTGTGTCAATATGCCGAGGCGTTGCATTAATATTCCTGATATTTTCTGTTATATTTGTGGGGAATTAACTTTCAAAGTTCAAAGGCGAAACTTTACACCGCTCATCAAAAAGTGCTATGAACTTTATTTTGGCTTTAAAGTCGGTGACCAAGATAAGACTTGGGCTCCTCACCATTGTTGTGTAATTTGTGTTCGACATCTTACAGGGTGGATTAAAGGTGAACATCATATGCCTTTTGCGGTTCCAATGATATGGAGGGAATCTAAAGACCATTCTTCAGACTGTTATTTTTGTTTGACAAAGACTACAGGTATTACATCCAAATCAAGACCTACAGTTGAATATCCAGATTTGCCTTCTGCTATGAGACCGGTTCCTCATAGTGATATTTTACCTGTTCCACAGCCTCCTGAAAATGTAATATTTAGTGACGATGATTCAAATAGACGAGAGCAACAGTGGGATGACACAAATTTTGAAGCAGGTGCTTTATCTGAACCTCATTTATTAACCCAAGGAGATTTGAACGACCTCGTATGTGATTTAGATTTATCCAAAAAAACAGAGTGAACTTTTAGGCTCTAGGTTAAAAGGCTGGAATCTACTGCATAAAGTCACAAAAGTATGCTTTTTTCGCAAGCGTCAAGATGAATTTCAAGACTTCTTTTCACAAGAGAATGATTTAGTATATTGCAATGATGTTGTTAGTCTAATGGAAGCGCTTGGTCATGACCATGATACAGAAGAGTGGCGTTTATTCATTGATTCTTCAAAAATTAGTATGAAAGCTGTTCTCCTTCACAATGGAAATAAGTTCCCATTAGTGCCAATAGCACATGAATCCAACATGATTCAACATAGCTTTCCTACAAGGCACTGGGATGTAACATGCCCCTCAAGATCCATTTCCTGCATTCACATCTAGATTTCTTTCCAGACAATCTTGGCGCAGTTAGCGATGAGCATGGTGAGAGGTTTCATCGAGATATATCAAGCATGGAGAAGCGGTACCAAGGTAAATGGAGTCCCGCTATGCTTGCCGACTACTGCTGGACACTCAAGAGGGATCTACCGCAAGCAAAGTATAGAAGAAAATCCACTGTCACTGCTTTTTAATAAATATATATGTTTCGTTCATATATGCCTATATATTAACAATATTTCCAAATTTCAAGTAGGTGTATCTCAGAAATATTGCGTAAAAGAAAAAAACTAATGGTATATTTGGATTCAGGACATGTAGATAGGATGCTATTTATTTGTGGACAAAGAAAAATATTTTTTGATAAACCAGTGTAATGTAATATGGGTTATGAAAAACTGATTACGTAACATTGTTTGCATTTTTACTGTATTTATCCCAATACTAAAAAAAGACCGTCACGCAAAAACCATAAGTGATGGGAAATTTCTGTTTGGATTTTTGAGTTCAGCATGAAAAGTTACACTAGAAACATAATCAGGTTCTCTTGTGCAAAAATCTTGTTGACCAGTGTAATTTATATAATGCTGATTGTACATATTGCCAGACACTTCTTTCTTTTGTACACAGTTCTTTTTTCTCTCTTTCTCATTGTTAATATTATATGACTATTCTATTCACGGCCTAAAAAAAAATTGTATATATATGTATAGACAAATGTAAAGGCATACATGTATGACAGCGAAAGTGTCTCTAGGGGGACATAGCACTTTAAATTGAAATAAAATAAACGTTAGCATCTTCTCATATCACAATGTATGATATGATGATCCACTTTTCTATTATGATGCGTTATTTCTATTATGAATAGTTTCGAATTTTGATAACAGATGGCGCGCTAATGCATCATAATATAATTGCTATAATAAAAGACACAATTTGATATTTGCGGAAGAGCGATTGCTCGAAGCATTTTATATATTTAAAATGTATGTAATTCTGCTGTCCTCAAAGCTTATGTCCATAGTTCATCTAAATTACCCATTCAAAGAGTCTAGCATCAGTATCACTATAAAAGGAAGTTCGAAAAATGCAATATAACAGTGGTATGGTAGATTAAACTGGCGAAACCGCTGGGAGGGTTCACTACTGATTAATTTTTCCATTGCAGTAAGGACAGTAGAAATTGTTTATTTTAAAAAAGAATCATACGCGTCTATAATAGTTTCGAATTTTGATCACCTTTTCTATTTGAAGCCATTCTTGGCTTCTCAGCTATGGGGGTCAGTAAACAAGTGGTATAAACTGTCATTTTCAACAGCCATTACCTGGAATCAGAATCAGCATTGAGCACTTTTTTCAAAATAGTAAAAATTTCTTCAATAGCCTTTGATTCTTGCAAAAATCCAACCCTACCATTGAGTACATCTAACCAAACAGGGCTCTATCATATTTATAAATGCAAAACTCAAAATGCTTTCCACATGTGTAGACATGTGATGCACTTACAGTAAAAGCAGTCACCAACTATTACCCATTATGATTATAATGGCCTGTAACATGGCCAGGTGTTCCAGAATTACACCTTGTTTACACCTATTAATTTATTTGGATTAGGTCTTATTTTCTTGTAGCATTTGTCATGTTTGAAGAGTCCAGTGAAAACTGTCTTTCTGTCATAATGTGGAACCCTTTTGAGGAAACAACAACGAGACATATAACTGGGTAATATAAAATGGCATTTTTAATAAAAAACAAAGCCATTTAACCAACAAAACATATATACATCTTACACAATTTCCAATATGGATTGAATCTGTACATGGTTTAAAAAAACATGGAAAAAAATGACAAGAAGAATCCACCACCAACACATAACAAAGAATTAGATTCCGAGCAGCAAGGGTTCCTTCTGAGGTCCTTTCTTGGAGTAGAGTAGGTACACCACCAGTTGGCAGGCGGCGATGGTGCAACCAATACTGTTGGGAACCTGGATACACATTCAATTCTATCATTATAATAAAGATACAACCTTTCGCAATGAGTTTCTTTTATTATAATATATTTGAGCTTTCGGGCTGGAGCCATCCTTCTACAGGCAAAAATGAAATATTTGATTTTTGAGAGACAGTTATATACATTTAATTTGTTACAAATTTTACATAAATTATCAGAAAGAAAAGTATTAAATATACATATATTATTACTATTTTACTATGTTTAACAATTGGAAGTAAATTAACCTTAAATTTCAATCTCTATATATATAAAAGTCAATGTCTGTCTGTCTGTTTCGCGATAAACTCAAAAACTACTGAACCAATTGGTACCAAATTTTGCATGTCGCTTTTTATAAACCTGAGGAAAATTTTCGGCTGCATTTTGATTAGTATTTTTGGCTATTTCTTTTTTTCATTTGAAGAACTTTTTTTTACGCGGACTAATCCAGAATGAAATGAATACCTAAATATGGCCATTTTTTTTTAAGCATCGGTGGTTCAGTGGTAGAATGCTCGCCTGCCACGCGGGCGCCCGGGTTCGATTCCCGGCCGATGCATTTTTTTTTTACAATTTTTAAAACTCATTTATATTATTATCTCTATATATATAAAAGTCAATGTCTGTCCGTTTCGCGATAAACTCAAAAACTACTGAACCAATTGGCGCCAAATTTTGCATGTCGCTTTTTATAAACCTGAGGAAAATTTTCGGCTGCATTTTGATTAGTATTTTTGGCTATTTCTTTTTTTCATTTGAAGAACTTTTTTTTACGCGGACTAATCCGGAATGAAATGAATACCTAAATATGGCCATTTTTTTTAAGCATCGGTGGTTCAGTGGTAGAATGCTCGCCTGCCACGCAGGCGGCCCGGGTTCGATTCCCGGCCATTGCATTTTTTTTTTTTACAATTTTTAAAACTCATTTATATTATATATAATAAAAAATAAAGGAGGCATCTCCTGACCACGAGCACATGTGCTTTTTAGATGGCAGAGCGCACATGTGCTCGTGGTCAGGATATGCCTCCTTTATTTTTAATATCAACACCTGACCCACTTATCTTTTATTTTTTTTCTATTCTTTTTTCATTATATATAATATAAATATATATTATTATATCAACTATATTAATTAAATCAAATACCTAAACACTAATATAATACAATTTATGCCATCACACACACTTTTTTCCTGTAGTTTATGTGTTACTTCTGTATTGCTATTCTATGGCACTTCTAATATTTATTATTGATATACTTTTAGTATGAAGGAAATTGCACCCAAGGGATTTCTCGGGCGAAGCCGGGTCATTCGCCTATATTTTAATAAAGTTAAGTTTTAGACTATGGATTGGATAAGCGAGAAATCTGATTTTTGTGGTATAGAATATGACAAAATTGTTCTGGGATATCTATTCTAAGATTAATGCTATTGTGTTGTTTGGAAATCAGCGATTCAAGGATTAATCTTTCAGATTTGGTGGTTATGTTACTGTAGTGGCAAGTTGGACTGTCTAAATTAAATTTGTGGCCGGTATTCATGGTATGTTCAAAAATGAGGGATCTTGGATCTTTGGTCTTCATATTGTATGTTCCTTCAATCTTGTCATTATTTTCCTGCTTGTTTCTCCTACGTATATAGATGGACAATCAATGCATGCCACGGAATATATGGCATTTTTCTTCTGAAGGGGGTTCTGGTCTGTGGTCGATTTTGTGATGGGATTTCTAAGGATAGTCCCGATGGTTCTTGGGGTGCAGAAAAAGAACTTGATTCCGTATTTCTTTATTTCCAGGGCTATTTTTAAATTGGTTGGTGAGTAATCAATATAACAGGTCGTTTTGAAAGTCTGCTGGGTTCTATGATGGGATGGATTGTAACAGTGTTGATCGACGAACAGTGGGGGATAGCCAAATTTTCTAAGATTTCTGTAAATATTATTTCTTTCTATTACTTTAAATTTGGGGAGGGAGCAATGGGTGAATAAACGCTTGGTTAAGGTTTTCACTACTGTTATTTTGTGAGATATGGGACCATAAGAATTAAATGGGAGGTATGATGGTTCGAAACTATTCTTGTAATAAACAGTGGTGTGGAAACTATTTTCTGTCCTCATTATGAGGGAATCAAGATAGGGCAAAACTCCATTTATTTCTTTTTCAATGGTAAAGGATATTCTGCGGTGGTAGCCGTTGAGGGTATCTAAAATGAGTTGTTCTTTCTCTGATTCGAATTCACAATATATGTCATCGATGTAACGTCTCCATTTCATTATGCCTAGGCCTTTATCTCTGGCAGCAGCAGAAATAGTCCTAATTAAAATAGATAGATGGATAAATCGTCAAGGAGGCCTAGGCATAATGAAATGGAGACGTTACATCGATGACATATATTGTGAATTCGAATCAGAGAAAGAACAACTCATTTTAGATACCCTCAACGGCTACCACCGCAGAATATCCTTTACCATTGAAAAAGAAATAAATGGAGTTTTGCCCTATCTTGATTCCTTCATAATGAGGACAGAAAATAGTTTCCACACCACTGTTTATTACAAGAATAGTTTCGAACCATCATACCTCCCATTTAATTCTTATGGTCCCATATCTCACAAAATAACAGTAGTGAAAACCTTAACCAAGCGTTTATTCACCCATTGCTCCCTCCCCAAATTTAAAGCAATAGAAAGAAATAATATTTACAGAAATCTTAGAAAATTTGGCTATCCCCCACTGTTCATCGATCAACACTGTTACAATCCATCCCATCATAGAACCCAGCAGACTTTCAAAACGACCTGTTATATTGATTACTCACCAACCAATTTAAAAATAACCCTGGAATTAAAGAAATACGGAATCAAGTTCTTTTTCCGCACCCCAAGAACCATCGGGAATATACTTAGAAATTCCATCACAAAATCGACCACAGACCAGAACCCCCTTCAGAAGAAAAATGCCATATATTCCGTGGCATGCATTGATTGTCCATCTATATACGTAGGAGAAACAAGCAGGAAAATAATGACAAGATTGAAGGAACATACAATATGAAGATCAAAGATCCAAGATCCCTCATTTTTGAACATACCATGAATACCGGCCACAAATTTAATTTAGACAGTCCAACTTGCCACTACAGTAACATAACCACCAAATCTGAAAGATTAATCCTTGAATCGCTGATTTCCAAACAACACAATAGCATTAATCGTAGAATAGATATCCCAGAACAATTTTGTCATATTCCATACCACAAAAATCTGATTTCTCGCTTATCCAAACCATAGTCTAAAACTTAACTTTATTAAAATATTGAAATTTAAGGTTAATTTACTTCCAATTGTTAAACATAGTAAAATAGTAATAATATATGTAGATTTAATACTTTTCTTTCTATTATTTATTCTTTATATTTGCATAGTCATCACCCCTTACCATGCTTGTAAATTATCACTTGTAAAATCAATTGACACATTTTGTAATATATAAGTTTAATTAATAAATTATTTTTAATTAAGCTTTTGGAATACTTGTCTTCTCTACGGTGACAGTATAAATAAATGTAAACAAACTATGCAAAAGAGAGTTATACAGTAGAACCTCTCTGTAAAGGATGCCTAAATGTAGAGCAAAATTTTTCTTCAGGGAGAGGAATCCTCTTACTAGAGAAATGCTAATTATTAAAAAATGGTAATTTTGGCGATGTTATAACAACCACATGGATATAACACAGTTCGAGGAGAATGAACTCATTTATGTAATATTTACACAAGGGGATAAGAAACAACAACACACAACATGAATATAACACAGTTCGAGGAGAATGAACTCATTTATGTAATATTTACACAAGGGGATAAGAAACAACAACACACAACACAACAACATGAATATAACACAGTTCGAGGAGGATGAACTCATTTATGTAATATTTACACAAGGGGATAAGAAACAACAACACACAACACAACAACATGAATATAACACAGTTCGAGGAGGATGAACTCATTTATGTAATATTTACACAAGGGGATAAGAAACAACAACACACAACACAACAACATGAATATAACACAGTTCGAGGAGGATGAACTCATTTATGTAATATTTACACAAGGGGATAAGAAACAACAACACACAACACAACAACATGAATATAACACAGTTCGAGGAGAATGAACTTATTTGTGTAATATTTACACAAGGGGATAAGAAACAACAACACACAACACAACAACATGAATATAACACAGTTCGAGGAGAATGAACTTATTTGTGTAATATTTACACAAGGGGATAAGAAACAACAACACACAACACAACAACATGAATATAACACAGTTCGAGGAGAATGAACTTATTTGTGTAATATTTACACAAGGGGATAAGAAACAACAACACACAACACAACCACATGGATATAACAACATGATATTGTGGGCCAGAAGGATATTGTTTAAGTGAGATGTAACATAGAATCTAGTGTTAGAGAATGTACATCAAGGAAAAGATAGCCAACTTACAATGACAAATCTATCCTGGATCAGAGCCCCGTAGGTTGTCCAGAGTGCTGTGACAATGAAAGTGAAGATAAGGAGGAGTATGGGCATGTCATCCGCATTCCTTCTTCTCAGTGCATCCACCTGCAACACCAAGCTTGTCTTTCTCTCTTTCTTCAGGGCTTCCAAACTCTGCCTTTGCTGGTCCCAAGCCCGGATGAAAAAGGAGGAGGGGGAGCAGTAACAAGCTCGCTAAAAAACCTGGGCTCAGCTGGCCCGGCTGATAGTACCCTGTAAGGGCTCCTAATCCAGGGATACAGGATGAGCAACGTTTGTATTCCATGTTAGGGGCGGCTGCACATGGCGTCTGTTCCTCATGTCAGAAGCGGCCATTTCTTTTGGAGCTAAGTCAGCCTGCCACTGAGTAGTGCTCCCAGTCTTAATGACAAAGGCAGAGGCATTCTACTTAACTCAGTCATGATGAGGGTCAATACCCTAATATGATTGAGTGGAGATAAGAAAGAAGAAGAAGGAGAGGGCTTCCATATAATGAGATTTTTCCAGTACACTAGAACCCCTCTCTCTTAAAGCAAGTGTGGCCAATACAACTTGAATCACTAGTAATGACAACAATGGGATCCAAAAAAAAAAAAAAAAAAACATTCAAACAGCCTAAATCTCTAGAGATGACAAAAATAGGGTTGAAATTAAACAACTTTCACCATGTGAATTTTTTAAAAAACATAATCCAAATTAAACCTAATATATGATCCAGGTCAAATACTGACAAAGATGTGGATAGACATTTATACATACGTATCTAGCAGGCAAAAATTCCCAATACAATATAGCCGCACTATGTTGGCTGCATATATATAAGCCGCATTATATTGGATTATAAATTACCTCATATAATATTTACGAACGGAAAAATATGTCCAAGGTAGCCTAGTGAACATGGCATCTGCCCGGTAAGGGGAACACTGGGTTCGATTCCCATCCCTGGACACTTTTTTTTTTTCTGTTCATCATTACTCTTCACAATTCATCCTTTCATACTTCATCTCTAAGGTTTGAAATAATCTTTATTTCTCCTTAAAAATAAATTTCAATTTTTCATTTAAAAGAAACACATGTGGAATAATTTTCAAATGTCGTTTTACAATATTGTTGTGTGTCAACAAGTAGCCGACCGATGATACATAGGAGCAGTACAAATTATTTAAATTTTTGTTTATTTTTAATTAATTACTTATCAGAGAAACGGCACCACAGAGAGGACGGGGATAAATTGTATTTGACCATTGACCACAGTTTCATGGCAATTTGTTAAATACAATGGGCCAGTTATCGATTTTATCTTTGTGCTATTTGGATTTCGACCCGGCAATTTAGAATGTCCAGCTACAGCTCCATCCCCTCCTACAACCGGCCCCGCGTGACCCCGAACATCATGACCAGCACGCCACCAAATAAACTATCTGAGTATCACATCCCGGCCTTTGTCTCATCAATATGTAATTAAACTGGAGGGATGAAAGTCATGTAGGATCACACATCAGAGTCTAGTTACAAGGAAGTTACCAAGGAAGAAACAGGGGCAGCAGCAAAGAGCAGACTGGAGCAGGCTGCCATCAGTCCGGTGTAGGAGACCACGGACTCAGAGTCCGCCATAATAGCCATGACCCACTGCCAGGTGAGAGGAACCATGAGGAAGATCAGCTGGCGATGGACCAGACTCTGCCGCAGACATCGGAGACAATAGATGAGACATTGGTTAATAGCTAATATCAATAATAAGCACGAAGTTGTTAGGCAAAAGGGGGGTTTCTTTTAAAGTTTTGTTATTTCATCAAACTTTTGAGCATTTCTACCCTCCTGTAGAAGGGCATAAATGATCAAAAGCTCGGCAAAATAATAAAACCTTAAAAGAAACCTTTAGCCTCATGATTTCGTGCTTTTTATTATTTGCTCCTGGCAATTATATAACCTATACTAATGTCAATGTGGTAATAGCTGGAAATGTAGAAATAGGTCCCAAATATCACTAAAGTAGAATGATTCTTGCAAAAGTCCAACCCCACCAGCGAGTGCAAGTAATCAAACGTGGCTCTGGCACATTTGTAAGTGCAAAGTCGAACTGCTTTTCACATGTGTAGACACAGTGACCTTTATTGAAGACATACAAGATAACCAAGTGTGGACAAAATTGGCTCTGTCCCCTTTAAAAAAAAAAATAGATAACCAACGACATCAATGACTTTTCACTTCCTTAAGTTTTGTCCATAAGTGTATATATATGGGAAGATGGTGTAGATCTAGAAAATAATTTTTTGAAAAACCACAGAACTCCTCAGTTTGACACTTGTTGATTTTTAAAAAGTAATAAAGTAAATCACAAAGGTCTCTCAATTCTTGTACACTGTCAAGATCATTGTCAATTTATTGCATCATCCACTGATAGTGGAGTATTTTCTATGACATTTTGCTGTCAACACAAGAAACTAAAGGAAATTAAGGAACATTTTGTTGAATTATAGCTGGTTAAGGAGGTTGGTGGAAGGATGATCTAAACCATTGGTTTTCGACCGCTACGACCAGGGTTCGATTCCCTCATTGGGCACTTTTTTATGATTTAAAAAAAAAATCCTCCAATGGCCCCTGATTCTT
>CP092879.1:48455410-48503212 GCA_030710605.1 Cordylochernes scorpioides | reverse complement strand
GGTGCACCCTAATTCACCCATACCAAGAGCGAAACAGTCTCTATATTCATTCACTACGTCGAGGATTTCTTGTCTCTCTTTCGGAGTCAGAGAATGATTGATGTTGACGTCCTCAGGCACTATGGGGCGCTTTCGTTTCATTTGGTCCTGTCCTTCCCTCTTCTCTTCACTTTTAGTCTGAAACGAATCCTCTGAAACGTCCAGATTAACAACAATGTCATCAGGTCTCAGCAGTTCAACTCGACCTATACATTGGTTTTTCTTTACTCTCAAGTTGCCCTTGCCAACTGAGATGATGGGTACGGTCGTCTTTCCATCGACCACTTCCAATAGAGAATTGACACAGTCGTCTACTCCTGTGAACAATACGTAGCCGTCCTTACCTCGTCTGTGATTGCACTTGCAAAGTTAATGCAGTCGCTCCTGTAGGCGCCATCCCGACCAGAGAGCCACAGATAAACAGATTATAAACGCACAGAATATAGAATCCGAGCTCCCCAGTAGAAGGAATACCCGGAAGACGACGGTACTCTTTGTTATATGTGTTGTTCACGATTATGATTTTGTTCTAATAAACACTACCAAATTATTTTATTGGATCCTCTCTTTCTTTTTCCCAGTAAGAAACGCCTACGGAAGCCAACAGAAATTCAGAAGTGGGATAGTCCTGAAGAAAATTGAAGATTCACTGGAATAATTTGGAAACGAGAAGGACGTGGCGCGGTGACCGATCAACGTAAGAGGAGTTGCATGGTATGTACGAAATTTAATTACCTATTCCTAAAAGTATTATTACAAGTCACCTCGGTAAAATATTATTGCAAAATCATCTCGATAAGAAAGTATTTTAAAGTAAAGTGAAGTATTTTAAAGAAAGTATTTTAAAGTAAAGTGAAGTATTTTAAAGAAAGTATTTTAAAGTAAAGTGAAGTATTTTAAAGAAAGTATTTTAAAGTAAAGTGAAGTATTTTAAAGAAAGTATTTTAAAGTAAAGTGAAGTATTTTAAAGAAAGTATTTTAAAGTAAAGTGAAGTATTTTAAAGAAAGTATTTTAAAGTAAAGTGAAGTATTTTAAAGAAAGTATTTTAAAGTAAAGTGAAGTATTTTAAAGAAAGTATTTTAAAGTAAAGTGAAGTATTTTAAAGAAAGTATTTTAAAGTAAAGTGAAGTATTTTAAAGAAAGTATTTTAAAGTAAAGTGAAGTATTTTAAAGAAAGTATTTTAAAGTAAAGTACAGTATTCTAAAGAAAGTATTTTAAAGTAAAGTAAAGTATTCTAAAGAAAGTATTTTTAAAGTAAATTGAAGAAACAAATAAAAAGTATTATCGCAAAGTATCGCGGTAAAAAGAAAAAAAAAGTATTGTCTCAAAATTACCAAAGAAAAGTTGATTTCGTTTAAAGAAATAATTGAAACAGTACGTATCTGGTTTAGTCAGTTTTATTTGTTTATTTTAAAAAATTTTTGCCTTGTTTATTTTTCCTTTTGAAAAACATGACTTATTTAGCGAAAGTAAGGAAATGCGATTTGAGCAAGTTGGCGTATGAACTCGGCGAGGTAGTACCGCCAGAGAGCAGGATCGTCGACTTAAAACACCTTATTTTGAATAGCCAATCCTACGAAGAAGAATTCGCAAAACAACTGTTGGAGACTCTGATCAAGGATCGGGAACGAATCGAGGAGCGGGAACGAATCGAGGATCGGAAACGAATCGAGGATCGGGAACGAAAAGAACAAATGGTAATGGAATTCGAGCTTGAGAAGCTGCGCATCCAGACTACACGCGGAAACAACGATACGTCTCGAAGTACCAGCAATGACGCACATTACGAGATACGTAAACTGATGCCCAAGTACGAGTCGAAGGACAATGATTTGAGTTTTTACCTAATTCTTTTCGAAAGACAGGCAAAGCGACTAGGATTGGATGAAGACCAATGGGCGTAAAGCCTCCTAGGATTGCTACCTTACGAAATGACTCAATTAATCGCTCGGGAAACAGAAGAACAAAGCGGCGATTATAGGTTCGTGAAAAGGTTGCTCCTAAAACGGTACAAGTTGAGCCCCGAACAGTTCAGACAAAAATTCGAGAAGCACGATAAATCTCAAGAGGGTTCCTGGAGAGACTTCGCTTTCGAATTGCGAGGGTTTTTCAACGAATGGATCGAAGGAATGAACGTGGAAAATTTCGACGCCCTAAAGGATTTGTCCGTCACTAACCAGCTAAAGAAAAAAGTTCCAAATGTGCTGCGTAATCATCTCATTGACGATTGGACCAAGTTAAACAACCCAGATGAGTTGGCGGATAAACTGGACGAGTACGAAAATGTTCGCACCGAGATGGGACCTCCGCATTGGAATGCGAAACACCTCATACCACCGTCGTTTCAGCAGAAATCTGCGAGATTCCCCAACCAAAGCGAAGTTAAAGAGACTAAACAAGGAACGAATGTTTCGGGTCAAGACGCTGCAAGGAACGAAATCAGTGAAACGTACCCTAACACCTTGAGGAGAATGGTCAACCGTACGATCAGAAACGACAAGGGAGAACCGAAGTGCTTCAACTGCAATCAGTTTGGACACATTGCCAGAGACTGCCCAGCACCCAGGACTACGTTGACATGCCGAGGATGCGGTCAAACGGGACACAAGGAAAGGAATTGCACAAGACCCAAAGAAGGACTAAAAGTAGCCAACCTGGAAGTCGAAGGACTGGAGACTGTCCCGCCAGATGTATATTTGAAGGATGTCAAGATCGACAACAAGGAAACCGTGAAGGCAATGATAGACACCGGGAGCAGCAGTTGTCTAATGAGAGAATCGGTCGCAAGGAGGATCAGCGTCGACATCGAACCAGACTCGACTAGTCTGTACGGCATCGGTAACCAGACTGCACCAGCTGCCAGGACCGTTGGGAAGACGACAGTCGACCTGGAGATTGATGGCATCGTCGGAAGGGAAATCACTGTATTCATTGATGCCCAACCCTATGACCTATTAATTGGAAGAACATGGACAGATCTGCCCTACGTATCCTTCGCCAGAATTGGTAAAAACTTGCATATTGGCTATTCATCCGAATTTCCGTTTACTAATCTGCAAGAGGAAATCAAGTCGCGTCGCATCGAACTGAGAGCAACCGAAACTGTTCAGTTGGAGAGCGACTCCATTAACTTTACAAGTGCAATCACAGACGAGGTAAAGGACGGATATGTATTGTTCACAGGAGTAGATGACGCCTGTGTCGATTCCCTATTGGAAGTGGTCGACGGAAAGACGACCGTACCCATCATCTCAGCTGGCAAGGGCAAGTTGAGAGTAAGGAAGAACCAATGTGTAGGGCGGGTTGAACTACTGAACCTTGATGATATTGTTGTTAACCTGGACGTCGCAGAGGATTCGTTTCAGACTAAAAATGAAGAGAAGAGGGAAGGACAAGACCAAATGAAACGTAAGCGCCCCATACTGCCTGAGGACATCAACGTCAATCATTCTCTGACTTCGAAAGAGAGACAAGAAATCCTAGATGTAGTAAACGAGTATAGAGACTGTTTCGCTCTTGGCATGGAGGAATTAGGGTGCACCGATGTCACCAAGATGGACATTAAGGAGGTTGATGGAAGCAAGCCAGTCTGTCTGAGTCCGTATAAGACGACTGCAAGTGAACGCGAAGCAATCAGGGAGATTGTCAGAGAGTGGAAGGACAATGGAATAGTCACGGAAACTAGATCACCCTACGCTAGTCCCGTCCTACTTGTGAGGAAGAAAACTGGAGATCATCGTCTGGTGGTAGATTATGGGAGACTCAACATTCAAACAGTTAAGGACAAGTTCCCATTACCAAGGATAGACGACCTTCTGGAAGGCCTAAGGAATGCGAAATTCTTCACCACTCTGGATCTGGCGCATGGATATCTGCAGATACCACTGACCGATAAGGCAAAATTAAAGACAGCATTCATCACCCCAGATGAAACAGGTCAATTCGAAAGGATGATTTTTGGACTCGCCAACGCACCAGCTGAATTCCAAAGACTGATGCACACTGTCCTAGGTCCACTGCTGAACAAGAAGGCATTCTGCTATCTCGACGACGTGATTATCCCGGCAAAGGATTGGCGGGAGATGATCGAAAGGTTGAGGGAAGTCCTCGAAAGAATAAGATCAGCGAAGTTGACACTGAAACCCTCCAAATGTGAGTTCGGAAGGAGGGAAGTTGAGTTCTTAGGGTATGTCATCAGTACAGGCGGACTTAAGCCAGGCCCAAGAAAGATCAAAGCGATAGAAGAATTTCCAGAACCCAAGAATGTCCACGACATACGACGCTTTCTGGGACTGACGAACTTCTTCAGACGATTTGTAAAGGACTTCGCGAGGAAAGCAGAACCGCTAAGCAGACTTACGAAGAAAGGTTCACAATTTGAATGGAAGGAAGAACAGCGAAGGTCATTTGGAGGGACTACGAAAGGATCTGGTCGAATATCCGGTACTAGCTCATTACAACCATGAACTCAAGACAGAAGTACATTGCGACGCGAGTGCTGAGGGATTAGCAGGAATGGTGCTACAGATGGACGAAGACGGCAAATGGCGCTTGGTCTACTGTGTGAGCAAGAAGACAACAGAGGCCGAGAAGATGTACCACTCAAGCAAATTGGAGCTGATGGCGATAGTGTGGACCTTGGATCGACTACGTCAGTTCCTCGTAGGAATCAAGTTTACAGTGGTTACAGATTGCCAAGCACTGGTCTACATGAACGCGAAGAAGACTACAAATCCTCAGATAGCGCGATGGTACAATCTGATTCAGGAATACGATTTCGAAATTCGACATAAACCAGGGGAGAAGATGGCCCACGTAGACGGAATGAGTAGAGCTCCAGTCGACGACCCTAGAGACACGATGGAGGAAATCGTGGAGAAAAACCTTGAAGTGTGCCTCACAATCACACTGGAAGAACAAATCTTGATGATTCAGCATTCCGACCCTGAATTGAGAGACCTGATCCAGATCTTTCGAAAGGACCCGTGTGATAGGACAGTAGGAGAACAAAATAGAATTAACGACTACAGCTACAAAAGAGGCAGACTTTTCCGCATGGTGAAAAATGGAGAAGAGGAACGAGCCCTGTATGTTATACCCAAAAGTATGAGGAAAAGCTTAGTTGTCAAATTCCATGATCTAATGGGACATTTTGCGACTGATAGGACTGTCAACAAAATTAAGGAATTGTACTGGTTTCCTTCAATGAGGAGGTACGTTCGACGCCATGTGGCTATGTGTCTCGAGTGTCTTTTTAACAAAGTTCCCGGTGGAAAACAACAAGGCTTCCTACATCCCATTAAGTCAGGCAAGAGACCGTTTTCCATCGTACACATGGACCACGTAGGCCCCTTCGTGAGAAGTACAAAAGGTAACCAGGAACTTTTAGTGATTGTCGATAATCTGACAAGATTTGTCCGATTAAGCCCTGTAAGGAATACATCGACGCAGAACGTCCTGAAGGTAATGAAAAGTTTTGTGAATGATTTCGGACTACCCGACAAGATCATCAGCGACAGAGGGTCATGTTTTACCTCAAGGCAATTTGAAGAATTCTGTCGAGGAAATGGAATACATCATACTCTGAACTCTACGAAACATCCGCAAGGGAACGGGATGGTCGAAAGAGTGAACCGAACAGTATTGTCCACTATAGCAACCAGTATCGAGGATCCGCGACGGAAGGATTGGGACCTGAAGATCAAGGAGGTAGAGCGAGACCTGAACAATGCGGTGAACAAGACGACGAATAAAACACCGTTCGAAACACTCCACGGCTATTCCCCTCGATTCCACGATGGGATACTTAGAAGATTAGCCGACGAAGACGTGGACCCATGGACCGAGCCGGATAGAATTCAAGAGAGTGTGAGATCCCAAATTGAGAACAAACAAGAAATTATGAAGACCTACTACGATAAGAAGAGGTGCCGTACAATCCAATTCGAAGTAGGAGAAATTGTAGTGATGAGGCATGTACCCAAAATGACGGGTGAACCAACCAAGGCACAACCCAAATATCGAGGACCTTTGATAATTACCGAGGTTCTGCCAAGCGACACGTATAGAGTGACTCAGTTAAGCGAAAGAACCAGTGGACGGTTCTACACGACAACGGCCCATATCAGTCAACTGAAGTCTTGGCACAGTGAAGAAGATGACTCAGCTACAGAAGAAAGTCCGGACGAGGAGCCAGAAGTAGAAGATACCCCCCGACGCAACCCACGACGTTCCTGCAACGCAAGGTTCAATCGAGGACGACTGAAATCCAGGAATGGCCGAATGTAGGCGCCATCCCGACCAGAGAGCCACAGATAAACAGATTATAAACGCACAGAATATAGAATCCGAGCTCCCCAGTAGAAGGAATACCCGGAAGACGACGGTACTCTCTGTTATATGTGTTGTTCACGATTATGATTTTGTTCTAATAAACACTACTAAATTATTTTATTGGATCCTCTCTTTCTTTTTCCCAGTAAGAAACGCCTACGGAAGCCAACACTCCCCAACTGAACAGTCTCGGTTGCTCTCAGTTCAATGCGACGCGACTTGATTTCTTCTTGCAGATTAGCAAACGGAAATTCGGTTGAATAGCCAATATGCAGTTCCTTACCGATTCTGGCGAAGGATACGTAGGGTAGATCTGTCCATGTTCTTCCAATTAGTAGGTCATAAGGTTGGGCATCATCGTTAACAATGAATACAGCGATCTCTTTTCCGACGACGCCATCAATCTCCAGGTCAACTGTCGTCTTCCCAACGGTCCTGGCAGCTGGTGCGGTCTGGTTACCGATGCCGTACAAACTAGTCGAGTCTGGTTCGATGTCGACGTTGATCCTTCTTGCGACCGATTCTCTCAATAGGCAACTGCTGCTTCCGGTGTCTATCATTGCTTTCACGGTCTCCTTGTTGTCGATCTTGGCGTCCTTCAAATATACATCTGGCGGGACAGTCTTCAGTCCTTCGACTTCCAGGTTGGCTACTTTTAGTCCTTCTTTGGGTCTTGTGCAATTTCTTTCCTTGTGCCCCGTTTGACCGCATCCTCGGCATGTCAACGTAGCCTTGGGTACTGGACAGTCTCTGGCAATGTGTCCAAACTGATTGCAGTTGAAGCACTTCGGTTCTCCCTTGTCGTTTCTGATTGCACGGTTGACCATTCTCCTCGAGGTGTTAGGATACTTTTCACTGATTTCGTTCCTTGCAGCCTCTCTACTCGAAACATTCGTTCCTTGTTCAGTCTCTTTAACTTCGCTTCGGTTGGGAAATCTCGCAGATTTCTGCTGAAACGACGGTGGTGTGTTTCGAATTCCAATGCGGAGGTCCCATCTCGGCGCGAACATTTTCGTACTCGTCCAGTTTATCCGCCAACACATCTGGGTTGTTTATCTTGGTCCAATCGTCAATGAGATGATTACGCAGCACATTTGGAACCTTTTTCTTTAGCTGGTTAGTGACGGACAAATCCTTTAGAGCGTCGAAATCTTCCACGTTCATTCCTTCGATCCATTCGTTGAAAAACCCTCGCAATTCGAAAGCGAAGTCTCTCCAGGAACCCTCTTGAGATTTATCGTGCTTCTCGAATTTTTGTCTGAACTGTTCGGGGCTCAACTTGTACCGTTTTAGGAGCAACCTTTTCACGAATCTATAATCGCCGCTTTGCCCTTCTGTCTCCCGTGCGATTAACTGCGTCATTTCGTAAGGTAGTAATCCTAGAAGACTGAACGCCCATTGGTCTTCATCCAACCCTAGTCGCTTTGCCTGTCGTTCGAAAAGAATTAGATAGAAACTCAAATCACTGTCCTTCGATTCGTACTTGGGCATCAGTTTACGTATCTCGCAATGTGCGTTATTACTGGTACCGCGAGACGGATCGCTGCTTCCATGCACAGTCTGGATGCGTAGCTTCTCGAGCTCGAATTCCATTTATTCTTTTCGTTCCCGTTCTGCTCGTTCTGCTTGCTCTGTTCGTGCTGTTTGTTCCATTCGCTCCGTTCTGCTCGTTCTGTTTGTTCCCGTTCCTCGATCAGAGTCTCCAACAGTTGCTTTGCGAATTCTTCTTCGTAAGATTGACTATTCAGGATAAGGCGTTTTAAGTCGACGATCCTGCTCTCTGGCGGTACTACCTCGCCGAGTTCATACGCCAACTTGCTCAAATCGCATTTCTTTGCTCTGGCTAAATAAGTCATATTTTTCAAAAACAAGATAGAGTATAACAAAACAAAAATAATTAAATGAAACTAACTAAACCGGATTCAACTTTTCTTTAGTACTTTTGGGACAACACTTATACCGCGATACTTTGCGGTAATACTTCTATTTGTTTCTTCAATTTACTTTAAAATACTTTCTTTAGAATACTTTACTTTAAAATACTTTCTTTAAAATACTTCACTTTACTTTAAAATACTTTCTTTAAAATACTTCACTTTACTTTAAAATACTTTCTTTAAAATACTTCGCTTTACTTTAAAATACTTTCTTTAAAATACTTCACTTTACTTTAAAATACTTTCTTTAAAATACTTCACTTTACTTTAAAATACTTTCTTTAAAATACTTCACTTTACTTTAAAATACTTTCTTTAGAATATACTTTACTTTACTTTAAAATACTTTAAAATGGTAATACTTTAAAATGCTTTCAAATAAATGGTAGTAAGGTTACGTACATACCATTCGTGTGCTGCAGCTTCCTCTTTCGGTTAATCCAACATGGCGACGCGCGTCCTTTTTGCTGCTTGAACACTCCAGCACAATTCTTCTTTCTTTAGGGTTATCCCACTTCTGAAATTCTGTTGGCTTCCGTAGGCGTCCTTACTGGGATAAAGAAAGAGGGGATTCCATTTAGTTATTTAATTATTATATATATTTATTAAGGAGCGACACGCTCCAATACAAAAATTAGCAACAAACATAAGCGAGTGTCATGGAACAACGTAAACAAAGTCTCTGCCGGCGTAGAGGTTGCGTCATCCCTCGCGAGCCAATCGGAGAGTGCCACCGGTGTCGTCAAGGCCAGGCGGCGCCTACAGTACATCACGACAATCGCAAGAAACAACGACAGTTAAAAGTTGGAGATATCGTCCTTGTGGAGGTTGAAAACAGGAAGCAAATAAACTGGCCTATGGGAAAGATTACGAAGGTGTTTCCTGGAACTGACAATGTGCGAAGACTTGTGGAAGTTAAGACTAAGTCTGGATTCATGAAGCGTGCAGTTCAACGATTGTTCCCACTGGAAGTACCATCTGAGGACGTAGAGCAAGGCGACGGGAAGATTAAGCCAGCGGAGGATGAGATCGTCAGGGAGAAAACATCCGGTGTGGAGTCCGCGTCAGTGCAAGAGAAAACTACTCCAGTAAAAGTAGGGAAAGTTTACACGCGTTCTGGAAGAAAAGTCAAGTTACCGATTAGGTTTAATTGAAGTTTGAGAGAAAATTTAATCATAAAACATTCTGTTAGATTTGAGATAATTCCTTCTTTGTTTTTTTTTTTTAATTAATATTGACCTTATAGCAAAGTTCAAAAGGTCAAGGTGGGAGAGTGACGCGAAAATAGGTACTTTTGGGCCAACCGAGCCTGGCAACACAGCACCCGCTGCTCCGCGCGCATGCAAGGATACCCCCCGCAATTCCGGTAAACAAAAGCTGTCTCGACGCCAACGTTTGGTTTTGACAGGCCTGAAAAAGAACTATCTCTCATAAATTTTAATAATTGTTTTGAATAATATTTGTATTAATATTAATACTTTCAAGTTTTTTTAGAGAAAACCACACCAAGATGCTCTGCGGTGAGGACCCGACTTGTACCTTCTGTAATTCAAAACTACAAAATGAAATCACTCACTATATTTTTGATTGCTCTGCTCTGAAAGAAGAAAGAAGAACCCTTATGCTCAAAACTGGGCAACTCTGTGCTTCACTTCCATCAATAATTGACAATATGACCCAGAATAAGTATATTGCTACGGCGTTTTATGGTTTCCACAAGTCCATATCTCAGAAGAAGGCCAAGTGATACTCACTCCTCACTTTCTTACTGCTACTCTTTTTGTGTTGATTTCTTGCTTCCCTCTTTCTTATTATTATTATTTTTTTTTTCCTTTTCTTGTTTTTTTTTTTTTTTTTCTTTCTCTTTTTACTCTGTATATATCGCTATTTCCGTTGTCTCACTGCTTTGTTCTTATGCATACCTCTGGTGAATCCTGTATAGGGTCAGTGACCCTAAATAAAGGCTTTTTTGTTGTTGTTGTTGTTGTTGTATTAATATTAATTTGTGTGATTTTTAAATAAATATTTCTTTCAATAAGTATTAAATTATTCATCACTTGTTTCTAATTTAGGCCTCGCCATCCAGCGTTGTGACTCAATTCTACTGATCACTGCAACAAAGGTATTGATTTAACAATTTATAATTTTCAAGTCAGTTTCCAGCATTACTGTAAAGCTAGGAGCTTTTAGTTCAGGTTAAGCCATCAGGACCTTGTATTGTCTTTTTTTTTTTTTCAAATTTAAGACAAGACAACACAGGCTTTCTCTATGTGGAATGCCAATTGATCAACCCTATTTAGGCTTTCTCTATGTGGAATGCCAATTGATCAACCCTATTTAGGCTTTCTCTATGTGGAATGCCAATTGATCAATTCTATTCAGGCTTTCTCTATGTGGAATGCCAATTGATCAATCCTATTCAGGCTTACTCTATGTGGAATGCCAATTGATCAATCCTATTCAGGCTTTCTCTATGTGGAATGCCAATTGATCAATCCTATTTAGGCTTCTCTATGTGGAACCTTTATCTTCTTCATAATCTTTATCTATATTCTTCTTTATATAATACTAGCGGACGTACCCGGCTTCGCCCGGGGTTTAACCCGAGTAAAGGTTTGTCTAGCGAACATTTGTTAAAACAATTCTCTAAAAACTTATTTAAAAAAAAAAGTTATATTTTGATAATTTGAAACTCGTAAATTTGAATCTCTCGTTAAAGTGAACATTTTTTCCCGGTCCCTGTGTGTCGTGTCATCCTGAATTTTGTCTTTCCTAATTTTCTACATTAGAAAATCATAGTTTTATCTAGTGAACATTTTTCCCGGTCCCTTGAAAAATACTCGATAAGTTGAATAAAATCAATATTAATTGGTTCCCTCGGTAATTGGAAGTTAAAGGAATAGTGTCTTCGCCTTGGAATTGTACCATTATTCTTGTCTCAAATAAATTGCCGTGTCATCCTGAGATAATCTTACTTTTGATAAATAATATTTAAGACGAATGGCCCAGGCAACGCCCGGGTTTTACCCGAGTGCGTATATATTTTAAAAACGTTTTAATTCAAATACTATTCGTTACAATTATAAATTGGCGCCATGGATGTCACTCTTGTGAAACGTCCAGTTCCAAACTGTGTGTTTTAAAAATGTTTTAATTAAAATACTATTCGTTACAATTATAAATTTGAACGATAGGCTCATTATTTCTTTATACCGTTATTATACCGTTATATCTATATATATAAAAATGAATGTTTGTATGTTTGTTTGTCTGTCTGTATGACCCGTATACAAATTCGCAGTAGTTCACTAATTCAAACCAAAATTTCCATACATTGGTAAAAAATAACGGGGATGACGATAGGCTATTTTAAAATATATATATATAAATCATTTATTAAAATTATATATTCAAATTATTCAACTTAGCTCACGAGCAGCGCCCTCTAGAACGCGTGGCGTTTTATGGCGGGGGGCGCCCATTGGCTGCGGGCGAGCACGTGACTTCCCTGCTCCCCCCCCCCGGGCACCCCCCCCTCCTCCGAGATAATGGAATCGCCCGGCTGCCGGCCGGTTGGCCATTTCGAGTTCCCACCGCGCGCGGTCCTGGCGTTGGTGACACAGCTGTGCCAGGTGCCAAAAAAGCCTCGCGGGTGACCTCCGGGAACTACGTCCATCTTCCATATGTAAAATACATTTAATCGTGTAAACCCGGGCGTTGCCCGGGTCATTCGTCCGGTATTGTCCGGTATACAAATTCGCAGTAGTTCACTAATTCAAACCAAAATATCCATACATAGGTAAAATAATACGGGGAAGACGATAGGCTATTTTACAAAATATATAAATCAATTATTAAAACTATACATTTTTAGTCAGAAAATGATGATGACGATATGCTGTATCATGTTTGATTATCAGATACAAAATTTTATCTGGAAATATACCAATTGTACGCAGGAACAAAATTCTATCAGAAAACATTCATTCGAGCAGAAAACCAATTTATAATTGTAACGAATAGTATTTGAAAATCAAAATGATATAATTTTCAAATATCGTTGTGAAAATTTACATATTTATTTTTATATTTAAAAAACAAACAAAGTTTGGAGCGGGACGTTTCACAAAAGTGACATCCACGGTGCCAATTTATAATTGAAACGAATAGTATTTGAATAAAAACATTTAATCGGGTAAAACCCGGGCGTTGCCCGGGTCATTCGGCTAGTTATATATATTACACGTTATTTGTTTTCTTGGCCGACTGTTTTACATATGGTGTTATCTTAAAATTGCTTGTTTTGAATATTTTTTAGATTGAGATTATTAGCTAGTATGTAAAAAAATTAACTCTGTTGAAATTTAATTTTGTATTTATATATAAATAAAATTAACTCTGTTGATTTTTTTTGCATTTAATCGATAGCAGCGAAGTTACGCTTGGAGAACGGGAGCTCGAAAGATAAAAGCCAGACTTTTGATCTCTGATGATCCCCTATTTTTGTAGCCTAACGGAGCTCTAGGTGTGCTTGGTGCTGCCTTGGTTCCCTCGCAAGCGGCGCGCTGTTACCAGATGCAGCGGGCTGTTTGCATGCGTCGTCCAGATGTTCAATTGTGCCTTAAAATGCTTCCAGATTAGCATGTAGAAGGCGGATTAATTGATACTACAGCGAAGTTACGCATGTTAATGTTAGGAAAAATATTTTGATGTTAAGCAAAACCTGCTCCATCTCGTTTTACATAAATGTTGAAAATTTGGTCGAAATTGATGCATTGTAACGAAAGTTTTTAGTGAACAACACTTATGAAATTTCCATTTTATTAATATAGAGATTTATCTAAATATTCTTATTCTTTATAATCTTTATATATATATTCCTTTCCTTTATATAATCTTTAACTCTATATTCTTCTCTTCTTTACAATCTTCATCTCTATATTCTTCTTTTTATAATCTTTATTCACAATCTTCTTTAGAGCATTTATATACTTCTTTTTTATATTTTTATATTTTTTATTCTATAGAATCTTCATCTACATTCTTCTTTTTTCTATAATATTTATCTATATTCTTTTTCTTTTTTACTCATTTTTAAATTTAAAAAATAATATATTCATTATATATATATAAAATATACATCATCTTATATGATATACATATATTAATTTTTCTTTCTTTTTTACTTTCTAACGTTATTTTTTTAAAAAGAGCTTCTTATTTGATTTTATTTTTGTTGTAAGATTTAGGTACTTACAGCGTGTATGAAGGCATGAGGACGTTGATGATTATATAATAATAATCTTTATTATCCATTTAGTAAGAAAAACAAAGTTATGGTAGCGAACACATTTATAATATATAGCCGAATGACCCGGGCAACGCCCGGGTTTTACCAGATTAAATGTTTTTATTTAAATACTATTCGTTACAATTATAAATTGTCACTTTTGTGAAACGTCCCGCTCCAAACTTTGTGTCTGAGAAGCGATATTTTTATAGAAAGATGATCTGGCTTTTGTTTTCTGCTCGAATGAATGTTTTTCTGTTAGAATTTTGTTCCCGCGTACAAAATAATGAGCTGGTTTCACCCGTGATCTCTGCTTTTTGGAATTTTTCCCGATATAATTTTGTATCTGATAATCTTACATGATACAGCAATATCGTCATCATCATTTTCTGACTAATAATATATAGTTTTAATAATTGATTTATATATTTTTTAAAATAGCCTATTGTCTTCCCCGTATTTTTTTACCTATGTATGGAAATTTTGGTTTGAATTAGTGAACTACTGCGAATTTGTATACCGGACATACAAACCAACAAACAAACAAACAAACATACAAACATTCATTTTTATATATATAGAAGATATAATATAAATGAGTTTTAAAAATTGTTTTAAAAAATGCATCGGCCGGGAATCGAACCCTGGCCGCCCGCGTGGCAGGCGAGCATTTTACCACTGAACCACCGATGCTTTAAAAAAATGGCGATATTTAGGTATTCATTCCATTCCGGATTAGTCCGCGTAAAAAAAGTTCTTCAAATGAAAAAAAGAAATAGCCAAAAATACTAATCAAAATGCAGCCGAAAATTTTCCTCAGGTTTATAAAAAGCGACATGCAAAATTTGGTACCAATTGGTTCAGTAGTTTTTGAGTTTATCGCGAAACAGACAGACAGACAGAAATTGACTTTTATATATATTGAAATAGAAGAAGTAAACAAACTGTAGGTGATGATGATAAGGGCAGCGTGGCGCTAGCCGTCGTAGCATTCAGTTTCCAACAATCCTCGGCATGAATGTGGAGATGTCACGAGGTTTGTGCGTAGCTTCTCAAATGTCGGCTTTGGTAGCGGCTTGGTCAGGATGTCCGCCTTCATGTCGCCTGTCGGGCAGTAGATCATTTTTATCACTGTCTTCTTCTGAAGATCCTTCAGGTGATGGATCTTGGTTGCGATGTGCTTGGTTCTAGAAGACACTTTTTCGGTTGAACATAACTTGAGACATGATTGATTGTCTTGGTGGAAGTAGATTGGAGCTTTCTGTTCCAGTTCGAGATCCTTTAGCAATTCGAGGAGCCATAACAGTTCTTGTGAGGCTTCGGCTGCGGAGATTAGTTCCGCTTCGGTGGATGAGAGAGATACGCAACCTTGTTTCCCAGTCATCCATGAGATGGGGTTTGATCCCAGTAGGAACAAGTTTCCGCTTAGTGATTTTCTGTCGGTGTTGTCGCTTGCCCATGTGGCATCACTGTAATGCTTCCAGTGTGGGAGGTTTTTGGTTAGATATGCGTAGCTCGAGTTCTTTAGTAGTTTTTAGATATCTTACGATTCTTTTTGCTGCATTCCAGTCACAATTTCTAGGATTCTGGTTTCTGCTGCTGAGTATGCAGACTGGAGCTGCGATATCTGGTCTGGATACTACGCTTAGGTACAATAGTGAGCCTATCAGTTGTTGGTATTGGACGTTGTTTGGTAGAAGTTTTTCATCAGATATACAGGGGTATCCGCTTTCCATGGTAGTGAAAGTAGGTTTCGCTTCTTGGAGGTTGTACCTTTCAACTAATTCTTGGATTTTATTCTTTTGGCTCAGAAGGAGTTCACCTTCTCTGTTCCTTGAGATTTCTATACCAATGAATTGAGTGGGGTCTCCAAGGTTCTTTATTTCGAATTATTTTTCGAGAGTTTTTACAGTGTTTTGGATGATTATTCGGAATCGCTTGCAAGGAGCATGTCATCCACATATAGAATCAAGTAGATGGAATGGTTTTCTTCATTCTTGGTGAATAGGCATGGGTCTACAGTGCTCTGTTTGAAGTTATTTTTAATTAGAGTGCTTGCGATTTTTGTGTTCCAAGATCTTCCGGCTTGTTTTAGACCGTAAATTGCTTTCTTTAGTTTGCAGATTTCGTTTGTTTGTTTTGTATGGAGTCCTTCTGGGAGTTCCATGTAGAGTTCTTTATCTAGGTCGCCGTGTAGGAACGCTGTCTTGACATCTAGGTGGTTCACTTGCATCCCTTTGTAGACTGATGCAGCTAGGAAGGCTCTAATTGTAGAATGCTTCACAATTGGTGCAAAGGTTTCTTCGTAGTCTCGGCCAAATTTCTGATTGAACCCTTTTGCTACGAGTCTGGCTTTGTACCGCTCTATTTCTCCTTTGGAATTGAGTTTCTGTTTATAGGTCCATTTACATCCTATGATCTTTTTGTCCTTAGGTAGAGGCGTTAGTTCCCAGACATTGTTCTTCTCAAGAGAATTTAGTTCTTCGTTCATTGCTTGTAGCCATTTTTCTCTTTCTAATTTTGGTAATTGTAGGACTTCGAGTAGTTGGTGGGTGTCTGAATGTCTTGAGCTTCAGTTTTGTACAGCATGTAGTCATTTCTTATGGGAGGTATTCCCTTTGTTGGTCTCGTGGATCGTCTTTGTGTGACCACTTGTGTTCCTGTGCTTGTACCGGGTTGAATGTAATCCTCGGTTTCTGAGTCCTCAAGGTTTTCGGATTGTTTTCCTGGTTCCTGGCTTTCCTCTGCATTTCCAATATGATTAGAGGAAGTTAGATCTGTACTTAGTACTTGTGGTGAAGTTGTTTTTGTGGAAGCGTGGTGAAACCCATTTTCTTTTTCTAGAAATTTTACGGATCTGCTGATTGTGATGTTGTCTGTGTCGTGCAGGATTCTGTATCCTTTGCTTCGATCATCGTATCCAAGAAGAATCCCTTCGATAACTTTGCTATCCAAATTGTTTCTTTTTATCTTGGGAATATAGGCGGAGGCTTTACATCCGAATCTTTTTAGATGCCTCAGACTGGGCTTCCTGTTGGTCCATAGTTCAAATGGAGTCTTGTCTGTAGCTTTCGAGGGTATTCGGTTGTGTAGGTAATTAGCTGTGGTATAACCGCTTCCGCCCATAGAGACTGTGGGAGTCCTGAGTCAAACAGCATGCATCTTGTCATCTCCATTAGTGATCGATTTTTCCTTTCGGCTACTCCGTTCTGGGCTGGTGAGTAGGGGACTGTTAGCTGATGTTTGATTCCGCTTTGGTTCAGGAAATCTTCGACTTGTCGGTGGTTTACGTACTCACGACCGTTGTCTGTCCGTATGGTTTGGATATTTTTTCCAAATTCCGTGTGCGCTGAGATGACGTAGTCTTTTATTTTTTCATAGACTTCGTCTTTTCCTTTCAGGAGGTAGACCTTCGTGTATCTGCTGTAGTCATCAGTGAAGGTGATGAAGTATCTCTTACCGCTAAGAGAGTTAGTTGGTAATGAACCGCAGACATCGCTGTGGACAAGTTGAAGCGTTTCAGTTGCTCTGTACTCTGTCTTCTTTGGAAATGGGGTTTCGGTGAGTTTACCTTGAATGCACTGAACGCAGTCTGTGCTGTGCGAACAGTTATTTAGACTTAGTCCTCTTGCTAGGTTCTCATTTTGAATTTTCTTAATTGATTCTATATTTCTGTGTCCTAGTCTGTCGTGCCAGAGCATGAGGCAATTTTTGTTCTTGCAGTGGTTTTGTTTTGCTGCATTCGCTTTGAATGTGCGAGTTTGGAGGTTGTCATCCAGGTGGAGTCGGTATATTCCATTGTCAAGTATACCGTTCGCGAGGGCTGTGTTGTCTCTTTCGATGGTACACCAATCTCTTTGGAACGTCACTTTACATCCGTTGGAGGTGGCCGCACTCACTGACAGAAGGTTGTCTGTTAGTTCCGGGATGTAGAGAACTTTTGTGAGAAGTAAGGTGTCAGTCTTTCCTTGGGGTGTGATGACTTTGATTTCTCCTTGTCCTATCCCTTTGACCTGCAGCTTATTGCCATTAGCAACCACAAAATTTTGTGTTTGTTTTCTGTTAAGTTCAGTGAAGAAGCTTTCATCGTACGCCATATGAGATGTGGCTCCAGAGTCGACGAACCAGTTGTGTACACTTGCTTCTCGTTGAGTGCAATTGAAAGCTTTTGGGTTAGGTCCTTTTGTTGTTCTCTGGTTTGTTGGTTGTTCTTGGGTGACACTCGACTGATTTGTGTACTTTGGTACGTTTCCTCTTCTGAAGTTTTCATATTTGTACTTTTTGTTGCTGTTGTTTCGCTTTTGATAGTGCCAACATTCTTCCTTGGAGTGGTTTGGTTTGTGGCAGAAGGAACAGAATTTCTTCTCTTTTTCTCTTCTTTGGCTTGAAGCTCTGTGGAGGCTTTTTAAGGCTTTTGATTCGGTGCTTTCGTCTTTCGAGCTTTCTACTCTGCGTGTGTGTTCATCAAAGAGTTTGTTCTTGGTAAATTCAAGCGTTAGCTCATCATCAGGCCTTGATTCCAACATCGTGATGAGATTGGAGTAGCTCTTTGGAAGCGAGCAAAGCAGTATAGCCGTGATGTGAGAGTCCTTTAGTGTTTCGCCAATGGTTCGCAGTTTGTCAACTAGTTCCATCATGCTAGTGATGTGCTGTTGCATGTCTTTGTCTTCTTCGAGTTTTAAGCTGTATAGTTTCCTTAGCAAATAAATTTTTCCTGAGAGTGTTTTTCTTTCATAGATATTTTTAAGAGTGTCCCAGGTAGCTTTGGCTGTTAGTAGGTTTTTGACATGCACTATTTGTGAGTCGGCGATGCTTAGATTAATTATAGCTCTAGCTTTTGAGTCTTTCTTTTTCCATTCGATTTTAGGTTCATCTGGAATATTTTCGGTGACAACTTCCCAAAGATCTTCCTTTTGCAAGAGCATTTCAATTTTGAAAGACCATAGTGAGTAGTTATAGCCGTCGAGCTTATCTAGGGTTACATCGTGGCTCGGGAGTGACGCCATTTTTGCTAAGCCTTTTTCTTTGTCTTAACTCGTTAGTTGAATTTCATGCAATATTCAGTCTCATAATCTAATTGTTGTAAGATTTAGGTACTTACAGCTTGTATGAAGGCATGAGGACGTTGATGATTATATAATAATAATCTTTATTATCCATTTAGTAAGAAAAACAAAGTTATGGTAGCGAACACATTTCTCTCTATATATATAAAAGTCAATTTCTGTCTGTCTGTTTCGCGATAAACTCAAAAACTACTGAACCAATTGGTACCAAATTTTGCATGTCGCTTTTTATAAACCTGAGGAAAATTTTCGGCTGCATTTTTATTAGTATTTTTGGCTATTTCTTTTTTTAATTTGAAGAACTTTTTTTTTTACGCGGACTAATCCGGAATGGAATGAATACCTAAATATGGCCGTTTTTTTAAAGCATCGGTGGCTCACTGGTAGAATGCTCGCCTGCCACGCGGGCGGCCCCGGTTCGATTCCCGGCCGATGCATTTTTTTTTTTTACAATTTTTGAAACTAATTTATAAAAAATATAATATAAATATATACTATTATATCAACTATATTAATTAAATCAAATACCTAAACACTAATATAATACAATTTTTGCCATCACACACACTTTTTTCCTGTAGTTTATGTGTTACTTCTGTATTGCTATTCTATGGCACTTCTAATATTTATTATTGATATACTTTTAGTATGAAGGAAATTGCACCCAAGGGATTTCTCGGGCGAAGCCGGGTCATTCGCCTAGTATATATATAAAAGTCAATTTCTGTCTGTCTGTCTGTTTCGCGATAAACTCAAAAACTACTGAACCAATTGGTACCAAATTTTGCATGTCGCTTTTTATAAACCTGAGGAAAATTTTCGGCTGCATTTTGATTAGTATTTTTGGCTATTTCTTTTTTTCATTTGAAGAACTTTTTTTTTACGCGGAGTAATCCGGAATGGAATGAATACCCAAATATGGCCATTTTGTATACGCATCGGTGGCTCAGTGGTAGAATGCTCGCCTGCCACGCGGGCGGCCCGGGTTCGATTCCCGGCCGATGCATTTTTTTAAAACAATTTTTAAAACTCATTTATATTATATCTTCTATATTATTATATTATATTATATTACATATATATATAAAAATGAATGTTTGTATGTTTGTTTATGTTGTTTGTGTGTTTTTTTTTTTATACAAATTTGCAGTAGTTCACTAATTCAAACCAAAATTTCCATACATAGGTAAAAAAATACGGGGAAGACGATAGGCTATTTTAAAAAATATATAAATCAATTATTAAAACTATATATTATTAGTCAGAAAATGATGATGACGATATTGCTGTATCATGTAAGATTATCAGATACAAAATTATATCGGGAAAAAATTCCAAAAAGCAGAGACCACAGGTGAAACCAGCTCATTATTTTGTATGCAGGAACAAAATTCTAACAGAAAAACATTCATTCGAGCAGAAAACAAAAGCCAGATCATCTTTCTATAAAAATATCGCTTCTCAGACACAAAGTTTGGAGCGGGACGTTTCACAAGAGTGACATCCACGCCGCCAATTTATAATTGTAACGAATAGTATTTAAATAAAAACATTTAATCGGGTAAAACCTGGGCGTTGCCCGGGTCATTCGGCTAGTATAATATATAGAAGAAGTAAACAAACTGTAGGTGATGATGATAAGGGTAGCGTGGCGCTAGCCGTCGTAGCATTCAGTTTCCAACAATTTTTAATCGAAAAATGAACCTGTAAACATGTATCAATTCGAATATAAATGAATTATTTGATATGTATATCCATTAGAATATAAATGAACTTTTTGAAATGTATATCAAATCGAATATAAATTAACTTCTTCAATGTATCAATTCGAATATATAAATGAACTTTTTGAAATGTATATCAAATTCGAATATAAATTAAATTTTTGAAATGTATCAATTAAAATATAAATTATCACTAAATTCACTTTTTCCAATATGATTTATATATATCTAGTTTTCTCTAAATTTCGAACGTTAGGCTTAGTATTTTCAGAATTTTACTTATCTTTCCTTATCCCACCGCTGCCACCATGTTACATAGCCGTTGTGGGTTTCTATTAATTATATTTTATTAAGTAATTATATTTTATTAAGTAATTACCACCCTTTAATTGTAATATATTTTATTTACTACAAGCATGGCTGCGCTTGTTCTACGCTAAATTTTTATATATTACAACATTAATAAACATGGTCAAAAGTCAATAATAATAACATAATAATCTGTTTATGTTACATATACTAAATTCCAAAGATACCTAGGGCTCTAACTTTTCAACTGAACAAGGCAGAACATTGAACACAGAACAGAAAATGATTAAAATACATCACTTGGTTATGTGCAGTTCATAAATTTAAAATAATTTTTAAAACTTTTGCCCTCTGACCTCAGTCCCCAGATGTCCATGTTGTGCTTGTAGAAGAGAGATCTGTTAAACCTTTTAAGATGCCTCTTTCAAAAGGGAACATAACTGTTTAACTACAGATGTGGGATTTATAATTTTCCTAGTATTCCTGTTATCCTGAATTCTATCCCTAAAATCAAGAAAGGAAATGAGTATATACTCGTAGTTTTAATAGTGTATGCTTTTCTTAGTCGCGGTTCTTGGAAGCATTGGACAAATAACCTTCTGGGAATCTCCTGAATATCCTGATAGGGCTGCTGGAGAGGGCAATCACTAGATGGTCTCCCTTCACCTGTGGCCTCTCATTGGTGAGTTGTGCCTGAGCAACAAATAGCATGGTCCTGTATTCCATCCTGCACTACCTCCATTCTACATTTCACCAGAAACCACCATCAACCAGCTGCGCCTGCAGACAGGCGGGATTCATGTGAGGAATGCTGAACATTGTGGACTAGATTTGGCACACCTGCCTGAAAGGCTGCCAATAGCTAATCTTGCCTAGATGTGAATGACCCTGCAAGCTTCTGACATCTGGATGTCGTAGAGTAAGAGAAGAATGAGTCTCTGGGAGGTCTCATCCAGGGTTTTTGAGTTGGTTCACCAGGTTCTTCACACCCCATCAGTCTGAGGGCCCTGCATCTCTGAGGTGACAGCAGATTCCTGCAAACGTCAGATCTGCTGGCTCTCATCACTGGCTGCAAGCAACTGTCAGAGACTTTTTCAATGATGTCCCAGCCTTATTGTGCTCAACCTAATGAACATGTGTATGCTCACCCTGTGAACATTTATTCTTCTGTTGTGAAAATCGTTTTAAAATGAGAGGGATAAAGGTATTTTATTCTTTCTTTCAAATAAAGAATACCATTTTTAACATCCTTAGAGAAAAAGACTAGGATGGTGTGTGGAGGAAACTTACAGTACAAGAGGAATCCTAGCCAAATTCCAAGATTGTGGGGTCTTAAGCTGGTTAGAAAATATAATTTTCATTTAAAGGACATCTAAGTACATCTCAGTAAGCTCCCCCAAGTTATCTCTAGTTCTTGCAGTACACATTGTACTTGGTTAGCTGACTCTGAGTATGCTCATAGATCAAAAAGTGGCATCATTTGGTTCACTAGTAGTGACAAGTAGTTTGGCCAATTCAACAAGTTGTTGAACAAGGCCAAGTCCAATTACAAATGATGACATGAAATTTTCTTATATAATTTCACTTTTACCTCCATCAACTGCCATAGAGGTATGTAAATTCATTGTGTCACCTCCGCCAGACAATAAATATGACACACTAAAGAAAACCATAATTGAATGTACAGCTGACAGCGAATTTAAAAAACTACAGCAGTTGTTGACTCAAGAATAACTTGGAGACAGACTGCCTAGCCAATTATTAAGACAATTGGTTGGAGAAAGCAAAGACGCCAGTGAAACAACACAAAAAATTCTTTGGATACAACAGTTACCTCAAAACATCTAAATAATTCTGACTCCACTTAGAAATTCATGCCACCCACAGCGTCCAGTCCATCGAGTTGAGTTTGACTTTTGGCAACTATAAGGACAAATATTCTTCAAATAGATCTGTCCATATAGTTTTCTCAGTAGTGCTTGATATAGAAGTGGTTTACTCTTGCCTTCTTCTGTCTATGCAGTTGGTCTAATAATTTTGACTATTCCAACTTTTAGAGAGATTTCTCCCCCCAAGGACAAGGGTTTCAGCATACTTTCAGATTTTTAGGTTGAATAACATCAATTTTTACAAATTGAAGGCTTTGGATGCAATATTCCTCAACTAACAAATGGTGATGAAGAAGCCAGGTGTGGGACAATGTGTAATCCATCTTCTTTATAGCTAGAACAAAACTATTATTGCAATCATTGCAATATGGGCAGTAGAAAATTATTTTAATAAAAAATGATCATACGTGTTGAAAATAATTTAAATTTCTTAAAACAAGACTCTCCTCCCTCCACTTTCCAGTTAAGAAACTGATAACACAGGTCTACAAAAAAAACTTTTTTTTTTGCACAAGAGAACCTGATGGTGTTTCTAGTGTAAATTTTCATGCTGAACTCAAAAATCTAATCACAAATTTCCCATCACCCATGGTTTTTGCCTGATGGTCTTTTTTTAGTATTGGGATAAATACAGTAATAAATGCAACCAATGTTACGTAAGCATTTTTTAAGTTACATCATTAACTAAGCTAGCGCTTTATTTTTGACAAGAAGAGTTGGTATGTGGAGCCAAAAGCTTTATTTTATTTGTTATTAATTAAATTTTGCTCTTTAAGAATCATAAATATTAATTTAAATAACAAATTATTGAAATTTTAATTGAATATATATAATTTATTATTATATAATATTATAATCTGTTTTGCTTTCAACTCAAAAATAACGACAAGCTCTGTAATGGTATTTGCTCATTAACAGTTTTAATATATATATTTAAATTGAATCTAACGATTTGTTTAATAGATTTGCAGCAGAAGTGACAGGTAAATTTGAAGTGATTAGTTTATTCTTCTTTATCGATTTGCTTTTATAAATCGTGTGCACTAGACTGTGTCAATATGCCGAGGCGTTGCATTAATATTCCTGATATTTTCTGTTATATTTGTGGGGAATTAACTTTCAAAGTTCAAAGGCGAAACTTTACACCGCTCATCAAAAAGTGCTATGAACTTTATTTTGGCTTTAAAGTCAGTGACCAAGATAAGACTTGGGCTCCTCACCATTGTTGTGTAATTTGTGTTCGACATCTTACAGGGTGGATTAAAGGTGAACATCATATGCCTTTTGCGGTTCCAATGATATGGAGGGAATCTAAAGACCATTCTTCAGACTGTTATTTTTGTTTGACAAAGACTACAGGTATTACATCCAAATCAAGACCTACAGTTGAATATCCAGATTTGCCTTCTGCTATGAGACCGGTTCCTCATAGTGATATTTTACCTGTTCCACAGCCTCCTGAAAATGTAATATTTAGTGACGATGATTCAAATAGACGAGAGCAACAGTGGGATGACACAAATTTTGAAGCAGGTGCTTTATCTGAACCTCATTTATTAACCCAAGGAGATTTGAACGACCTCGTACGTGATTTAGATTTATCCAAAAAAACAGAGTGAACTTTTAGGCTCTAGGTTAAAAGGCTGGAATCTACTGCATAAAGTCACAAAAGTATGCTTTTTTCGCAAGCGTCAAGATGAATTTCAAGACTTCTTTTCACAAGAGAATGATTTAGTATATTGCAATGATGTTGTTAGTCTAATGGAAGCGCTTGGTCATGACCATGATACAGAAGAGTGGCGTTTATTCATTGATTCTTCAAAAATTAGTATGAAAGCTGTTCTCCTTCACAATGGAAATAAGTTCCCATTAGTGCCAATAGCACATGAATCCAACATGATTCAACATAGCTTTCCTACAAGGCACTGGGATGTAACATGTCCCTCAAGATCCATTTCCTGCATTCACATCTAGATTTCTTTCCAGACAATCTTGGCGCAGTTAGCGATGAGCATGGTGAGAGGTTTCATCGAGATATATCAAGCATGGAGAAGCGGTACCAAGGTAAATGGAGTCCCGCTATGCTTGCCGACTACTGCTGGACACTCAAGAGGGATCTACCGCAAGCAAAGTATAGAAGAAAATCCACTGTCACTGCTTTTTAATAAATATATATGTTTCGTTCATATATGCCTATATATTAACAATATTTCCAAATTTCAAGTAGGTGTATCTCAGAAATATTGCGTAATAGAAAAAAACTAATGGTATATTTGGATTCAGGACATGTAGATAGGATGCTATTTATTTGTGGACAAAGAAAAATATTTTTTGATAAACCAGTGTAATGTAATATGGGTTATGAAAAACTGATTACGTAACATTGTTTGCATTTTTACTGTATTTATCCCAATACTAAAAAAAGACCGTCACGCAAAAACCATAAGTGATGGGAAATTTCTGATTGGATTTTTGAGTTCAGCATGAAAAGTTACACTAGAAACATAATCAGGTTCTCTTGTGCAAAAATCTTGTTGACCAGTGTAATTTATATAATGCTGATTGTACATATTGCCAGACACTTCTTTCTTTTGTACACAGTTCTTTTTTCTCTCTTTCTCATTGTTAATATTATATGACTATTCTATTCACGGCCTAAAAAAAAATTGTATATATATGTATAGACAAATGTAAAGGCATACATGTATGACAGCGAAAGTGTCTCTAGGGGGACATAGCACTTTAAATTGAAATAAAATAAAAGTTAGCATTTTCTCATATCACAATGTATGCTATGATGATCCACTTTTCTATTATGATGCGTTATTTCTATTATGAATAGTTTCGAATTTTGATAACAGATGGCGCGCTAATGCATCATAATATAATTGCTATAATAAAAGACACAATTTGATATTTGCGGAAGAGCGATTGCTCGAAGCATTTTATATATTTAAAATGTATGTAATTCTGCTGTCCTCAAAGCTTATGTCCATAGTTCATCTAAATTACCCATTCAAAGAGTCTAGCATCAGTATCACTATAAAAGGAAGTTCGAAAAATGCAATATAACAGTGGTATGGTAGATTAAACTGGCGAAACCGCTGGGAGGGTTCACTACTGATTAATTTTTCCATTGCAGTAAGGACAGTAGAAATTGTTTATTTTAAAAAAGAATCATACGCGTCTATAATAGTTTCGAATTTTGATCACCTTTTCTATTTGAAGCCATTCTTGGCTTCTCAGCTATGGGGGTCAGTAAACAAGTGGTATAAACTGTCATTTTCAACAGCCATTACCTGGAATCAGAATCAGCATTGAGCACTTTTTTCAAAATAGTAAAAATTTCTTCAATAGCCTTTGATTCTTGCAAAAATTCAACCCTACCATTGAGTACATCTAACCAAACAGGGCTCTGTCATATTTATAAATGCGAAAATCAAAACGCTTTCCACATGTGTAGACATGTGATGCACTTACAGTAAAAGCAGTCGCCAACTACTACCCATTATGATTATAATGGCCTGTAACATGGCCAGGTGTTCCAGAATTACACCTTGTTTACACCTATTAATTTATTTGAATTAGGTCTTATTTTCTTGTAGCATTTGTCATGTTTGAAGAGTCCAGTGAAAACTGTCTTTCTGTCATAATGTGGAACCCTTTTGAGGAAACAACAACGAGACATATAACTGGGTAATATAAAATGGCATTTTTAATAAAAAACAAAGCCATCTAACCAACAAAACATATATACATCTTACACAATTTCCAATATGGATTGAATCTGTACATGGTTTAAAAAAACATGGGAAAAAAATGACAAGAAGAATCCACCACCAACACATAACAAAGAATTAGATTCCGAGCAGCAAGGGTTCCTTCTGAGGTCCTTTCTTGGAGTAGAGTAGGTACACCACCAGTTGGCAGGCGGCGATGGTGCAACCAATACTGTTGGGAACCTGGAGACACATTCAATTCTCTATCATGATCATAGGTTTAACTATTTTTGTAGATATATTTATTAAAATAAAAACATAAATCCTCCAGGGAAAAGATATATTTATGATTTTCTTTCAAACCTGAAAGGTTCAGGTTCCTAATATATATTATTGTTTCTCTTTTTATGTTGATTACCTTTTCTTGTATAATATGTTTACCTGTTTGTATTAACTGTTTCTGTTAAAAAAAAAAAAGGCAAATCGACACAATTATCCCTAGCCGGGATATTGCGTTTTGTGTGTTGAAATAAATAAATTCTCTATCATTATAACTTTTAGAGAAAATGAAAACATTAACACGTGAATGTTTCTTTCACACATCAATCAAACTTCTACTGTCCTTACTGCAATGAAAAAATATATTGGGAGGGCTTGGCTCATCAGTTGTGAACCCTCCCAGCGGTTTCACCAATTTTTAATCTACCAGACCGCTTCTTTAGAGCTTTAATACTGTTTTGGATCATTCTGTTTTTATATGTCCCCATGAAGGGTGAAATCTTAGAAATGGTATTAATAAAACTATGGAGACATAAGCTTTTAGGACAGTAGAATTACATATAAATATTGCTTTGTATTAATTATAACTTTTATTTACTACAAAAGACAGCTTTCATCATCAAAATTACCAATTTTACTGATTTTTCCGCTCCATGGAAGAGGGGCAATTTCATAGCAAAAGCAAAACTCATTACAAAAACCAAAATACCCCAGCCCATATGCAACCTCAACATTAACAGAGAATTAACAACAACTGTATCAAGAATCAAAACAGGACATTTTAAAGGAATGAAGATAATCTCCGACATGACTAGATCCTACAGAATCTGCAATAACTGTCACGACACCCAACTCACTCCGGACCATATATACAGATGCCCGGCCATCCTTGCAGCCCTCTATATGGCAGACATCAATCCAGAAGATGACATCCAAATGAACAAGGCACTTTTGTTGGCCGGTATTGTGATCAGGGTGCACAGACCGATCTGATCTGATCCATGGACAAGACACCACCACCACCAATTTTACTAATTATCAGCGCTCCAGACATTTCTCCTTATAAAGGAAACTAGGGCTTTACAACTAGATAATTTCTATTGTATATAAATTGTCATTTGTGTGCCTTAGCTTGTCCTCACATGTTTCACAATATTTGAGCCATTCCAAAAAAATAATTTGTGTTGGGATTTGGTATCATATTAAAATCGTATAAATAAATGTAAAAAAACTATGCAAAATGTCTATATTATATTTATTAAATATATATTAGAGAGGCATATACAGTAGAACCTCTGCCTAAATGTAGAGTAAAAAGTGTCCTTTAGGGAGAGGTGTCCTCTAACCAGAGAAATGCCAATTATTAAAAAATACTCATTTTGGTGTTATAAGAACCACATGGATATAACACAGCGTGAGGAGCATGAACTCATGGAATTTGTGTAATATTTACACAAGGGGATAAGAAACAACAACAACCACATGGATATAACAACATGAAAGTGTAGCCAGAGTTTAAGTGAGATGTAAATATAGAATCTAGTGTTAGAGATAATGTACATCAAGGAGAAGAGAGCCAACTTACAATGACAAATCTATCCTGGATCAGAGCCCCGTAGGTTGTCCAGAGTGCTGTGACAATGAAAGTGAAGATAAGGAGAAGTATTGGCATGTCATCTGCATTCCTTCTTCTCAGCGCATCCACCTGCAACATCAAGCTTGTATTTCTCTTTTCAGGGCTTCCAAACTTTGCCTTTGCCGGTCCAAAGCCCGGATGAAAAAGGAGGAGGGGGAGCAGTAACAAACTCACTAAAAAACCTGGGCTCAGCTGGCCCGGCTGATAGTACTCTGTAAGGGCTCCTAATCCAGGGATACAGGATGAGCAATGTTTGTACTCCATGTTAAGAGTGGCTGCACATGCCGTCTGTTCCTCATGTTAGAGGCAGCCATTTCTTTCGAAGCTAAGTCGGCCTGCCACTGAGTAGTGCTCCCAGTCTTAATGACAAAGGCAGACGCATTTTACTTCACCCAGTACCCTAATATGATTGAGTGGAGATAAGAAAGAAGAAGAAGGAGAGGGCTTCCATATAATGAGATTTTTCCAGTACACTATAACCCCTCTCTCTTAAAGCAAAGGTGGCTAATACAACTTGAATCACTAGTAATGACAACAATGAGATCCAAAAAAAAAAAAACATTCAAACAGCTTAAATCTTTAGTGATGACAAAAATAGGGTTGAAATTAAACAACTTTTACCATGCGAATTTTTAAAAAAACATAATCCAAATTAAATCTAATATATGATCCAGGTCAAATTCTGACAAAGTTGTGGATAGACATTTATGCATATGTATCTAGCAAGCAAAAATTCCCAATACAATATTGTTGTGTGTCAACAAGTAGCATGGTACACGGGAGCAGTACAAATTATTTTAATTTTTGTTTATTTTTAATTAATTACTTATATCTGAGATACGACACGACAGAGATGATGGGGATAAATTGTATTTGACCATTGACCACCGTTTCACAGCAATGTGTTAACTAACGTCAATTATAAAATTAATCTCCATCCTATTTGTATTTCAACCCGGCGATTAGAATGTCCAGCTACAGCTCCAACCCCTCCTACAACCGGCCCGGCGAGATCCCGAACATCATGACCTTCCTGGACCACGAGCCCAGCACTGTGCCAAATAAACTATCTGAGTAGTACATCCCTGCCTTTGTCTCATCAATATGTAATGAGACTGGAGGGATGAAAGTCATGTAGACATAAACACACATCCGAGTCTAGTTACAAGAAAGTTACCAAGGAAGAAACAGGGGCAGCAGCAAAGAGCAGACTGGAGCAGGCTGCCATCAGTCCGGTGTAGGAGACCACGGACTCAGAGTCCGCCATAATAGCCATGACCCACTGCCAGGTGAGAGGAACCATGAGGAAGATCAGCTGGCGATGGACCAGACTCTGCCGCAGACATCGGAGACAATAGATGAGACATTGGTTAACAGCTAATATCAATAATAAGCACGGAATCATTAGGCAAAAGGGGGGTTCTTTTAAAGTTTTGTTATTTCATCAAACTTTTGAGCATTTCTACCCTCCTGTAGAAGGGCATAAATGATCAAAAGCTCGGAAAAATAATAAACCTTAAAAGAAATCTAGCCTCATGATTTCGTGTTTTTTATTATTTGTTCCTGGCAATTATATAACCTATACTAATGTCAATGTGGCAATAGCTGGAAATATAGAAATAGGTACCTATTATCAGTAAAGTAGAACGATTCTTGCAAAAGTCCAACCCTACCAGCGAGTGCAAGTACCCAAACAGAGCTCTGGCACATTTGAAAGTGCAAAGTCGAACTGCTTTTCACATGTGTAGTAGACATGTGGTGTACTTACAGTAAAAGCAGTCACCTACTTATACCCACCATGATTATCATGGCCTGTACCACGTGTACTAGGAATAAGCAAAAAAAAAGTACAGTAGAACATACTTCATGGGAAGACACTTCTACTAGAGGATACCTCTCTACAAAGGATAGTTTTCATTGCCAGAATTACCATTTTTGTCAATTTAGCTCTGAACTCCAGTCTCTCTAAATAACACTTTGGTTCTGAAACTGGGAGTCCTTTAGAGAGAGAAGCTCTACTGTATTCCCGAGGTTCAAATAAACACTCATAGACAAAACTTGAGGAAGTTGTACCTTTTAGCATGTATATCGGGATGATTCAGACAATAACTCTGAAAGATATTACAGTGACCTTTATTGAAGACATACAAGATAACCAAGTGTGGACAAAATTGGCTCTGTCTCTTTAAAAAAAAAATAGATAACCAACGACATCAATGACTTTTCACTTCCTTAAGTTTTGTCCATAAGTGTATATATATGGGAGGATGGTGTAGATCTAAAAAATATTTTTTGGAAAAACCATCACCTCAGTTTAAAACCTGTGGATTTTTAAAAACTAATAAAGTAAATCACAATGGTCTCTCAATTCTTGTACACTGTCAAGATCATTGTCAATTCATTGCATCATCCACTGATAGTGGACAATTTTCTATGACATTTTGCTGTCAACACAAGAAACTAAAGGAAATTATAGAACACTTTGTTGAATTATTGCTGGTTAAAAGGGGGTTGGTGGAAGGATGGCCTAAACCATTGGTTTTCGACCGCTACGACCCAGGTTCGATTCCCGCATTGGGCACTTTTTTATGATTTAAAAAAAAAAATGCCCTAATGGCTCCTGATTCTTGCAAAAAGTCCAACCCCACCAGCGAGTGCAAGTAACCAAACGGGGCTCTGGCACATTTGTAAGTGCAAAGTGGAACTGCTTTTCACATGTGTAGACATGTGGTGCACTTACAGTAAAAGCAGTCTCCTACTTCTACCCACCATGATTATCATGTCCTGTACCATGTGTACTAGAGATAAGCAAAAAAGCTGGTTAATGTAAATAGACTGAATGGAATTCAAAAATGGTTCAATTGAAACAAGGTAATAAGATCTAATCCAAATAAATTAATAATGTGTGATGTTTTGATAATAGCGTTTTTTACCATCATCAGACAAAAGAATAAATGATAAAATATCACAGCATGTTATTAAATAGTACTGTTATCAAGTGTTTAAACAAGATGGGAGGACAATTTCTGGTGTAGAAATATTAATGATGGCAAGTGTTCTATCTACTGGGCCATCTGTGGACCCCAGTAGATTTCACAACACATAGCTCGCAATAGTTTTTATCTACTTATTTCTGGGAAAACCTTTGTGGGAATGACAAACAATGACAACAACAATACGCTTGGCCTCTCCTAGAGGTGGGTGTTCATCGGAGGTATACATGTTGAGATCTTTCAGAATTGGTCACTGAGGCAGAGGGGCAATCAATCAGATGGATTAATACAAAGAAATAACCTCCAGTAGTAAATTAATAAAACCAACAGTGTTATCTTTAACAAAACTATGTTCAGACAATGCTGTTACCAAAAAATACAAAAAAACTTTGGATTTTGTCTTGTTACCTTATAATTCTTACTATAAATCAAGTTTGTACCATTATCACACACAAAATAAAGAATATATAAAATATACATTATACATATACATATTTTTATATATATATATATATATATAAAAATAAAAAAGGCATATCCTGACCAGGAGCACATGTGCTTTTCAGAAGGCAGAGCGCCTGAAAAGCACATGTGCTCCTAGACAGGATATGCCTTTTTTATTTTTGTTATCAACACCTGACCTTTTTATTATTATTTTTTCTATTATTTTTTCACACACACACATATATATATAAAGAAAATGTTAAGTAATTCAAAATTGAATTAAGATGCTAGATATACAGTAGAACCTCCATGAGAGGACACTTGCACTAGAGGACACCTCTCTAGAAAGGACAGTATTTTATCTTCAAAATGACCATTTCTACTACAGTAAAACCCCGCTAATACGAACCCTGGATATAACGAACCTTCCCTTATAACGAACCCACGCCGATTCCCAATTCCATTCCATTGAAAATACCATCGTTATAACGAACTTTGCGATTTTTAGAATAACGAACTACCCCTATAACGAACCTATTTTCGGTCCCAAAATAATAAAATCTATTTAAAATACTATGCTTATAACGAACTTAGAATTGTAATTTAAAAAAAAATTAAAACAACCAAATTTTGAGCATGTTTCAGTTCGCGGATCGCGATTTCAAAACAATAAATTTAGCGGCATTGTTTGTTTTGAATTTTGCACTTTATTTTTGCTGTATGTTGTATAAATTTTAACACATTATACTTTTTATTAAATAGAATATATTTGCATCCATTAAATTTGAAATATAAAAATACAAATGGCTTCCAAAATGAAGAAAACAAAGGCATTTTAAAAACAAAAGCGTTATTTCTTTTAAAAAAAAAAAGGCCATTTTCAGAACTTTTCAAAGTGAAACAACACAGGCAAAATGTTAAGAACATATTAAAATAAGATAATATAACTTTTCTATTATAAAAGATAAAATATAAAGCTATTAAAAATTGTTACAAAGAGGAATCAACCTCAACTTTTGCCGCGATCGCGATCGTACGTTTTAGGGCTAAAAAAAAAAAATCCAAATAAATGGTCCCGTGATCAAACAAAAACTATTTTTATGCCATTAACTATGGTGATTTTAAAGTCAGAAATGTTTTGCATAACAGGTTTAAAAAAAAAAAAAAACGAAATCTAGACCAAGAAGAATATGTGGGAAAATGAAATGGAAGAAAAACACCAACTTTATTTGAATGGTGCAATACTTGAAGAGTGCTTTGAAGCAACAAGGTGTTAGAGCCATTTTTCCAAGTAAACAATGTATTATATAATGTGATAATGATGTTTTAAAATCATTTTATATCTTTGAATATATATTTAATAAAACTTTGCCTAGGATTTGTCTTGATTTTTAAGTTAGACATAGAGGTACATGTATGTTAATGATAAGAAGAACCTATCATCTAATGATTTCTATTATTATTCAGTATTAATGTAAGGAAATTGGTCAATTAAGGGAATTAAAACAAAGTGACCACTATTAAGAGGAAGCTTCTTCCAGTGTGTATGGCTGTCCTTTAATTATACGGTCTAAAAATTTTGAAAAGTAAAAAAATGGCCAAACCGTGGCTATAGTGAACCAAAAGCTCTGTCCCATTGGGGTTCACTATAGAGGGGTTTTACTGTATTTAGTAACTCTCAGGTAAGAGGACACCTCTCCATTAAGGACACTTTGGTTCTGTAATTAGGTGCTGTCCTTTACAGGGAGTTTGTTCTACCTACACCCTTCTCCTATATTATAAGTTGGTACAGTTAAAACCTCACATGAGCTATCCCATCTGATTACAGCAAATAAAAATACAAGTGTGTGACGTTTCGGCAACAAAATTGTCACCATCATCAGACAAAAGAATAAATGAGGAAAAATATCACGGCAAGTTCTTAAATAGTACTGTTATCAAGTGTTTAAACAAGATAACAGATAAGGAAAAATAGTTTTTTAAGACAACTTGAAATATTCTTCTTACGAATTAAAAGTGGATTTTTGGTGGTGGTCACACACTAATAAATTATTTGGATTAGGTATTATTTTCTTGTATTATAATCTATAATCCAAATTGTGCTTTATCAGCAAATAAAAATATTAAAACGTGAATGCTTCGTTCACACATTCAATCAAACTTCTACTATCCTTACTGTGATGAAAAAAATATATTGGGAGGGCTTGGCTCATTAGTGGTGAACCAAGAGAGGTGGTCTGGTAGATTAAATTGGTGAAACTTTTTAGGAATGTTACAAATGTCACACACAATTTATTTGGATTTGGTCTTATTAACTTGTAGAATTATTGCAGAAAGTAAACTTACATCCTAGTTGGCCACACCAATTCCTGGAACCCACCTTGGAAATGCTGTAGAGGTAATACCAGATGATGTAGCCGATGTTCAAGAGAAGTCCAACAGAGTTGACTACGATCAAAGTCCCATCGTGGATGTACAATCCATACTTGAACCAAAGGAAGGAGCTGCAAGCATAGATTCAATCTTTAGATATATCTATAAGGTTGTTCCAAAATTTTGTGTTTTTCTCAAAAGGTTATTTTTCTTATTACTTGGCAAATAATATTATTACGGCGAATACATAATAATACATAATACAATTACTTTATACATAATACAAAGAGATTATACATAACAGCGAATAATATTGGTTTATCGATTTTTTAGCAAGAATTTAAGAACTTTTGGGACAACCTTGTATATAGATGAAAATTTTGCTGGGAGATAATTCTATATACAGTTACGAGCGTCATCAATTCTTCATCTCTTAATCATTCACCTCTGTCACCGTTTGCTTTTTTTTTTGGAATGGCGCCCTCCTATTGGTTGGCTACGATCACGCCACCTTTGCCCCCCCCCCACTCGCTATTTCGTCTTTGTAACTATTGTGTTGGAGCGGGTCGCTCCCTAAATAAATGCATATATTAGATAATAACCAAATGGAATCCTCTCTTTCTTTTTCCCAGTAAGAGACGCCTACGGAAGCCAACAGTACATAGACAGATAAAGCACATAGGCTATAGTTATTAACTAATATATGCATTTATTTAAGGCGCCAATTTATAATTGTAACAAATAGTATTTGAATAAAAACATTCAATCGGGTAAAACACGGGCGTTGCCCGGGTCATTCGGCTAGTTGATCTATAAAGATAATGGTCATCTCTTCCGCCATCTATTGACCATCGGAACAAACTAGCGGGCTGGGGTCGGTAACAAAGCCACAACACCAGCTTTGGCAAACTGAGAAAGCATCCATCTAGAGACCATTTAGAAAACCATGTATTTAGAAAAAAAAAAAAAAAAAGACATTTATAAAATCCTATGATATAGTGATGAATTAACACAAAGCAATAACGCGCCATCTATTCATATAAAATAAAAGGATTTAAAAGCGCGAATGTTTCTTTTATACATAAAACGAACTTCTACTGTCCTTACTGCGATGAAAAAATATATTGGGAGGGCTTGGCTCATCAGTGGTGAACCCTCCCAGCGGTTTCGCCAATTTCGCCTAACTGGCCTTGTCTTTATAGTTTGCTGAAGAGCATTGCTCGAAGCAAATATTTGAACGTAATTATACTGTCCTATAAGCTTATGTCCATAGTTTACTTGAAAACCATTTCTAAGATTCCATCCTTCAGTGTAGCATATAGAAGCAGAATGATCCAATACAGTATTAGAGCTCTGAGAAGCGGTCTGGTGGATTAAATTGGTGAAACCGCTGGGAGGGTTCACCACTGATGAGCCAAGCCCTCCCAATATATTTTTTCATCGCAGTAAGGACAGTAGAAGTTCGTTTTATGTATAAAATAAACATTTGCGCTTTTAAATCCTTTTATTTTATAGTGGGGAATATGATAATCAATTATTTTTAAAATTTTTAAATTTTTGAAAAATTAAGAAAAATTACAAATAAAGAGAAATGAATCAACAGGAGAGAATTATGAAGAGTGATATTTCATTTTTTGTTCAAAATATTGTAATCGAAAAAAAAAACCTCAATTTTTATTATTATTTCATTTTTGGGATGTTTCTATCAGAATTTCATCAAAATACTTTTATTTCTAATAAAAAATACACAAAAAGAAAAAAAAATCACATTGGTCAAAAAAAAAAAAAGTGAGGGCAGTAATTTGGTGAGAAAAAAATCATTTTTTTGTTCAAAAAATCACTTGTTTCTGTGAAAAATGAAGAACTGGGTGGGTGCTGTAGTCAAGACATAGTCTGAGGGTGTCCTCTATCAAGAGTATCTTTTTATGGAAAATCTTCGACCTATATATAGTGTGGACAGTGCTGACATAAGTACTGTAGTATGTTACGATGCACTAGCGCGCCATCTGTTATGAAAATTAGAAACTATTTTAGACGCGTAAGATTCTTTTTGAAATTAAACAATTTCTACTGCCCTTACTGCAATGAAAAAATTATATATCTATAATTGTATGTAATTCTGCTGTCCTCAAAGCTTATGTCCATAGTTCATCTAAAATACCCATTTCAAGAATCTAGCAACAGTATCACTATAAAAGGAAGATCGAAAAATGCAATATAACAGCGTGATGGTAGATTAAACTGATGAAACCGGTGGGAGGGTTCATCACTGATGAGCCAGGCCCTCCCATTAATTTTTCCATTGCAGTAAGGGCAGTAGTAATTGTTTAATTTCAAAAAGAATCATACGCGTCTAAAACAGTTTCTAATTTTAAGTGTAGTATGTGTTGAAGAATTACCCCACATGTGGAGTGTCTTTCACATATGTGTGATAATGTTTCCTCCACCTGGCAAGGCCAATCATAAAAATACATTTAAATACGTGCATAGGGCTACAAGCATCTGTCCCACACCATTCTGAACCAACACTTTCAGATTCAAGATCCTGCGGAAACACTACAAAAGGAAATTAATAAATAGTATTACAGTAGAACCAGTATTTAATGGCAACAGCATTGTTACCATCATCAGACAAAATAATAAATGGTTCTAAATAATTTAATAGTTTCTGCAACAGCATTGTTCCCGAAACGTCACACACTATTAATTTGTTTGGATTAGGTCTTATTTTCTTGTATCTATAATCTATAATCCAAATTATGCTTTATCATTATCTTGATTGGTTTATTGTGTTTAATCCTTTGCAACTCCGCCTTCGCCAGTCCCAAGCCTTGATGAAAAAGGAGGAGGGGGAGCAGTAACAAGCTCGCTAAAAAACCTGGGCTCAGCTGGCCCGGCTGATAGTACACTGTAAGGGCTCCTAATCCAGGGATACAGGATGAGCAGCGTTTGTACTCCATGTTAGGAGCAGCTGCACACGATGTCTGTCCCTCATGTCAGAGGCGGCCATTTCTTTTGGAGCTAAGTCAGCCTGCCACTGAGTAGTGCTCCCAGTCTTAATGACAAAGGCAGACTCATTCTTCACCACAGACACCATCAAGGGTCACAACTTGATACCCTAATATGATTGAGTGGAGATAAGAAAGAGGAAGAATCCTTTGCAATTATTTCAAGAATCTAAGTCACACTCACCAGAGGAAACCAAACATAAAGGGTAGGGAAGATATGTCCAGGGTGCTTCCTTTCTTCCAGATATTGTGGCAAATTTCTCTGAAACACACCACTTAGTTCAACAACTTGTTTTACAATGTTCAGGAATGAAAAGTTTAAAATATTTCTACAAAACTACAAGGTAATAAGACCAAATCCAAATAAATTAAAAGACAATTGAAACAAATTTTATTGACTTCTTGTCAATAATTTACATTAAAAATGGAAAAAAACTAAAATATAGATGATCATGCAGGGGATGTGCCCCGTATATGACATTTTGGTAACAATGTTGTTACCATCATCAGACAAAAGAATAAATCTAAACAATAAGGCACAATTCAGATTATAGATTATAAACACAAGGTAATAAGACCAAATCCAAATAAATAAATAGTGTGTGACGTTTAAGTAACAGCGTTGTTACCAAAACGTCACACACTATTTATTTATTTGGTCTTATTACCTTGTGTTTATAAAGCACAATTTGAATTATAGATTATAAACACAAAGTAATAAGACCAAATCCTAATAAATAAATAGTGTGTGACATTTCGATAACAGCGTTGTTACCATCTTCATTACTTCAGTACTTTTGTCTGAAGATGGTAACAATGCTATTACCGAAACGTCACACACTATTTATTTATTTGGTCTTATTACCTTGTGTTTATAAGGCACAATTTGAATTATAGATTATAAACACAAGGTAATAAGACCAAATCCAAATAAATAATGCATATTTATTTGTATTTGGTTTTATTATCTTGTGTTAAATTACACCAGTAGAATTTCTCTAATGTTCTGATTGTAACCAGATCTTGTAAATAATGATTGAGAGCTCTCTATTCAGTTTGGCTCTGGGCTAGTTGTTTCCAGGTTCCCAATCTCATCATTTTGTGTCAAAGGGAATTGCATGATTACGAAAAATTCCTTTGTTGTTGTTGTTGTCCAAAGAAGAGCCTTAGATGTCTCCATGCATCTCCATCATAGCAGCAGCAATGTCCACTATCAAAACTTGTCTTCTCCGTGACAACAATGTGCATATTGCTTGTCTTCAGGAGACAAAATTGAATCAGAATCTGAGATTCAAAAATTCCTTTCATTTTGGTATTTCCCAGAGAAAAATCCAGTTAGAATTTTATGGATAAATCTATAGTTTTCAATGAGTGGTAAGATGTTGCTTTGGTTTAACTCTTCAGTTGGTTCCCAAATATAGATACAAGGGCGTCTTCATGTGCCTTCAATGCATCCTTTAAGCAATATTTTTTTAGAAGTCAGTCTTAGCACACAGTTTATCTAATTCAATCTTCATTATTTCTTAGCATTTTGATGTGACCATGGTCATACATCATTTGTGATATGTTTAGCTCACAGTGTGTTATTTTCAACCAAAGTGATTTACATACATAAAAAGTAATCTGTATATATATAAAATTGAATGTCTGTCTGTCTGTACTCTATAGATTCAAAAACCATACATCCAATCGCCGCGAATTTTTGAGATATTATTAGGTATATCCCCGGGAAGGTTTTTGAAAAATAATTTTTCTTGAATATCTTGAATATCCTTAGAGTTATTTGCAAATTTGTAGATTTAACTCGCAAGCAGCGCCCCCATTGCGACGATGATAACAAGTTTTTTTTATCTATATGTTTTATTATCACTTGGATAAATGATTTCCTTAAAAATAGATACATCAGGGTCAAATATAATGGCACTCTATCTAAAACCTTCAAATTAAACCAAGGATTACCACAAGGATCAGTCCTTAGCCCAACTCTCTTCACCCTATTTATTGCAGGCATAGAAGAAAAAATTTCACATAAAACCAATATTGGACTTTTCGCTGATGACATTATTCTATGGAGCAACAATACTAACTGGAAAAAAGCTGAAAGAGATTTGAACAAGACTCTTTTCCACCTAGAAAAATTTGCTAATAAACATAAATTAGAATTTAACCCCCAAAAATCTGAAACCTGTCTTTTTACTACCGATAAGAAACTATACAAAATAAAACCAAAAATTATTCTGAAAGAACAACAATTGCAATATAATAAACATCCTAAATATCTTGGCTGCACCTTGGATCCAGAAATTAACTCCAGTAAACATATTGAAGAAGTTATTAGAAAAGGAAGAGACCGACTAAAAATCCTGAAATATATTTCAGGAAGAGAGTGGGGAGCCGATGCAACCACACTAAAATTAACTTACACATCTCTAATTAGACCTATCCTGGAATATGGATATCAAATCTATGGTACAGCATCTGAAACAAATCTAAAATCACTGGAAAGGATACAACTAAGTGCAGCTAGAATTATTACAGGTCTTCGTAATACCTGCCCTAATGTGATTGTACTTTACGAGGCAGACATTATGCCCTTAATGGATAGAAGAAGCTACAATCTGCCAAAATATATAAACAAAATCAAGAGTTATGGAAACAAACACAGAACTTCCAAGTACATACTTAATTGGGAATCCAATTTAAGACTCAAAAAAGAAGGCCCTCTACACCTGGCCAAAAGAAATGAATTTTTAAAATATAAAGTGGAAAAAAATTATTTAGCAGAAAAAATTTCTCCATGCAAGCCACTACAAAATGTTATTTTTAATGCCACTTTAAATGAACCCACCAACAAACAATACCAAAATCCAGAATACTTAAAACAATTATCATTAGAAATAATTACTAACATTCCTAAAAATGCAATAACTATCTATACCGATGGTAGCAGAGACGAGCTAGGACACACTGGCAGTGGCTGTCTCATCAAAACCACAAATGGCATTGAGAAAATGAACAGAAGAAACCCAGATTTTTGCTCAGTCTTCAGATCAGAACTTATAGCCATCTATGAAGCCTTAAAATCCATCAGAAATACTAATTATCAAGATATCTGGATTCTTACTGATAGTAGAAGTGCCATACAACACTTGAGTCACACAGAGGAACTCAGAGACAAAGTAAGCAGGAACATAATTGGTTATCTCCAAAAACTCTCAAAAACCTCAAAAATTCACCTTCAATGGATACCCTCACACGTTGGCATTGAAGGCAATGAAGCTGCTGATGTGCTAGCGAAAAAGGGCACAAAAGAACCCTTGCCACAGAAAAATAAACTTACTTTTAAAGAAATAGAAACAATAGCCAAAACAAAAATAAACAAGAACTGGAGGATCCCACCTAAGCACAGTTGGTACAGTGGAGTGAACCCAGGAGGAGCTCTGAACATCAGAAATAGACAGCATCAAACAACACTAACAAGATTTAGAACAGGCCATCTCAAGCCATTGAAGATAGAAAATAATAACAAAATTTATCCCACTTGCCCAAAATGTAGTTTGGTACCTGCAGCTCCAGAACACATTTTGGCTTGCATTAGATGCACTAAACAGGACCTTTGGGGAGAGGCCGCTGCTCATCATAAAACAGCTCGAGGAGCATGAACTCATGGAATTCGTGTAATCTTTACACAAGGGGATAAGAAACAACAACAACATTATCACTAAGTTTATTATCTTAAAGATTATTTATCAAAAGTAAGATTTTCTACCTATTAATTGCGCACAAGTCAAAGTTAGTTTTATCATTTATCTACAACATATATATTGGGAGAATAGATAAAATGATGATTTTGTAATGTAGAAAATTAGGAAAGACAAAATTCAGGATGACACGGCAATTTATTCGAGACAAGAATAATGATACAATTCCAAGGCAAAGATACTATTCCTTTAACTTCCAAGTACCGAGGGAACCAATTAATATTGATTTTATTCAACTTATCGAGTATTTTTCAAGGGACCGGGAAAAATGTTCACTTTATCAAGATATTCAAATTTACGAGTTTCAAATTATCAAAATATATCCATTATTTTTTTAAAATAAGTTTATAGAGAATTGTTTTAACAAATGTTCGTTAGACAAACCTTTACTCAGGTAAAACCCGGGTGAAGCCGGGTATATCCGCTAGTTTATAATACAATATAGTGCAGCTTATGATTGTAGAATGACATTTAAAAATTATCCAGCATGTGCTATTTTTCCCGTTTATCATTACTCTTCACAATTCATCCTTTCATACTTCATCCCTAAGGTTAGAAATAATCGTTATTTCTCCTTAAAATAAATTTTGATTTTTCGTTTAAAAGAAACACATGCGGGATAATTTTCAAATGTCGTTCTACAATACATAAAAAGTATCTTAATGAGCATCTAATTCTAAAGGAATTCAAAAATTTGTATTACAAAAAAGTGCTATAGTAGAATCTCTCTGTAAAGGACACCAAATTGCAATGCCAAAATGTTCTTTTTCGAGAGGTATCCTCTTACCAGAGAAGATCTAAATAGTAAAAAATTATAATTTTTCATATGAAAACTGTCCTTTGTAGAGAGGTTTCCTCTAGCATGAGTGTCCTTTCATGGAGGTTCTAGTGTAGTGATAATTAGAACTAATTTGTGTTTTCTCCAACATGTGGTTCTTCTTTCTAACCCCAGTACAGTAGAACATACTCTACGAGAGGATACTTGCCCTACACCTCTCTACCAAGGACAGTTTTCATCACCAAAATTACGGTGTGTAGCAACTCTCCCGGTAAGAGGACACCTCTCTCTCACCTCTCTATTTTATAACATTGCGTATGTATATAAGTAGAACTAGGATTCAAAATAACCATTCCCCTGTGGAGAGTGACATCAAGTCACTGAAACATCAAGAATTAAATAAATCATTGATTGATGTAGCTGTGTTTTTTCTGAAACAACTTCCAACCAACAAAAAGAAGTGGAAAATCTTTTATGTCACTGGTCTTCTATTTTTTTTTTTTAAAGAGACAGAGGTAATTTTGTTCACGCTTGGTTATCTCGTGTATCAAATATCTTTCAGTTATTATCTGAATCCCGATATACATGCTAAAAGGTACACATTCTTTAAGATTTGTCCATGAGTGTATAGTTAGGTGAAAAACTCATCAAAAATATTCTTTTGATATAATATTGATATATGATACAGATTAATAAACTCAGTGACACATTGCCAATCACTGAAATGAGTATCTCACCAAAAATTATAATTGTGGATGTTTGTTTGCTACATTTTCTTAGTGTTTCTATGAATTTTAAGCTGTGCTAGAAATAATTATAACTATTTCTTTACCAAATTGTTTATTTTCCTTGAGCTAATTCACAACTGTCATATAGCTGTTAAAGGAGTTTTTAAAATGGAAACCTACATGTGGCTCTAATTTTGTTGGCAGTGCATAATTTCCAGAGAAATATTGGTAATTGTAACTTATTAACGAATAATTTCAGATGTTAAATTATTATAAAAACTAAAGTTGAAAAGCAAATAGCTATTTTTGAATAATATATATGTATATATCAAAGAGTTGCAAAAGTGTGTAAAATGTACGTCCATGAGTGTAGTTTGGAAAAACAGTGGAGGGTAGATCTGGTATAGTGAGACTTTATTTTAACAGACTCTTTTATAACAGTAATTTGGTTAGAACATCATAATATATTTTCACACAGAGTGCATGTGCATATTTTTGTGTGCTCTTGCCCTGTATCTTGCAGAGAAGGTAAAATGAGTCCTAAAGAAGTGAAAGAACCATGACACTGTCTATTTCTGCCCTATAAAGGTGATCTGTCCCTCAGGTTACAAACTAGAGGAAGGGTACAAGTGTCTGATACAAGTGCTGTGCTGGAAGGTACCATAGAGCGACCTTCCTTGTATTTTATCCTTTATTTTTAAGTTCTTATTTATATTTCTCAATATACGGTAGAACCTCTCTGTCTTCATATTTCTTATCTTCACTCAATCATATTAGGGTGTCAAGCTTGTAAAGCTTGCGACTTTTGATGGTGTTCTTTGAAGAACCTCTCTGTAAAGGTCACCTTATTGCAGAGCCAAAGTACCCTTTAGAAAGAGGTATCCTCTTACCAGAGAGTAGCTTTAAAGTGAATATGTTAATTGTGGCGATGAAAACTGTCCTTTATAGAGAAGTGTCCTCTAACAAGTAACTAGTCCTCTCATGGAGGTTCTATTGTACATGCAAATGTAAGATGCTTTACATGTATTTTAGAAAATCATGTACATATATAAGTAGAAATAGGATTCAAAATAACCATTCTCCTGAGAAGAATGACAGTGGGTCACTGAAACGTCGGGAGGTAAATAAATAATTGGTTGATTTAGCTATCAACAAACAAAATAACTTTGAAACATCCTTGTAAACCAAAAATAAATCTCCATTGTGCGTAAGTCTACTGTAATGAGTGTCCTGGCATGACCACCTTCTAGAATGGCCAGCGAACACAAAAAATTGATTTTTTTTTTTTTGTCTTGTGTGAGACTATATAAAATTATAAAGTTTAATAATTCTGGTTAAAAATATAAAAAATTATATTAAATTTGAAAATTATATGGTACACAATTTGGATTATAGATTAGAATTACAAGGTATAATAAAACCAAATCCAAATAAATTCATAGTGTGTGGCGTTTCGCTATCAACGTTGTTACTGAAACATTACACACTATTTAGATTTGTGGTCCTATTACCTTGTAAATTTTAAAATATTCAAACAAAAATTCACAATGTTAAATATTGGGTGGTGCATTTATTGAGCACTTTTTCAACAGATACCTATGCACACTTTATTTTTCTAACAAAATCTTGCTTAGACTGACCCACCTCAATCCTACATCTATGGCCAGACTTCCAGACTCAACCTCAACATGGAACTTCCTAATCAACTGGTTCAACTCACCAATCAAACCAAGATGCGATTAAATGTGCATTGCACATACTAGTGAGCTGGACTTCCCAGGTAGTTGACGTTCTGCGCCTCAGGAACCTGGGTTATAAATACAGTGGTACCTCGACATACGAGCGCCCCAACATACGAGTTTTTCGAGATACGAGCCGACGAGCAAGTGATTTTTTGCTTTGAGTTACGAGCGAAATTCGAGATACGAGTTCGGTTCGGTAGTGTCGAAGATATTAATCTGTGATTTTAAATGGGAATTTTGTATGGGAAAATTTGCTTCGAGATACGAGTAATTCAAGATACGAGCAAGGTTGCGGAACGAATTAAACTCGTATGTCGAGGTACCACTGTATCTCTCTTTTTAACAAACTTTTTTTTTCCCCACTCCTGATACAATTAAAAGCGCTTAGCACTATTCCATACTAGTATGATGAACAGCCCAGGTAGTTGGCATTCTGTACTCCAAGAACTTAGGTTATAAATATCTCTTTATCACATTTTATTATTTTTAAACACAAGGTAATAAGACCAAATCAAAATAAATAAATATTTTTTTTTTTTGTAATGTAAGTGTGTTTGTTATACACACTGTGTTAATTCAAAAGTGTGTTAGTATAAACACACTTGTGTTTATAATCTATAATTTGAATTGTGCTTTATTATTTTATTGTTTTTGATAATACAGTAGAACCTCCCTGTAAAGGACAACACCTAATTGCAGAGCCAAAGTGTCTTTTAGAAAGAAGTATCCTCTTACCGGAGAGCTACTAAATAGTAAAAATGATAATTTTGCAAATGAAAACTGTTTTTTTGTAGAGAGGTGTCTTCTAGTGCATGAGTGTCCTCTAATGGAGGTTCTACTGTAAATATTAAGTTATTTACATGACCTATCAACTAATAAAAACATCCAATTCTGTTGGGAAGCAAGCCATAAAGGAATTAAAGGAAATGAATGTGCAGATCAAGTTGCCAAAATGGCAGCTAAATCCAACCAATCAACCTGACACCTGAGGAAATCTCAACCACACCAGGTCATGTTCAAGCTGACATGGCCAGAATAAACACAAGTCCCTGATCCAACATGTGCACACTGCCAAGAGGAAGATCAAACAATGGAGCAGATCCTCTTCAGCTACCAGCATTTCAAATACAGTGATTAAATAATTCATTCAAGCTATAAGTTTAAGTGAACTACTATTGTTGATTGAGGAAGAGCAGTGCTCAAAGCAATTTTAGAAATAATTTTTGTATTTCTACTGTCCTCAAAGCTTATGTCCATATAGTTTGTTTAAAATAAACACAAGGTAATAAGACCAAATCCAAATAAATAGTGTGTGACGTTTCGGTAACAGCATTCTTACCATCTTCAGACAAAAGTACTGAATGAGAAATTTTACAACAGCATGTTTTAAATAGTTACCGTTATCAAAATAAAAAATAATAATAATAAATAAAACATGCTGTGGTAAAATTTATCATTCAGTACTTTGTCTGAAGATGGTAACAACGCTGTTACCAAAACCTCACACACTATTTATTTATTTATATTTGGTCTTATTACCTTGTGTTTATAACTCCGCCTTTGCCAGGCTAAAAAACCTGGGTTCAGCTGGTCTGGCTGATAGTACCCTGTAAGGGCTCCTAATCCAGGGATACAGGATGAGTATGTACTCCATGTTAGGAGCGGCTGCACATGGCGTCTGTTCCTCATGTCAGAGGCGGCCATTTCTTTTGGAGCTAAGTCGGCCTGCCACTGAGTAGTGCTCCTAGTCTTAATGACAAAGGCATTCTACTTCACCCAGTCATGATGGTTGTCAACTCACACCTTGTGTTTATAATATATAATCCAAATTGTGCCTTATCATTTGTTTAAAATACTTTTTCCAAAGGAGTTAAATCTTCAGTATCAGTGTGTATAAAATCAAAATACAATGGTAGTGCAGTATGGTAGATTAAACTGGTAAAACCGCTGGGAATATTCACCACAGATGAGCCAGGCCCTCCTACTATTTTTAACCATTGCAGTATGGGCAGTAGAAAATTATTTTGTTTAAATACAAGGTAATAAGACCAAATCCAAATAAATAGTATGTCATGTTTCGGTAACAACGTAGCATTTACCGAACGTTAAACACTATTTATTTATTTGGGTTTGGTCTTATTACCTTGTGTTTAAAATCTATAATACAAATTGTGCTTTATCATGTTTTGTTTAAAGAATCGCATGCATCAAAAATAGCTCAAAAATCTGATAAAATTTGGAACTATAACTGGAGAGGGTGGCTCACCAAACATGCACTTAGTGTAAGGGAAAAATAATCTTGTAATGCAGGTTTTTTAACTAAAGAATGTTTTCAATTTTGATAAAAGTAGCCTTTTTTATCAAGCCGTATCCAAAAAAAAAAAAAAACTTTGAAATTATAAGGCACATTATAGATTAGAAACACAAGGTAATATGACTAAATCCAAATAAATAAAAAGCAGGTAATGTTTCAATAACAGCATTGTTACTGAAATGTCACATACTTTTTATTTATTTGGATTTGGTCTTATTACCTTGTGTTTCAAAAACTTTGAAATAATGGTAAGGCACAATTTGGATTATTGATTATAGCTACAAGAAAAAAAAGACCAAATCCAAATAAATTAATAGTGTGTAACGTTTTGGTAATAACGTTGTTACCATCATCATACAAAATAATTTTAAAAAATGGTAACAACAATAAAAATGATGGTAACAATGCTGTTACCGAAACACGTCATACAGGATTAATTTATTTGATTATAATTCAAGAAGGTTGGCAATAGGAAACTGAATTTTTGGATTTTTTCTTAATTTAAGGTCATGAACAATTGCTGAAAAAGTAAATTCTCAACTTTCAGCAGCTTCTGAGTTGAAATTGGGCTTCACAAACATGCAGTGCATACATATAGATGATGATTATAGATTATATAATTAATATAAATATATGCATGATGATATTTGAGGCAGATTGCTGGATTATAACAGATAAATTGGTATGTATCTTGATTTTTTTTTAATTTTTCGTAATTCTAATGAATTTGTGATAGAAACCTTAATTTCTGGATTTCTTCCTCCTTTTAGGTCATAAAAAACCTCTAGAAAAAATCAAGTATCAACTCCCTGTAGTTTTCGAATATGATTTGTGCTTCACCAACAGACAGACAGACATCGTATTTATATATATAATATTTATTTTTAAAATAAGTTCTTTCGTGCCAAAAGAGAAAACATGAAAAAAAAAAAAGCTTTACTTTTTACTATTAAATTATTTAAAGGGCTGTCAAACTGTCATTAGGTAAAGAATAATTACGTACATGCCTGTGAAGAATGTTCCGATTGTAAATATAATGGCAGCGCCTGATATAAAGAAGAGTAAATCCATTTTAAAATTCTGCAAAAAGTAAGATTTATGAAAGTAAAAATATGTTGAAATTTAAAGTTACCGATATAATAAGTGTATTATGTACACGTGACCAAAATAAACAAAATATTTTTTTTTATATTTGACCAAATTTTCAAGGGATAAAATTTGTAAAATATAAATTCATTTTTATCGAGCTTAATTAAAATGAACATCATTAATTTATTTAGCCTGACAGCCTCTTTAGTTTTATGCGAATTTTATTCGTGGTTCAAATAACATTGATTCTAAACTACTCATTTAATCCAAATGGGTAAAGCCTTTTCAGTGAAAATGCAATAAAATAGAAAAAATTAATAAACTTTTTTTATATAAACTAAGAAATCAA
>CP092879.1:48432303-48455310 GCA_030710605.1 Cordylochernes scorpioides | reverse complement strand
GCAAAAAGTCCAACCCCACCAGCGAGTGCAAGTAACCAAATGGGGCTCTGGCACATTTGTAAGTGCAAAGTGGAACTGCTTTTCACATGTGTAGACATGTGGTGTACTTACAGTAAAAGCAGTCGCCTACTTCTTCCCACCATGATGATCATGGCCTGTACGTGTACTAGAGATAAGCAAAAAAAAATAGCTAGTTAATGTAAATAGACTGAATGGAATTCAAAAATGGTTCAATTATATTTGGTTCAATTGAAACAAGGTAATAAGATCTAATCCAAATAAATTAATAATGTGTGATGTTTTGATAATAGCATTTTTACCATCATCAGACAAAAGGATAAATGAGAAAAATATCACAGCATGTTATTAAATAGTACTGTTATCAAGTGTTTAAACAAGATGGGAGGACAATTTCTGGTGTAGAAATATTAATGATGGCAAGTGTTCTATCTACTGGGCCATCTGTGGACCCCAGTAGATTTCACAATACATAGCTCGCAATAGTTTTTATCTACTTATTTCTGGGAAAACCTTTGTGGGAATGACAAACAATGACAACAACAATACGCTTGGCCTCTCCTAGAGGTGGCTGTTCATCGGAGGTATACATGTTGAGATCTTTCAGAATTGGTCACTGAGGCAGAGGGGCAATCAATCAGATGGATTAATACATAGAAATAACCTCCAGTAGTAAATTAATAAAATCAACAGTGTTAGCTTTGACAAAACTATGTTCAGACAATGCTGTTACCAAAAAATACAAAAAAAAACTTTGGATTTTGTCTTGTTACCTTATAATTCTTATCTACAAATCAAGTTTGTACCATTATCACACACAAAATAAAGAATATATAAAATACAATAGGCATATATATAAATATATGAAAAAATAATATTTAAAAAATAAAAGATAAGTGGGTTAGGTGTTGATATTAAATAAAGAAGGCATCTCCTGACCACGAGCACATGTGCTTTTTTAGATGGCAGAGAGCCATCTAGTGAAGCAAAAATAAACAAACGTTTATTTATCACGGAGCAAGATAAATAAACATTTAGTTTATTTTTTTCTCCATTAGATGGTGCTCTGCCATCTAAAAAAGCACATGTGCTCATGGTCAGGAAATGCCTTCTTTATTTTAATATATATACATATAGAAAATGTTAAGTAATTCAAAATTGAATTAAGATGCTAGATATATACAGTAGAACCTCCGTGAGAGGACACTCATGCTAAAGAACACCCTTTACAAAGGACAGTATTTTATCTTCAAAATGATATTTCTACTATTTAGTAACTCTCAGGTAAGAGGACACCTCTACCTTAAGGACACTTTGGTTCTGTAATTAGGTGTTGTCCTTTACAGGGAGTTTGTTCTACCTACACCCTTCTCCTATATTATAAGTCGGTACAGTTGAAATCTCACATTAGCAATCCCATCTGATTACAGCAAATGAAAACATTAAGATGTGAATGTTTCTTTCACACATTCAATCCAACTTCTACTGTCCTTACTGTGATGAAAACATATATTGGGAGGGCTTGGCTCATTAGTGGTGAACCAAGAGAGGTAGTCTGGTAGATTAAATTGGTGAAACAGCTGGGAAGATTCACCACTTTTTTAGGAATGTTGCAGCTGCTATTCGTGGGCGAGAACCCATCTTCAATATTATGCACCAAAAAACCAATATTGATATCAATTTGATGTTTTTTATGGTCATCCTAAAATGATTTTTCTCTCTACCATATGCCATAATGAACTTCACCTAGCCTCTTCAGCATTGGAGCAGAAAATTAGTTACTTTTGCCCTGCAAGCCCTGTAATATACAGTAAAGTCTTCCATTAGGGATCATAGCCTAAAAAACATGGCTAACCACGTCTTGATGGTTAAAAGACTTCTCATAACTTTGCCATATGAAAAACTGTCCTTTGTAGAGAGGTGTCCTCTAGAACGAGTGTCCTCTCATGCGCATGTTCTACTGTATACATACAGTAAAACCCCTCTATAGTGAACCCCAATGGGACAGAGCTTTTGGTTCACTATAGCCACGGTTCACTATAGCCACGGTTTGGCCATTTTTTAAAATTTTCTAAATTTTTAGACCGTATAATTAAAAAACAGCCATACAAACAGGAAAAGGCAGCCACTTAATAATGGTCACTTTGTTTTAATTCCCTAAATTGACCTATTTCTTTACAGTAATGCTGAATATCAAAAGAAGTCATTTGATAATAGGTTCTTCTTATCATTAGCATACATGTTTATATATAAACCTATGTATTATTTAAAAATTAAGCCAAATCCCCTAGGCAAAACATTATTAATTATATATTTAAAAGGTATAAAACTATTATAGAACATCTTTCTCAAATAATATAATACTATATTTATTTGAAAAATGCCTCTAATACCTTGTTGTTTGAAAGTGAAAAGTGAAATTTGAAAATCAGAATTGTCTTAAATAATGGTTATTTCCATCAAAGGAATAAAGCTCCGTGTATTCTGAATCAATTGAGGATGAATCAAAAGTATCCAATTCAGAAAAATCGGACGCGAAACATGTTGATACGATAGCGCGATCGGTAAAATTGCGAATAAAAAATGCAAATTTGCAAACACCAAATCGGTGGTAAAACGGCCGGCCAGGGGGAATATCCGCGAACCCTGAATGAGTCATATACCTAACAAGAATTCCATTCTAAAAATATAACTGTAGTGGTAGTTTTTGAGAATTTATAAGTCGATTTGTTTGTGGCCCATGAGACACGGGGAACTTGGGGGAACTGTTTTTTTTTTTTTTCCTTCTTCTTCCAATTCCAATTTCTACATATTATTCTGAAGTGTATATTAAATTTTGTTTTTAACCTGTTATTCAAACCATTTCTGGCTTTAAAATTATTTGGAATTATTTTTTAGCCTAGGTTAAACTTGATATAGAACGCTTCTAAAAGGGCGTGTTGCCACTTTTTTTTTTTTTTTTAGAACGCCACTCTTTATTTCTTTTCTTTATTTTGAAAGCCATTTGTATTTTTCTTATATTTAAAAATTGTCGAATGCAAAGATATTCTATTAAATAAAAGTATAATGTGTAAAAATTTATACAACCTATAGCAAAAATAGAATGGAAATGAAAACAAACAATGCCGCTAATTTTTGTTTTGAAATCGCGATTCGCGAGCTGAAAAATGCTCAAAATTTGGTTGTTTTAAAAAATTTTTAAATCACAATTTTAAGTTCGTTATAAGCATAGTATTTTAAATAGATTTTATCATTTTGGGACCGAAAATAGGTTCGTTATAGGGGTAGTTCGTTATTTTAAAAATCGCAAAGTTCGTTATAACGATGGTATTTTCAATGGAATGGAATCGGGAATCGCCGTGGGTTCGTTATAAGGGAAGGTTCGCTATATCCAGGGTTCGTATTAGCGGGGTTTTACTGTATTGAGTTACGATTTTGTGTTTTGTTGTTGAAAAGAGGTGGTCGTAAAAAGTAAAGATAATTATTTACCTTTCAAGTAGATTCTATTTTGAATTACTTGAAGTAAAATTACACATAAAATTATTTATCACTGCAATATAGAATTTATAGAATGAATTCTATAATAGTGATTTAAAAAAAAAAAAAAGGTAGGGTTAACTATACATATTTACAACAATAATAATTAAAAGTGGTATGTTTTGAATCTATGGTTAAATATGTAAAACAGTCAATGAATGAAAATAAAATATATGTTTAAAAAAAATAATAATAATTGTATTTTAGATGATATAATATATATATATTATAAAAAAATAAATTAGGCATATCCTGACCACTAACATGAGCACTTTTTTAATATGGCATTTGGATTATAAAGATTATAGCTACAAGAAAATACGACCTAATTCAAATAAATTAATATTGTGTGATGTTTCTGTAAGGGTCTTGTGACCATCATTAGACAAAAAATAAAAATGAATCTATTTGCATCACTTTTATTCTTTTTGATTCGGATGATGGTAACAAGGCTGTTACAAAAACATCACACACTATTAATTTATTTAGATTAGGTCTTATTACCTTGTGACATTATTGCAGGAAGTAAACTTACATCCTAGATGGTCACACCAATTCCTGGAACCCACCTTGGAAATGCTGTAGAGGTAATACCAGATGATGTAGCCGATGTTCAAGAGAAGTCCAACAGAGTTGACTACGATCAAAGTCCCATCGTGGATGTACAATCCATACTTGAACCAAAGGAAGGAGCTGCAAGCATAGATTCAATCTTTAGATATATCTATATGGTTGTCTTAAAAGTTCGTGTTTTTCTTAAAAGGTTATTTTTCTTATTACTTGGCGAATAATATTATTACGGCGAATATATAATACAATTACTTTATACATAATACAAAGACATTATACAAAACGGCGAATAATATTGGTATTGCGATTTTTTTAGCAAGAATTTACGAACTTTTGGGACAACCTTGTATATAGATGAAAATTTTGCTGGGAGATAATTGATCTATAAAGATATTGGTCATCTCTTCCGCCATCTATTGACCATCAGAACAAACTAGCGGGCTGGGGTCGGTGACAAAGCCACAACACCAGCTTTGGCAAACTGAGAAGCATCCATCTAGAGACCATTTAGAAAACCATGTACAGTAAAAATAGAATGGAAATGAAAACAACAACAAACAACAAAAAGCCTTTATTTAGGGTCACTGACCCTATACAGGATTCACCAGAGGTATGCATAAGAACAAAGCAGTGAGATGGAAATGATACGAACCCTGGATATAGCGAACCTCCCCTTATAACGAACCCACGGCGATTCCCAATTCCATTCCATTGAAATTACCATCGTCATAACGAACTTTGCGATTTTTAAAATAACAAACTACCCCTATAACGAACCTATTTTTGGTCCCAAAATGATAAAATCTATTTAAAATACTATGCTTATAACGAACTTAAAATTGTGATTTAAATTTTTTTAAAACAACAAAATTTTGAGCATGTTTCAGCTCAAGGATCGCGATTTCAAAACAAAAAAATTAGCGACATTGTTGTTTTCATTTCCATCTCACTGCTTTGTTCTTATGCATACCTCTGGTGAATCCTGTATAGGGTCAGTGACCCTAAATAAAGGCTTTTTGTTGTTTGTTGTTGTTTTCATTTCCATTCTATTTTTGCTGTATGTTGTATTAATTTTTACACATTATACTTTTATTTAATAGAATATCTTTGCATTCGGCAATTTTGAAATAGAAGAAAAATACAAATGGCTTCCAAAATAGAGAAAAGAAACAAAGAGTGGCGTTCTTGAAAAAAAAAAAAAAACAGGGCAGCCTGCCCTTTTAGAAGCATTCTATATCAAGTTTAACCTAGGCTAAAAAATAATTCCAAATAATTTTAAGGCCAGAAATGTTTTGAATAACAGGTTAAAAACAAAATTAAATATACACTTCAGAAGAATATGTGGAAACTGGAATTGGAAGAAGAAGAAGAAAAAAATAGTTCCCCCAAGTTCCCCCGTGTCTCATGGGCCACAAACAAATCGACTTATAAATTCTCAAAAACTACCACTACAGTTCTATTTTTAGAATGGAATTCTTGTTAGGTATATGACTCATTCGGGGTTCGCGGATATTCCTCCCTGGCCGGCCGTTTTACCACCAATTTTGTGTTTGCAAATTGGCGTTTTTTATTCGCAATTTTACCAATCGCGCTATCGTATCAACATGTTTCGCGTCCGATTTTTTTTAATTGGATACTTTTAATTCATCCTCAATTGATTCAGAATACACTGAGCTTTATTTATTTGATGGAAATAACGATATTTTAAGACAATTCTTATTTTTAAATTTCACTTTTCACTTTCAAACAACAAGGTATTAGAGGAATTTTTCAAATAAATTTAGTATTATATTATTTTAGAAAGATGTTCTAAAATACTCTTATACCTTTTAAATATATAATTAATAATGTTTTGCCTAGGGGATTTGGCTTAATTTTTAAATAATACATAGGTTTATATATAAACATGTATGCTAATGATAAGAAGAACCTATTATCAAATGACTTCTTTTGATATTCAGCATTACTCCGCCCTTGCCGGTCCCAAGCCCGGATGAAAAAGGAGGAGGGGGAGCAGTAACAAGCTCACTAAAAAAACCTGGGCTCAGCTGGTCCAGCTGATAGTACCCTGTTAGGGCTCCTAATCCAGGGATACAGGATGAGCAGCGTTTGTATTCCATGTTAGGAGCGGCTGCACATGGCATCTGTTCCTCATGTCAGAGGTGGCCATTTATTTTGGAGCTAAGTCGACCTGCCACTGAGTAGTGCTCCCAGTCTTAATGACAAAGGCAGACGCATTCTACTTCACCCAGTGTGGAGATAAGAAAGAGGAAGAAGAAGAAGGGAATTAAAACGAAGTGACCATTATTAAGTGGCTGCCTTTTCCTGTTTGTATGGCTGTTTTTTAATTATATGGTCTAAAAATTTAGAAAAAAAAAAAAAAAAAAATGGCCAAACCGTGGCTATAGTGAATCAAAAGCTCTGTCCCATTGGGGTTCACTATAGAGGGGTTTTACTGTATTTAGAAAAAAAAAAAAGACATTTATAAAATCCTATGATATAGTGACGAATATGATGATCTATTATTTTTCAAAATATTTAAATTTTTGCTTTGAGAAAAATTACTAATAAAGAGAAATGAATCAACAGGAGAGAATTACGAAGAGTGATATTTCATTTTTTGTTCAAAATATTGTAATCGAAAAAAAAAAAAACTCAATTTTTATGAATCTTTCATTTTTAGAATGTTTCTATCAGAATTTTCATCAAAATAACTTTTATTTTTAATAAAAAATTGAAAAATTGGTCAAAAAAAAAAAAAGGGGGGGGGGGGGGGGGGGGGACTGTAATTTGTTGCGAAAAAATCATTTTTTTGTTTGAAAAAATCACTTGTTTTTGTGGAAAATGAAGAAATGGGTGGGTGCTGTAGTTGAGACATTGTCCGAAGGTGTCCTCTATCAAGAGTATCTTTTTATGGAAAATCTTCGACCTATATATAGTTTGGACAATGCTGACATAAGTACTGTAGTATGTTACGATGCACTAGCGTGCCATCTGTTATGAAAATTAGAAACTATTTTAGACGCGTAAGATTCTTTTTGAAATTAAACAATTTCTACTGCCCTTACTGCAATGAAAAAATTATATATCTATAATTGTATGTAATTCTGCTGTCCTCAAAGCTTATGTCCATAGTTCATCTAAAATACCCATTCCAAGAATCTAGCAACAGTATCACTATAAAAGGAAGATCGAAAAATGCAATATAACAGCGTGATGGTAGATTAAACTGACGAAACCGCTGGGAGGGTTCATCACTGAAGAGCCAGGCCCTCCCATTAATTTTTCCATTACAGTAAGGGCAGTAGAAATTATTTTATTTCAAAAAGAATCTTACGCGTCTAAAATAGTTTCTAATTTTAACTGTAGTATGTGTTGAAGAATTACCCCACATGTGGAGTGTCTTTCACATATGTGTGATAATGTTTCCTCCACCTGGCAAGGCCAATCATAAAAATACATTTAAATACGTGCATAGGGCTACAAGCATCTGTCCCACACCATTCTGAACCAACACTTTCAAATTCAAGATCCTGCATAAACACTACAAAAGGAAATTTATAAATAGTATTACAGTAAAACCAGTATTTAATAGTGTGTGACGTTTCAGCAACAGCATTGTTACCATCATCAGACAAAATAATAAATGGTTCTAAATAATTTAATAGTTTCGGCAACAGCATTGTTACCGAAACGTCACATACTATTAATTTATTTGGATTAGGTCTTATTTTCTTGTAGCTATAATCTATAATCCAAATTGTGCTTTATCATTATCTTGATTGGTTTATTGTGTTTAATCCTTTGCAACTCCGCCTTTGCTGGTCCCAAGCCCGGATGAAAAAGGAGGAGGGGGAGCAGTAACAAGCTCGCTAAAAAACCTGGGCTCAGCTGGCCTGGCTGATAGTACCCTGTAAGGGCTCCTAATCCAGGGATACAGGATGAGCAGCGTTTGTACTCCATGTTAGGAGCGGCTGCACCTGGTGTCTGTTCCTCATGTCAGAGGCGGCCATTTCTTTTGGAGCTAAGTCGGCCTGCCACTGAGTAGTGCTCCCAGTCTTAATGACAAAGGCAGATGCATTTTAAATCACCAAGTCATGATGGTTGTCAAACAGACACCATCAAGGGTCACAACTTGATACCCTAATATGATTGAGTGGAGATAAGAAAGAGGAAGAATTCTTTGCAATTATTTAAAGAATCTAAGCGCTGGTTACACTCACCAGAGGAATCCAAACATAAAGGGTAGGGAAGATATGTCAAGGGTGCTTCCTTTCTTCCAGATATTGTGGCAAATTTCTCTGAAACACACCACTTAGTTCAACAACTTGTTTTACAATGTTCAGGAATTAAAGGTTTCTACAAGACTACAAGGTAATAAGACCAAATCCAAATAAATGAATAGTACGTATATGACATTTTGGTAACAATGTTGTTACCATCATCAGACAAAAGAATAAAAATCTAAACCTCTTTTCGCCAATTAATTTATTTAAATTTGGTCTTATTACCTTGTAGTTCTAATCTATACTACAAATTGTACCTTATCATATTTCTATAAGACTTTATTTCAAATACATCTGTAGAATTTCTCTGATGTTCCGATTGTAATCAGATCTTGCATATAATGGTTAAAATCTCTCTATTCAGTATGGCTCTATTTCACTATTGGTCTTCTTCTTTCTTATCTCCACTCAATCATATTAGGGCGTCAAGCTTGTAAAGTTAAAAAAGAGATTTGACAACCATCATGATTGGGTGAAGTAGAATGTGTCTGCCTTTGTCATTAAGACTGGGAGCACTACTCAGTGGCAAGCCGACTTAGCTCCAAAAGAAATGGTCGCCTCTGACATGAGGAACAGATGCCACGTGCAGCTGCTCCTAACATGGAGTACAAACACTGCTCATCCTGTATCCCTGGATTAGGAGCCCTTACAGGGTACTATCAGCCAGGCCAGCTGAGCCCAGGTTTTTTTAGTGAGCTTGTTACTGCTCCCCCTCCTCCTTTTTCATCCGAGCTTGGGACCGGCAAAAGTGGAGTTTTTGGTCCTGGTTAATGAGAGATGACTACATACACCTCCCAGGAGAGATGGTATCACAGTGGAAGTTAGTTTAGTTTGTGTCATGTTTGATTTTTAAAAAAGCTACTGAGAGGTAGGTGGGTTTTCCATTTATTTCTTGAGGAACAGGCTATATCTCTATCATATTGTGACGTATATATCCCCAATGTGAACACATGAAACCCTTAATCTAATTGTGTCGAATATAATTTGTTTGTTGGAAGCTTATTTGGAAAAGACACTCATGGACAAAACTTAAAGAAGTGAAAAATCGTTCATGTAACCAGTCATCTATTTTTTTTAAGACAGAGGTAATTTTGTTCACACTTGGTTATCTCGTGTGTCTTCAATAAAGGTCACTGTAATATCTTTCAGAGTTTTTGTCTGAATCCTGATATACATGCTAAAAGATACAATTTCCTTAAGTTTTGTCCCCATGAGTGTGGTTAGGAAAAGCTGTGGAGGCCAGATCTGGTAAATAGTGTGACTTTATTTTAACAACCTCTTTTATAACAGTAATTTGGTTAGAACATCATGATATATTCTCACACAGAGTGGATGTGCTCATCACATGCCCTTTGTCTTTCAGAGAAGGTAAAAAGAGTCCTAAAGAAGTGAAAGAAACATAACACTGTCTATTTCTGCCCTATAAAGGTGATCTATCCCTCAGGTTACAAACTAGAGGAAGGATATAAGTGTTGTGCTGGAAGGTACCGTAGAGTCTCCCACAAACGACCTTCCTTGTATTTTATCCTTTATTTTTAAGCTCTTATTTATTTCTCAATATACAGTAGAACCTCTCTGTAAAAATCATCATATTGCAGAGCCAAAGTGTCCTTTAGAAAGAGGTGTCCTCTTACCTGAGAGTAGCTTTAAAGTAAAAATGTAAATTGTGGCGATGAAAACTGTCCTTTATAGAGAAGTGTCCTCTAGCGGGAGTGTCCTCTCATGGAGGTTCTACTGCTCATGCAAATGCACAATGCTTTACATGTACAGTTAAACCTGTCTATAGCACCCCCTCTTGAGACTCAAGTCACTTTTAATGTAAATCGCATCGTACTACATATTTAAAAAATTGGGCGCTATAGAGAGAAAGGCGCTATTTAGAGGGGGCACTATAGAGAGAAAGGCGCTATTTAGAGGGGGCGCTATAGAGAGAAAGGCGCTATTTAGAGGGGGCGCTATAGAGAGAAAGGCGCTATTTAGAGGAGGCGCTATAGAGAGAAAGGCGCTATTTAGAGGGGGCGCTATAGAGAGAAAGGCGCTATTTAGAGGGGGCGCTATAGAGAGAAAGGCGCTATTTAGAGGGGGCGCTATAGAGAGAAAGGCGCTATTTAGAGGGGGCACTATAGAGAGAAAGGCGCTATTTAGAGGGGGCGCTATAGAGAGAAAGGCGCTATTTAGAGGGGGCGCTATAGACAAGTTTAACTATAGTTTAGAAAACCGTGTATGCATATAAGTAGAAATAGTATTCAAAATAATCATTCTCCTGAGAGCAAGTCACTGAAACTTCAGGATTTAATAAATAAGTGGTTGATGTGGCTATCATTTTTCCAAACCAAACCAACAAATGATCTTCAAAACATCCCTGTAAACCTAAAATAAATTTCCATTGTGTGTAAGTCAACTATAACGAGTGTCCCTTGAATGACCATCTCCTAGAATGGCTGGTGAACATTAAAAATCATTTTTTTTTGTCTCTCATGAGAGACTATTTAAAAATAAAATTTAATACAGTAGAAGCTCCCTGTAAAGGACACCTAATTGCAGAGCCAAAGTGTCCTTTAGGGAGAGGTATCCTCTTAGCGGAGAGTTGCTAAATAGTAAAAAATGGTAAATTTGCAAATGAAAACTGTCTTTTGTATAGAGGTGCCTTCTAGTGCGTGAGTGTCCTCTAATGGAGGTTCTACTGTAAATATTAAGTTATTTACATGGTCTTTCAACTGATAAAAACATCCAATTCTGTTGGGTAGCAAGCCAAAAAGGAATTAAAGGAAATGAATGTGGGGATCAGGTTGCCAAAATGGCAGCTAAATCCAACCAATCAACCTGACACCTGAGGAAATCTCACCCATACCAGGTCATGTTCAAGCTGACACAATAAACACACAAGTCCCTGATCCAACATATCCACACTGCCAAGAGGAAGATCAAACCATGGAGCATGTCCTCTTCAACTACCCACCATTTCAAATACAGTGATTAAATAGTTCATTCAAGCGATAAGTTTAAGTGAACTACTATTGTTGATTGAGGAAGAGAAGTGCTCAAAGCAATTTTAGAAATTATTTTTGTATTTCTACTGTCTTCAAAGCTTATGTACATATAGTTTGTTTAAAATAAACACAAGGTAATAAGACCAAATCCAAATAAATAAATAGTGTGTGACGTTTCAGCGTTGTTACCATTTTCAGACAAAAGTACTGAATGAGAAATTTTACCACAACATATTTTAAATAGTCACTGTTATAAAAAAAAAAAAAAATTAAATATGCTGTGGTAAAATTTCTCATTCAGTACTTTTGTCTGAAGATGGTAACAATGCTGTTACCGAAACGTCACTCACCATTTATTTATTTGGATTTGGTCTTATTACCTTGTGTTTATAACTCCGCCTTTGCCGGTCCCAAGCCCGGATGAAAAAGGAGGAGGGGGAGCAGTAACAAGCTCACTAAAAAACCTGGGCTCAGCTGGCCCGGCTGATAGTACCCTGTAAGGGCTCCTAATCCAGGGATACAGGATTAGCAGCGTTTATACTCCTTGTTAGGAGCAGCTGCACATGGCATCTGTTCCTCATGTCAAAGGCCGCCATTTCTTTTGGAGCTAAATCAGCCTGCCACTGAGTAGTGCTCCTACTAGTCTTAATGACAAAGGCATTCTACTTAACCCAGTCATGATGGTTGTCAACTCACACCTTGTGTTTATAATCTATAATCCAAATTGTGCCTTATCATTTGTTTAAAATACTTTTTCCAAAAGAGTTAATCTTCAGTATCAGTGTGTATAAAATCAAAATACAATGATAGTGGAGTATGGTAGATTTAAACTGGCAAAACTGCTAGGAGGGTTCACTGCAAAGTCTTGTGAGCAAAACCCTTCAACTATTTTTATTCATTGCAGTAAGGGGGGGGGGGGGGGGGCAGTAGAAAATTGTTTTGTTTAAATACAAGGTAATAAGACCAAATCCAAATAAATAGTATGTCATGTTTCGGTAACAACGTAGCATTTACCGAACGTTAAACACTATTTATTTATTTGGGTTTGGTCTTATTACCTTGTGTTTAAAATCTATAATACAAATTGTGCTTTATCATGTTTTGTTTAAAGAATCGCATGCATCAAAAATAGCTCAAAAATCTGATAAAATTTGGAACTATAACTGGAGAGGGTGGCTCACCAAACATGCACTTAGTGTAAGGGAAAAATAATCTTGTAATGCAGGTTTTTTAACTTAAGAATGTTTTCAATTTTGATAAAAGTAGCCTTTTTTATCAAGCCGTATCCAAAAAAAAAAAAAACTTTGAAATTATAAGGCACATTATAGATTAGAAACACAAGGTAATATGACTAAATCCAAATAAATAAAAAGCAGGTAATGTTTCAATAACAGCATTGTTACTGAAATGTCACATACTTTTATTTATTTGGATTTGGTCTTATTACCTTGTGTTTCAAAAACTTGGAAATAATGGTAAAGCACAATTTGGATTGTTGATTATAGCTACAAGAAAAAAAAAGACCAAATCCAAATAAATTAATAGCATGTAACATTTCGGTAATAACGTTGTTACCATCATCATACAAAATAATTAAAAAATGGTAACAACAATAAAAATGATGGTAACAATGCTGTTACCGAAACGTCATACAGGATTAATTTATTTGATTATAATTCAAGAAGGTTGGCGATAGGAAACTGAATTTTTGGATTTTTTCTTAATTTAAGGTCATGAACAATTGCTGAAAAAGTAAATTCTCAACTTTCAGCAGCTTCTGAGTTGAAATTGGGCTTCACAAACATGCAGTGCATACATATAGATGATGATGATAGATTATATAATTAATATAAATATATACATGATGATATTTGAGGCAGATTGCTGGATTATAACAGATAAATTGGTATGTATCTTGATTTAAAAAAAAAAATTCGTAATTCTAAGGAATTTGTGATAGAAATCTTAATTTTTCTGGATTTCTTCCTCCTTTTAGGTCATAAAAAACCTCTAGAAAAAATCAAGTATCAACTCCCTGTAGTTTTCGAATATGAATTGTGCATCACCAACAGACAGACAGACATTGTATTTATATATATAGTATTTATTATTAAAATAAGTTCTTTCGTGCCAAAAGAGAAAACATGAAAAAAAAAAAAGCTTTACTTTTTACTATTAAATTATTTAAAGGGCTGTCAAACTGTCATTAGGTAAAGAATAATTACGTACATGCCTGTGAAGAATGTTCCGATTGTAAATATAATGGCAGCGCCTGATATAAAGAAGAGTAAATCCATTTTAAAATTCTGCAAAAAGTAAGATTTATGAAAGTAAAAATATGTTGAAATTTAAAGTTACCGATATAATAAGTGTATTATGTACACGTGACCAAAATAAACAAAATATTTTTTTATATTTGACCAAATTTTCAAGGGATAAAATTTGTAAAATATAAATTCATTTTTATCGAGCTTAATTAAAATTAGTAAATTAAATTTTATTGCCCTCTATCGTTAAAATTTTACACAAATAAATTTACTGGTAATGCGTTTCTTTTTTTTTTTTTGTAGAGATTAAAAAAAAAAAAAAGAAACGCATTGCCAGTAAATTTATTTGTGTAAAATTTTAATTAAAATGAACATTATTAATTTATTTAGCCCGACAGCCTCTTTAGTTTTAGGCGAATTTTACTCGTGGTTCAAATAACATTGATTCCAAACTACTTATTTAATCCAAATGGGTAAAGCATTTTCAGTGAAAATGCAATAAAATAAAAAGATCCATAAACTTTTTTATATAAACTAAGAAATCAAGTAAAATTTGAATTTAAGATGAAGTAATGATACAGACAAATGGTGCTCAATTTCCTTAGTCTATAGTTTCTATGATTGGGCTGTTAAATTTGGTCTGACACTTCCTATGAGGTATGGGCAGAAAATTGAGTATCTAGTGTTTTAGACACAGGAGTTTTTTTTTTATTTTCATTTATAGGTTTTTAACTTTTAATTGGACAATTTTAATTTATATTTGGACATTTTAATTTTAATTTAGACACTTTCATTTATATTTAGACATTTTTCATTTTAATTTAGATACATGGGCTTTTTATAGAAAAGTCAATTTGTCTAAATTAAAATAAAAATGTCTAAATAAAAATGAAAGTGTCTAAATAAAATGAAAAATGTCTAAATATAAATTAAAATTGTTCAATTAAAAGTTAAAAACCTATAAATCAACTCTTCTTATCGAAATTTTGATCTAGAATTAATTTTTTTTGCTATTGAAACAATTTTGAAAAATTTTTTTCCCTTTTACCTACAACTAAAGTCACAATTAATCAGAACATTTCTCTCGATATTTGGACTACACATTATGTGACTAGAGCTGTATATTCAGAGTGAAAGCTTTACTGCTTGTCCTATCCACCATGGAAATACTTATTTCGTTATATTTTTGTTCTGGAATTAACTTTTTTCCAGTGTGTTTATTTTGATAAAAATTAATCCAGATTCTTGTTTTTTTTTTTTTACAAATGAGACATTATTTTGAAATTTGATATATTTTTAGGTCTAATTTCTCAGTTTGAAATAAAATATCAATTGAAAATTTCAGTCTAAATATTTCTCAAATAATATATTAGGAATGTTTTCAAATTATTTTATTTTTAATCCCATTTATACAAGTTTAAAAAATATATCTTCGATGAAAAATATCTATTTGTATACCTCACTTTTTTATTATAAAATAAAATAAAAGGCAAGCCTTATATATCATTTATAAACTATTATATTGGTTTTTCATGACATAAGTAAATTTTTCAAAAATAAATGCATTCATTTAATTTTTACAAATTGTTTATAGTCAATAAAATTCATATCATATTGGCTTTTTTTCAAAAAGATACTTCTAAATAATTTTGCAGACAATATCAAAATGGTTTTTACCAAATTAAAATATCATTTTTTATTGTTATGATGTTTAGTATATTTTCGAATATTTAAAAAAAATTCAAAATTCGCATTTATACTACAGAAGTAAAAAAAAGTAGGTTATTTCACGTCTAAAAGTGTCATATACAAAAATAAGTTTTAAGTGTTAATGACATTCATTGAAAATTTTGAAAGATTGATTTGATTTTTAGATAGAATTATTAAATATATATATATTTTTTTCAAATAAAAATAAAACACACACACCGGTAGCATAATATTCAAAATTAAAATGTCATACTTGTAATTTTAATTCCTCGCAATATTTTAAAATATGGTAATGAAATATAGGTATTGACAATTTTCTTGTATTTATTTCATTGAATATAATTCTTTACCCTATTAATACATTATTAGTTTTTCAGCGCATTTACTCATATAAATTTATTAGAGATTAATAATAAAAAAATCTTGTGCAGCAGAGAAATGGAGGAGGATCATATAGAAACCAACCAGAATGAAGTCAAAGTAAGTATACAAAAAGTCATGGTAAATATTGTACAATTTTCAGCAGATAATTTGTTCAAGGAACCCTTATTTGTGTTTACCACAAAATATAGTAATACTATGGTAGTTGTGCTACCAGCATACATTCATTTATTGTCATTTATTAGACAAGAGTGAGATACCTTGATGGTCTTCAGGCTTAACAGTATTTTAATTTGAGACCTTTATAGCTATTACTTTTTGAATTTCTTGAATAGAAGCAAAAGAGGTGCCGAATATTGATGACAAAGGGGAAAAATGAATGCATTATTTCCCCCATGAAAATCTTCAATGAATGGAACAACTAAACCAAGGGGGATCCTGTTTTAGGAGGTATGCTGTTCTTAGGAATGTTTTACCTAAAATGATATTGATGGCTTTAATTCTGCTACAACAAATTACCGATATGTATATATAATGGAGGGAGTTGCAACGACACTCATTCACCTACAGTCTACCTTGAGAGGCCATAGCCTAAAAACATTAGTAAACCTGGTGTCTCCTGTAGGAGGTCTCTTGTCAGAATTCTGTCATGTCAGGCCAAGTCATGGGGAGTGTTTCAACCAAAGCAAAGGTTCTGTTGAGAGACCACCTCCAGGAGAGAGATTGGGTTTGCCATGTTGTTGAGTTTCTTGCGGGAGACTATTGAGCTAGCACTTGTAGGTATTGTTGTATGATCCCCAAATATTTCAAGTGCTGAGGTGTTTTTCAGAAAACCAAGATCTCGGATCTGCCTCCAGAGGTGCTCATGAAGATCTTGGATCTCCTGGATGGTAAATCCCGGGACACCATGAGCAGCGTATCCTCCCAGTGGTTTCCCTTTCTGGAGAAGGAGAAGAACTGCCAGAGTCTGTGGAAGCGGTACTGCCAGCGCGAGATCAACCCGCAGGTGCTGCAACAGATGGTCAGCTCCCTGCAGCTGGATGTCACCTTCGACTGGCGCCGGATCTACTACCTGTGGCACTGCTCCCTCAACTTTAGCCAGTCTGTGCGGCCCATGGACATCATCTCCCTCTCCACTGAGACCAGGATCTGCCAGTGCAGGCTCATCTGTGGCCGCTACATCGTGGTGTCCACCTACGATGGAGGGCTGCATCTCCACGACTCCACCACTCTGCAGCGCTTCGACACCGTGGCCAAGCCTCCTTCCTTTGTAGCTAGGGCTATCCACCCCTTGTTCCCAGCTGGCTCCTCCGCCCACTGGCCTCACTTCATCTGCTTCCTGCACAACTGCAAGATTGCTGCCTGGAAGGTGTCCCCCATCCACAAGCTGAGTGACCTGGGCAAGGTGGTGTACCAGAACGGCTGCTACTCCCAGCTGGAGGTGTCAGGGGACCAGTTCGCTGCCCTCACTCTCAACCGCTACGTGGAGATCTACAAGGTGACCTCCACCGGCGACCCCTCCACTGTCAACATCTCCCACAGGGTGACTGTGAAGATCCCTGGCTCTTCCAATGCCATGGGGCTGGAGGGGGACCAACTCACCCTGATGGAGCTCAGACACGGGGTGTGTTCCTTCAGGTCAGCTTCACTGACGGACAGCCCCCCCGCCATTGAGCACAACTTGGGTGAGAGCACACCTACCCTCCTGCGGTGTGAGATAGAGCCGGTCCTCATCACCTCTTACTTCAACACCCTGTGGTTCTGCCAAGCTCCCATGCAACACCTAACCATCTCCTCCGACCACTTTGCCACTTGCCACTCCATCGCCACCCAGTCTGAAGTAAGGGCCCTCAGTTTCTGGGGCAGCTTCCTGGCCTTGGGGCTGGCCAACGGCCATGTCTACCTCTACTCCATCCCCCTGCTGGAGGCCACCTCCTACCACCAGCACATCTGGAACGGCTTTGTGGACGCCGCCGTTATCTCCATTGATGTCAATGCCTGCAGGAATGACGTGGTCCTCCTGGTCTCCAGGAACGCCCAGATTAAGAACCTCAGGATCTTTCGGTTCAGGTTAACCTGCCTCTAAAGTCACGACACCTCAACAATGTAGAGAATTAGATGATTTCAACCTACTCCCAAAGACCATCTCTCGTAAGGCCATCACTCCGCTAGTTAGGGCACTCAATCATCACTCGCACTAAGTAGCTGCAACACTCTTGTTGGAAATAACAAGACACTATTTATTTTATCATTTATTTATATCGGGAACAAGTGCAATATATTCCCATCTATATATGCTGTATATTATTATTTAAAAAACCCTTTTGCTGTGTACCGGACAAGCTAGCTCATGTTGTTTGTTATACCCACTGCTGTTTACCATAAGGTATAGATTTATCCCGGGTGTGCCAACACTGTAAAAAAACTTTATTGTTAAAAAATTAATTGTCAAAATCAAGGTCAGTTACAACTCCCTTTAATAACCACAATATCATCAAATTCAGCTATAATGCATAACAGATTGAACAGGTAGAATGTCTCAGCTAAGATCCTGCATTGATACATGAAAGGTGTCAGAATAAAGGCCCAAACTGACATGTGAAAGGGTGAAAGATACCTGGCTGGAAGAAGGCTTACTATCAAACAAAGACACTTGATCGGCAAAGCAAAAGGGTTGATATTTTGGCTATCTTTCAAAAGAAGGCATCTCATTTTTATAAAACACTTTCATTTTTGTCTCTAACTTCATTGTAATACTTTTGTTGTTGATGTTTATACAATTTTTATATATTGAAACCCCCTCTTTCTAGTCTTTACTAAAGTTGGCTTTCATTCTTATTGAATTCTCTCTAGCCTATTGATTTAATAAAGTGTTTGTTTATTGAGACTGAATTGAAGATGCTATGACTGGGAAATGTGAGCATTGTTGATACCATCTACTGGGACCAGGGATAAAATTCTGCCCTGTATCAATGATCACTTTTTGATCACTCTGGTCTCTTTTCTATATACAGTAGAACCTCCCTGTAAAGGACAACACCTAATTGAAAAGCCAAAGTGTCCTTTAGGAAGAGGTGTCCTCTTACTGGGAGTTGCTATATAGTAAAAATGGTAATTTTACAAATGAAAACTGTCCTTTCTAGAGAGGTGTCTTCTAGCGTGAGTGTCCTCTTATTGAGGTTCTACTGTATATCTAGCATCTTAATTCAATTTTGAATTTCTAAACATTTTATTTATATCTATATTGTATTTTGTGTGTGATATGGTACAAACTTGATTTATAGGTAAGAATTATAAGGTAACAAGAACAAATCCAAATAAGTTTTTTTGTAGGTTTTGGTAACAGCATTGAACGTAGTTTTGTCGAAGATAACACCGTTGGTTTCATAATTTACTACTTTGGATTTTAGAGAATTCCATAGTTGTAGGTTTGATTAATTAAAGATGTAGCTTCATCAATGCTCCAAAAAAGTGTATTATCCGACTGTTTTTTCCTTATGTATATGTGTGTACCAGAAAAATAGATTGGCGAAAGACAAACTTTGCTTAGAGCTTGCCATTTTGAAAAGGACAACAGTGGGGTTTACTGAAAGTCTGAGGTCATAACCTTTTGAGTTGGAAGAGTCAAAAAAAATGACAATTTACAAAATATAAAAGTTTTAAAAAATCCATAAATAAATAGTACTCGCATAAATGAAGTTTTTATTTATACAAGTACTACATGCAGCTTCACATCCAAAGAGCCACATGTGGCTCGCGAGCCGCCGACCCCTGGTCTAACTGAATCTTATATTATCTGGATTTGGTATATTGTCACCTTGTGATTCTTGTCCTTGTTGTGTTGATGAATCTCATTTATTGATCTCTGTCCAAGTTATACAGTAGAACCTCCCTGTAAAGGACACCTAATTGTAGAACCAAAGTGTCCTTTAGAGATAGGTGTCCTCTTACCAGAGAGTTGCTAAATAGTAAAAATAGTAATTTTGCAAATGAAAAATGTCCTTTGTAGAGAGGTGTCCTCTAGCAAAAGTGTCCTTTCAAGGAGGTTCTACTGTACCTCTGAATTGTCAGGATTATTCTTTTCGGATCCAGTCTTGTTACCTTGTGATCCCCAAATGGCTGCTTCAACTAATTAGTTGCTACCTTTTCTATAAGAGTTTTCTCAACTTGGATATAACACTATAATTTTCAAGTTCAATTTGTTATAACAGTTATATATATAATACAATATAATACGGCTTATGATTGTAAAACGACGTTTGACAAGTTTTACCGCAAATGTTTCTTTTGAACGAAAAATCGTAATTTATTTTATGGATAAATAATGATTATTTCTATCCTTATGGATGAAGTATGAAAGGATGAATTGTGAAGAGTAACACAATTCATACTTCATCCCTAAGGATAGAAATAGTCGTTATTTCTTTTTAAAATAAATTACAATTCTTCGTTCAAAAGAAACATTTGCAGTAAAACTAGGCAAATATTGTTTTAGAGCATATAACAGCATAAAATCTTGGTCCCAAATAATGTTTCTATAATGTGCATTCATTTCCCCCCATCCTAATGATTCTTAGATGAGTGTTTATGTGAAATTTTTAGCTAGATTTGGAGCATGTTTTCTTTTTCTGTAAATACCTTAAATGCATTTCTATAGCGCGCGCCATTATATTTTATTTGTGATTTTTTTTTTCTTTCCAAATTGACACAACGAAACAATAGCCTTTGTAGAGATGTACATTTCACAGGATATTTGAGAAGAAAAATACAGTGAGACTTTTACTGACTCATCTAAAGTTTGTTACATTTTTTCCCACATATATCAAAATTGCCTTGTGTCCAACTTTTTTCTTTATTCATTTAAAATGACCTTTCCACGAAGGAACTCTCAAAAACATTTTTATACAGTAAAACCTCTCAGTAAAGGACAACACATAGTTGTAGAGCCAAAGTGTCCTTTAGAGAGAGGTGTCCTTTTTTCAGAGAGAGTTGGTAATTAGTAAAAAATGGTAATTTTGGTGAAGGAAACTGTCTTCTAGCAAGAATGTCCTCTCATGGAGGTTCTATTGTACTAGGTAATAATTGAAACAATATTTTAAAGTTGGCCTTCCTGTAAAATACACTCATGGATAAAACTTAAGAAAGTTGTACCTCTTATCATGTATATCGGTATTTAAACAATAACTCTGAAATGATAAAGCACAATTTGGATTATAGATACAAAAAGACCTAATCCAAATAAAATAATAGTGTGTGTGACGTTTTGGTAACAGTGTTGTTACCATCATCAGACAAAAGAATAAAATGGAAATGTCACACACTATAAATTTATTTGGATTAGGTCTTATTTTCTTGTATCAATAACTCTGAAAGGTATTCGATACACAGTGCCCTTTATTGAAGACTGCGAGATAACCAAGTGTGAACAAAAATGCCTCTGTCTCCTTAAAAAAAATAGTTGACCAGCGAAAACAAGACTTTCACTTCGATAAGTTTTGTCCGTGAGTTTATATTTGAGTTGCAAGATGATCTTTAATTAATAACAATTGATAATGATACACCATAATACACCTTTGTAGAAAGAGTTTTTTCTAAAGTATCTTAGGAATCACTCCTCTCTATCAATCTACAGTAGAGTTCCATATAGACATAGCCAAATCTAGTCTCTCCTGGATGTGTTCTCTTATCAAAGAATCTGTTTAGGATAAAAGACTCCTTTTGATAAAGTTTACTTAAGTTTCTGATGAGAGACTACCTCCAGGAGAGGCTGGGTTTAAACCATTTTTTTAGGCTATGGTTTCTCATGAAAGACTATAATAAGAAATTGATAAAGGGGTTCTACCTTCAAAAATGATTGTAAATTATAATTTTTTCAGAGGTCTAATATAGTTTCATTATTAATATTATTATAAACTATTTAAATGTTATCTTTAATAAAATACAAAAAAAAAGGCATATCCTGACCATGTTCAAAAGAACTTTTTTAGATGCCGCCATCTAGTGGAACAGAAATCAACTAAATGTTGATATAGCCTGTTCCCTAATATTTTGCCAACCCATTTTCTTGATAAATCAAGAAAAGCCAACCACAAACGCGTTTTGGGCTGTTGGCCCTCGTCAGCCTGGTGCAGGTTATTCCCCTGTAATCCTTTTTTATTTTATGGCCACTCCAAGCAGCTCACCTCAAGTAGCATGTCACGCCATGTGACAGAATTATGGTGATTCTTTGATTTCTGTTGATAACGATTTTGTTATAGTTTGTATATATATATATATATAGAAAACTTTATCTCTTAAACCTTAAAGGACTCCATTATTTTTTCTTTGGTCAGAATTTCCTTTAAAATAAGAAGCAAATAATCTTTTAAAATTTTATCTGGTTATCCCTTTTCTATATATTATAGAAGGAAAATAAATATGAAAAATATATATGATACCTTTCTTTTTATAGATTTTTTAACAAATCTTTTTTTTTCTGCAAAAAAACTTAGTATTATCTGAACATTTTTTTCTACAATTTCTTTTATCTGTTAATTCTAAAGTACCTTTATATCCATATAGGATATAGTGTGTGTTTTATAATATATAAAGTACCTTCATATTAGAAAAAAAAGTGGTAGCCCAAATCTACTCATATGGGTCAAAATCAGAGGCCAAAATTTACTTATTTTAAGCCTAAATGCTGCTGCTTAAAGGGTCAATGATACTCTTATGGAGTGTCGGTGGATGGGTTGTCTAAACTGTTGGTTTTTGACTGCTACGACCTGGGACAAATCCCACATTGGGCACTTTTTTCTAATTAAAAAAAAAATTGCTTTAATGGCCCCAGATTCTTGCAAAACTCCAACCCCACCAGTGAGTGCAAGTAACCAAACGAGGCTCTGGCAGAGTGAAAAGTCGAACTGCTTTTCTCACGTGTAGACATGTGGTGCATTTACAGTAAAAGCAGTTGCCAACTACCCACCATAATTATCATGGCCTGTATCACGTGTACTAGGGATAATAACAACAACAACAAAAAAAAAAATATATAATATTATTATTATGCTAAAGTTTCACTCCCACACATCCAGTAGAGCCTCTATATTTCAATACTTACTTTAATTGCAATAAATTTCTTTATTGAACAATGGTTGAATTAAAGCTCCTACAGGCAAGAATAAGAGGATGCTAGTCTTCGATTCCTTAGCATATTAAGCGACTAATTGCCTTGGTGTTAGATAAACTTTGCCCATGTCCAATTTGATA
>CP092879.1:48341571-48432203 GCA_030710605.1 Cordylochernes scorpioides | reverse complement strand
GTAAAATTTGAATTTAAGATAAAGTAATGATACAGACAAATGATGCTCAATTTCCGTAGTCTATAGATTCTATGATTGGGTTGTTAAATTTGGTCTGACACTTCCTATGAGGTATGGGCAGACATTTGAGTATCTAGTGTTTTAGACACAGGAGTTTTTTATTTTCATTTATAGGTTTTTAACTTTAATTAGACAATTTTAATTTATATTTGGACATTTTAATTTTAATTTAGACACTTGCATTTATATTTAGACATTTTCAATTTTAATTTAGACATTTTTCATTTTAATTTAGATACATGTGATGGGTTCCCGGTTTGGATAGTTGAAAAGGGAGGATACACAATGTGACTTATTAAAAGTTTCCTTACTTAAGTATATATATATATATAGCAAATTAGGCCAACAACCCCATGTATATAACCCGCAGGAAGACCTTAATGTTGTATAATAGCAGCACAGCTGTCAGTGATGCACTATCGGCATATGTCTTTACATCATCACATTCACAGGGGAAAAAAAAACTCTGTAATTGATTAAGGGTTGAGCTAAAACAAGGTTCGAGCATATAATTTTGTCAGAACAATGGTCTAAAGATGGAAACAGCCGCGACACTATTATACAATTTCATCAGACAACCCATGAAATCGTTATTAAATTGGGCAATCTATAAAACACTGAAACACAGACACTCGCGGCAATGTATGTGGCCGGTAATTTATGGGAGACTTGATTATTAGTAACATTCCCTTCAAATGGGTAAGAAACATACAACATTTCATTTAAACAGTGGGAATAGCACCATAAGGCAAATTATGTATGAAATAGGTAACAGAGGAAACAAGAAAATTTCTCTAGATATTTATTTAAATATCTTAAAATTTGGGAACATGTCTATACTGACGAGATATGCTATGTACATAGTAAAATTTAGATAGGGGTGACCTGAAGTTACTTTATAGCCCTTTGGGGCCCATGCGAAATCTAGGTTGGCTACTACACAAAAAAGGGGGGGAAGGCGCTAAGTCATAATGACAAATGGCTTACCTTTTCTCGAAAGTGGCGGCAAGGTCTGGTCTCCTCTACGTCTCAGGCCGACTAAAAATCGTCCTTCTCACTGAGCGACTCCGATCGAATCTCCCGCCTTTTGGCAAAAAACCTTCTTTTATTCATCTCTCTCTCCATTTTCATTCGCCGAAAGAAACACCAATCAAAATGGCCAACGGCTCCAGTATCAATTTCATAGACGCCCCAGGCCTCATCAAAATAGAAGATATAGTATTACCAAAACAAAAATCTAAAGAGAGAAACAGTCCGGCGATAGTGTAAAATTTCAGACGCCAGCCCCCCCCTCCTTTCCACATGGATTGAAATACAATCCTCCCTTTTTTCTCGGGACGATATATATATCGTCCCCCCGTCTTGGCTAAAATTGACCCAGGCCCTTTTTACCTGGACTGTAATGTGATGCTTTCCTTTCTCGGGAAGGATATTTTATAAGGTTCAGTCTTTAGAGATCTTCCTTCTCCATTTTTCTCTTTTTTTTTTTTCTGGTCACCTTTACCTAAATTTTTGGTGAGGGGAATATATGTACATATGAAACAACAGTTTCCAGCTCGGATGTCTCTGGATGTCTTCTTCTTTACCAGGCATCAGCTTTCGGCATGGAAGTCTGGTGTCACCAAGTGTCTAAGTTTCTGGGCAAAAAAATGGTCTGTAAGTCTATGTGGGAGGGAAGCCATGTATCCATTTGATTTGATTATACATACGCCTTCTGTTGGGGTATGGTTACAAAAAACGTGCCCCAACAATCCTCCCCCTGCCAAGTAATGGACAAATGCGTTTGTGCTATTCATTATTCATCTGCCTTTCATCAGTTACTATGAAAGCAGGCCCATTTCTAGCAAAATGCATTTTCCATTACTAGGTGAAGCCAGATGTACCGAAACCTATAGGGAAGATAAGGCTAGTCAAAATGATGGTATGCCATTCTAGATGTTTATTATTCCGAACATTAGTGGGCATTGCGCATCCTGGCAAAGGGGTTTTTATGTGCTATTATTCTGTCAGAACACTGTTATCAAAATAGGTTATTGGGGACAGTCATATCATATGTATGGAAGTAAGCAAGGTCATCTGTCTTACCATTCATGGGTATATATACCACCCTTCCACTTTCTTCTTTGGTCTTGAGGAGTAGGCCTTCCTAGTGGTAAGTCCTCTCAACCCCATCCTTGCCTCTTGGGGTACTGGATTCATTGCTACCTTCTTTCTGCTAACAATACAGTTAGGACATTTCCCTATTACATATTATATATAAAAAATTGGGCGCCAAGAAGTCGTTTAGAAATAACTGACTAGTCCAACTCCTAAAACATGCCAGCATCTTTATTTTCGTACCAATCAAGACATTCGTGTGGTATAGTTATATATATATACAATCAAAGGAAAGGATAATTATAGTTAGCTGAAAGAAATATCTTGGTATATAATGATTAGCCTATGACATGATGACTTTTGCTAAACAAAAATTACAGAAAACAAATTATGTAAGTAATCATTAAATAAGGCACGAAATATGTAATGATAAAATGAATCCTTCCATGTTATATGATGAGTATAACATATATATTGAAGTAAAAACATATCATGTAGATAGTGATTAAATATGTTAAGATATAAGTGATAAAAATCATCCCATGATAGATGACAAAAGAAAACTACTACAAGATTATATATGGTGACAAAATATATATAATTAAATATTTAATATAAATATTAATATCATGAATGTCAAAATAAAATTGTTGAAATGAATAGTATATGACTATAATATAATATATATGATATAAAAATAATAACATATTGAAAAAGAAAATGTAAACATAATATATATTTGTGCGCTGAAGGTTCAAGGTTTAGTATCTCAGTTAAGTTTTTCAATCTTATTCAGTCTGGAATCACGAGTTGGTCACTGGGTAATATTCGTCTATCCCGATCCTACTGGAGGGTGTGTTTTCTCTTATGTGTTAGATTCCTCTGTTACAATACTCTCAACTCAGATGGGTACGTCATTTAGAATCTTGGTCAAATGGAATATATCCCAGACCTCTATTAAACTACACAGTCCATTTAAATCTAGGGTGACAACCGTATGAAGAAAGCTCTCTGTTTGACAGAGAAACTAATCAATTTCTACTATTTTGTTTGTGGCTCCGTTTACCTTGCCTCTGGGGTGTGTACAGTTCAGCTACCTCCCCTTTCCAAGAAATTCATATTACTTTCATCTACTAATATACTCTCTATTCATTTGACCTGAATCCTACAAATCTACATCTTATAAATTTGAATTTTATCAATCTGAAATTTTGGTTCCTTTTACAAATTCCTTCAGAACTCTACTCCCTGTATAACTGCTCTTAATTCTACTGTCCTCAATACAACACTTCTAAAACTTTGACTCACTGGCTTGTTCTGGCGTCTCGTTCGCGGTCATTATAGTTAACTAATACTTTAAAATTTTATCCTAACATGGAACGAGTTTAAACTCGTTGAAGGTCCTAATAATTACTTATTCTGTCTCTCGAATCGGTCTTATGCTCGAATTCATTCCAACAAAACGTATGGCAGGGCGAATCCTTTATTAGAAGAAACTTCCGCTAGCTATGGGGGATCAAACTGGTACCAAAAAAAAATTCAATAGACGGAAACACTTCGTCTAGAATAACTGGGCAATCTCTGCCTACTTGCCAATCTTACAGGACCTCCCGTCTGCAACACCCTCGCTCCAGCCACGCTAAAAGCGTCGAAACTACGGTGTCAGATCTGTTACCCAAGGTCGCGCCGTTGTACCCCAGGCTATACGGCATGGCTAAAACAAATCCCCCATCCTGCATAAAATTCAATCTATACCTCTTCGTTTCCTCTAATGAGGGGAAGTTTGGTGGGGTTTCTGGTCTGATCATAACCTCCCACAACCTTCCAGTCTGAGAATCGAGATATGATCATTATCTACGACTCTTAAAATTCAAGTTGATATAAATAACAAAGAGTACTTGATTACCCTAGTAATAGAAATTAAAATTTTATACTCCCGAAAGGGGAGACCTAACAAAATGGAGCGAATACCTTTCCTAACAATAGAGTTGTACAGCCCTGTGAGGCTATCGTTCCTAACAAATAAAGAAATCAAATTTAAAATTGAACCTATTGGTTCCCTATTCTATGCTAAAGTACCTTTGGTCTTTACAGTATAATTGTTTTTTAACCTTCTTACACATTCATTAAACCAATCCATTCATACACCCCCCCCCCCCCCCCCATCATTCACGGTTTGCATACAAACTAAAGTTAAAAGCTGCTACACAAGCCAAAGTACTATAATTATCATCATTGATAGATCCTAATAATAACAAAATTTTCAGGACAAATGTGAAATCAAATAAAGTTTCTAATTAAAACAAAGTGGGGACTAATGCCCTATTAACTTAAATTAATGCCTCATACAAACTCTATATATACTAATACTTTATACTTGATAAATGATTGTTAATAAAATGGTTAACAATTCTAAATAATCTGAAAGCTAACCTACCTAAAAAAAATGTAATTTCAAAAACTGCCCTTGCTTTGACACTAAGTGACTATTCACGACAATTCTATAAAGACACACACAAATTACAATGGCGAATAAAGGACCATTAAACGTGACACCTCATAAAAGCGGATTGAGTCACTCCCCTAGCCACCGTGGGTGAAGTCACTATCTTCTTACTTCATCGTGCGTCTGTCCCCTTTGCAGTAGTCCGACCTCAACACTCTATTGAAAGATGGATTTATAGGGTTTATGATTCACTACCCAACACTAACATTCTCAAGTGCTTTCCAAGGATCGACTACGGTCTGGGCCTACTTAACTTCTACCCCTGGCTTAGGGTCCCTACACTTCACAACTTTACTCTGAAAGATTGACCTTTCATGTCCTCATTAGAAACCTATTTCAAAGCTACTACCTGAAGGCCAGGGATTATAGGGTTTCTGAATTACCCAACACAAGCCATAGGATGCCTATTAGGTTTGTTGTTTTAGACATAGCCCCCCTCTAAGTTGTGATTTCCTACACCTTCCTTCACCTATTACTCCTGATAATAACTAAAATTTCAGATTTACACTAAATAGTTAATTCACAGTGGTATACATTATTCTCATTGGTCTTTGAAACTCGGGTTTTAACAAGAAATAGTTTGTATTAAAAAAAAAAAGGAATCCTAATGAAGTTCTACTTTAAAAAAAAAAAAGGTTTAAAAAAAAAAAGGTTGAAATCTCTAAACTTCTCATTCTATCGAGCTGATTCTCCGTACACACTCCAAAATCCTAGTTAGAGGCGACGGTCTGAGCAGAATTTACACTGTGTGGGCCCTTTCACCCTTGTAGACCTGCGTAAAGTTAAACTGTCCACACTAACTCTGTCAATTTCCCCTCGTCTCATTACTTCTGAGTCCGCTCTGGTTCTATTGTTGGATAAAATTGTAACATAACAATAAAAAGAAACTAAAATTTTCCTAAATCATATCCTGACAGGTTGTACAAGCTCTTCAAAACGGTGTGTCATATTAAAACAAGCTTGTGAGACGACTCTTAATTATATACTATACTAAAAATGAGGCTGAGCCAATTCTACACTAGGAGAACACGAAAACCCAAGATGTCGTCCTTGTAGCGAGCATGGAGCCCTATCACAAACCCGAAGTGCAAGAACAGACTGCCTAAGGTCTTGTGACCGACTAGTAAGCAGCGGGATGACGTTCCTCGTGTTGAGGGAGCGATGTCAGTAGGACAGAGTTTCCTGGTATTCCCTCTTATCTGGCACGACCGGTCGGGGTGAACAGTCGCGTCACGTGAAAGGAGGAAATATCTGAGTTCCCCCCTCTTGCTCTAACTGTTGGGTCGATTTGGCTCATGTAAATAGTAACTCTCATACTATATCTAAAATCTCTCATATAACTTATTAAATAAAACGGTGTAAAAACGGTGTTCTATACAAGGATAAGGTTGTGACAATTTTCTCTAAATGACACACTAATATTAAAATAAATTGTGAAGATCTTTAAAGATGGCAACAAACACTACAGTAAGGTTGTGAAACGGTATTCTGCACAAAGACAAGGTTGAGACAAATAACACACAAACCCTGAAACATGGTGTTAAAGCTCCTTTCAACACTTAGCACTAGAACACATGAAAAAAAAAAACTGCAAACTGTTTAAAGTTCACCATGACACTAAGACAAAATTGTTAACAAAAATATAAAGTAGGAAAAACTGGAAGTTTAGAACAAACGTTATAGTTTAAAATAAAAGAAAAACTGCAAGTTCTTCAAAGTTCACCATAACACTAAGACATATTTGCTATTTAATATATAACCTAATATTGTAATTAATAAAGACCTATCTATATTAAATAGTGTATACAATCGCTGAAACTTATGTAAATCAGCTTACACAAACCCCCAGTGCATAATATATCTTATTTTAAAAGAAATAGTTCTATCGAGGCGATATTGCGGTCGACAGCTACGCTTTATACATTAAATGTACTTTCTTCTATCAACCTTTATCTACTATTTACAAAACTCTTTACCCAACCCTTTCCAATCCTTTCTCTTTCAACATCTTTCTGCATCTCTCTATCTCTTTCTCATCAACATTCAACGCTTTCTCACTCTTTTTATCACTTTCAACACCTCTTTCATCACCTCTCTCTCATCTCTCTTCCATCATTTTCTACACATTTCACTGCCTTTTCATCCCTCTGGTGTTTCCTCGAAACCCGTCATCGGGATCTGGATCCCGATCTATTATCACTCTTAATTTTGAACTACTCTATTCCAACAGCCTATGACCCTTAAGCTTTATAACTCCATATACACTCGGCGGGGTAGTTACCTTGTTAAGAAAACCTATAATGTCATAGATCATTTAGAGAGAGAACATAACAAATTTGTGCGAATAGTTTGCTTCAACTATTGATTGTAAGCCTATTAAACTCGTTCTCTCTAGGTTGGCTCGCTCATTAATCTTCAATCTACGTTCAATAGTCATATTGAGTTCACATGGATGCTAAACGTAAACTGTATTAAAATGGTGTAGTTTTCTAGTTTTCGAATTATATGACAGTTAGGAAAAAAAATCCTGGAAATATCTCGCACTGGCTACTATTAAAAAAAATGAATGGGGTACAACTCCGATCTTACAGGATACCTCATGGCTCATAGAATTGAATCGCTCATTTCTCACTAAAATATTCACACAGTTATGGAGGTCTCCAGTGGTTCTATAGCTATTGGTCAACTAAATTAATAAATGGCAGGAATTGAAGCTAGTTTAAATGCTCATGTGCTGTTTTGTCATGCGTCTTTATGTCATCTGCACAGGAAAGTGTCGCCTCAAGGACCTAATTCTGGGACTAACATCCGCTGCACATTTCAGGAAGAAGTGGTCGTCCATACAATAGCAAGATATCATTTTGCTGCCAATGTACAATGTTGAGCATTTTCCATGTCGTCATTTTGTCGATCCCCAATCTTCTAGGGTGTTTCTTTAAGCATTTCACGATGTCATTTAATGCTTCATGCGATCCCGCCCGGCATTCAATAAGTAAGTATTTGATCGTACCACCTCCAGGAGACCATCCCATTGCGGCCGAATCATTTCCACCCAACTTATAACGCCGTCCATATCGCGTAATTGAAATTAGTGTAAAACTCAAAGAATAAGACCTTAATCTCTTAATTCTTTACTAATTTCAGTTGGCTCAACATAAATCTTCTCAGCGAATAAAGACAGTTATAATCTTCTCGGTATTATTTATGCGATAAAAGGGAATAAAAGAAGAAAAGTTTCTTTATTAGACAATTATAACGGTGCGAGCTTTCGGGCAAAATACCCTTCTACAGGCGTGGTAGACGTGACACTATAACGTAGGTAATGTGGCTAGAAAGAGAGTATATACACATGATTATTTACATATTAGCGGAATGTGCTATGCAAATGGGGATTTTTCATTTGTTATGAATATTGTAATTAAAGAGATAGTAGGCAAATAGGGCATTTGTATATTTGGAGTTTGAGTCTATAGAGGAATATGTTAACGTAAATTATAGGATATGCGATATTTCGAAGAATTTTAGGAAATGTTGATATCGGGCTATCGTGTTATGGTTATTACTGCAAGGCCAGGAGAGCACGATAGGCATCAGGAAGATCTATTTTACGGTTGATGCTGTTATGTCTGTGGGATTCTATGGATTCGAGAACTAATCGCTGGTGCTGGTTATGAATGCGTCTGTAATGTATGGTGGGGTGGTTGGTGTTGAATGTATGGCCAGTATTGAGTGTGTGCTGGTAAAGGAGGGACCTGGTGTCTTGGTTGGAGATGTTTCTAGAATGCTCAGACATTCTGATGGCGACGGATCTACCTGTCTCGCCAACGTATGTGGCAGAGCATTGCTCACACGAGACAGAGTAGACCGCGCCAACAGAATGGAGGGGATCAGGGGGGGCATGCGATTTAGTATATGGGTGACGGAGGGATGTGAGCAGGTTGGAGGAGTTTTTATATAAGGTGCGGATACCGTATGCTTTAAGGCTTCTGGCTATGTCGGCTGAGGAGGGGGAGTAGGGAAGGAAACATAATGATCTGTAAATTTTAGGTTGGTTGGAGGGGCCAGGTGTATATGAATGTCTATTGATGAATTCAAGCGGAAACGATGCTATGGAGAGGTGCGATATGATGAGATTTTTCTCAATTTCTTTAAATATATCGAGCGAACAGTGGGTATAGATTCTTTTAGTGAGAGCTTTTACTATGTTGATTTTGTGGGAAATGGGGCAGTGTGAATTGAAATGGGTATAACTGGGGGGACACTGTTTTTTGTAGTAGACTGTGGTGTGGAATGAGGATGCAGTACGTATTATTAGGATGTCTAGGAATGGGATGACCTGGTTTGATTCTATTTCCAAAGTAAAGGAGATGTTGGGGTTAAAACTATTGAGGGCTGCAAGTATGGTGCTCTCCTGGCCGTGTCTGCATAAGCAAAAGACGTCATCAATATAACGGCGCCATATTTGTATATCTATAGGGAGGGTACGGGTGATCCAGTTGTCTATTTCGGACATAGCGACTTCTGCGACAATAGAGGAAAGAGGGCTACCCATTGGCGAACCCTTAATTTGTCTGTAATGATTTTCTAGGAATGTGAAACAGTTCATGCTCAAGCAGAGCTTGGTAAGTTGTATTATGGATGAAGCTGTATGGGGATCTACACTATGTGAGCCAAGGAACCGCTCCAGACTATCTATGATGAGATTGTGGGGAAGACTGAGGTAGAGGGAGGTTACATCGAAGGAACACATTATAAAATGTGGGGCGGGTTTTAAGGCAGTTAACTCACTGATAAAGTGGGGGGTGCTACGTATGGAGTATATATTCCTGTGGTTGTGTAACAGAGGGGAAAGGTAGTTAGAGAGGAATTTGGCCAATGGATAAGCTGGTGAAAGATGGTAGGCGATAATCGGACGGAGTGGTACGTCCGGTTTATGGATTTTTGGCAGGCCGTAGATGTATGCTCTATTGGAAAGGTTGGAAATAAATATTTTGTAATCATCGGGGGTAATGTGCTTAGATTTTTTCAACTGTAGTAGGGAGGTTCTGAAAACTTTAACTAGAGAGAGGCTAACCTTGTCTGAGATAGGGGAGAAGGTGGTATCATCTCCGAGTAGATCGTGCATCTTGGCTCGGTAATCCTCTTGGTTCATGATGACGGTATTTGCCGATGGCGAAGCCATCTCCAATTCAACCGTCACTGCAAGAATGCTGGATTCATTCCTCCCTCTCTTAGGCTCAAGGACCCCGTTGATAACCCTTTCTCCAGGATCCTCATTAGGAAAACCCAACAACAATTGCTCAACGCCAGAATCAAGGGCTGTTTTTCGAACATAAGGTTTCTGACCAAATCAATCAAAGGGCTACTTTTCCTAATAGCTCAAAAGGTCCCTCCTGCAGAACTTGCAAATCATATTATCGGTATCACAAATGATATCAGGGCGCAAGAAAAGAACATATCACTCAGGCACCAGAGGAAACTACTCTTCTGGCAAAAGAAATTTTCATACCCTCTCCTTGCCTCCTACAATCAGAAGCAGCAGTCGTCAAATGTAGTCAACTTGTCACACCGTACCCTATCTCCCTCAGAAATATCACTATTAGAGAAGGGCCTCAAGTTCCGCATCCCCTCCAAGCCCAATATCCCTGAGGTCATTAGCTCCGTCGAATCTACCATCAAACAGTACAGCCTGCAAGACAAACATTCCGTGAGAACATTGGTTGCCAAGACTCTATCTAAACCTTATACCCCTCCTCCCAACTACCGTGCAGACCTAAGAACACTCCAAAGACTTAAGCAGAGTAAATCCATAGTCATCACCCGATCCGACAAGGGCTCAAATACCGTCATCATGAACCAAGAGGATTACCGAGCCAAGATGCACGATCTACTCGGAGATGATACCACCTTCTCCCCTATCTCAGACAAGGTTAGCCTCTCTCTAGTTAAAGTTTTCAGAACCTCCCTACTACAGTTGAAAAAATCTAAGCACATTACCCCCGATGATTACAAGATATTTATTTCCAACCTTTCCAATAGAGCATACATCTACGGCCTGCCAAAAATCCATAAACCGGACGTACCACTCCGTCCGATTATCGCCTACCATCTTTCACCAGCTTATCCATTGGCCAAATTCCTCTCTAACTACCTTTCCCCTCTGTTACACAACCACAGGAATATATACTCCATACGTAGCACCCCCCACTTTATCAGTGAGTTAACTGCCTTAAAACCCGCCCCACATTTTATAATGTGTTCCTTCGATGTAACCTCCCTCTACCTCAGTCTTCCCCACAATCTCATCATAGATAGTCTGGAGCGGTTCCTTGGCTCACATAGTGTAGATCCCCATACAGCTTCATCCATAATACAACTTACCAAGCTCTGCTTGAGCATGAACTGTTTCACATTCCTAGAAAATCATTACAGACAAATTAAGGGTTCGCCAATGGGTAGCCCTCTTTCCTCTATTGTCGCAGAAGTCGCTATGTCCGAAATAGACAACTGGATCACCCGTACCCTCCCTATAGATATACAAATATGGCGCCGTTATATTGATGACGTCTTTTGCTTATGCAGACACGGCCAGGAGAGCACCATACTTGCAGCCCTCAATAGTTTTAACCCCAACATCTCCTTTACTTTGGAAATAGAATCAAACCAGGTCATCCCATTCCTAGACATCCTAATAATACGTACTGCATCCTCATTCCACACCACAGTCTACTACAAAAAACAGTGTCCCCCCAGTTATACCCATTTCAATTCACACTGCCCCATTTCCCACAAAATCAACATAGTAAAAGCTCTCACTAAAAGAATCTATACCCACTGTTCGCTCGATATATTTAAAGAAATTGAGAAAAATCTCATCATATCGCACCTCTCCATAGCATCGTTTCCGCTTGAATTCATCAATAGACATTCATATACACCTGGCCCCTCCAACCAACCTAAAATTTACAGATCATTATGTTTCCTTCCCTACTCCCCCTCCTCAGCCGACATAGCCAGAAGCCTTAAAGCATACGGTATCCGCACCTTATATAAAAACTCCTCCAACCTGCTCACATCCCTCCGTCACCCATATACTAAATCGCATGCCCCCCCTGATCCCCTCCATTCTGTTGGCGCGGTCTACTCTGTCTCGTGTGAGCAATGCTCTGCCACATACGTTGGCGAGACAGGTAGATCCGTCGCCATCAGAATGTCTGAGCATTCTAGAAACATCTCCAACCAAGACACCAGGTCCCTCCTTTACCAGCACACACTCAATACTGGCCATACATTCAACACCAACCACCCCACCATACATTACAGACGCATTCATAACCAGCACCAGCGATTAGTTCTCGAATCCATAGAATCCCACAGACATAACAGCATCAACCGTAAAATAGATCTTCCTGATGCCTATCGTGCTCTCCTGGCCTTGCAGTAATAACCATAACACGATAGCCCGATATCAACATTTCCTAAAATTCTTCGAAATATCGCATATCCTATAATTTACGTTAACATATTCCTCTATAGACTCAAACTCCAAATATACAAATGCCCTATTTGCCTACTATCTCTTTAATTACAATATTCATAACAAATGAAAAATCCCCATTTGCATAGCACATTCCGCTAATATGTAAATAATCATGTGTATATACTCTCTTTCTAGCCACATTACCTACGTTATAGTGTCACGTCTACCACGCCTGTAGAAGGGTATTTTGCCCGAAAGCTCGCACCGTTATAATTGTCTAATAAAGAAACTTTTCTTCTTTTATTCCCTTTTATCGCATAAATCTTCTCAATTATTAATTTAGTACAGTGGCGTGACATGTCACACTTCTTCTAGTTCTTTCGCAAGCTCGATTAATCCCAGTGGAAACCCGTCCAGGCGTCAATCCCGTGCTAACCCGTCATGCATGACTTCAAATTTGGAAATTATTAGACCTGAATATTTGCAGTGGCATCTGCTTCCACTGAAAGTATTTAAGACACAAGGCTGCCTCTTTAAATCACTGTCTTTACTCCCACATGCCTGTGTAAACTTTAACCATGACTTTATCAATTCTCAAAATTCTGCCTATCGAGTATCCTGAGAATCAATGTTCTTCTTGTCTACGGCGGATTAACACAATAATTGTTCCCTAGAGTTATCTGCGTCGAGTGGTCAATCTGTACTACTAATTCTCCACTCTAACTCCAGGATTCCTTTATCTACTCAGGCTGTTCAAAAATTTTCAAGACAGTTGTTCAAATCCCCAATGATAATCTGCTAAATTTCGATAATTATTGGAATTCTCATTAAACAGAATAACTACACCTTTCTGACACAGAAATATCCAGCATCAAGATATAGCGCACCGTCCAATTTCATTATTTCAAGACGGTGTCAAATTACAACTGAAGGAACATACTAAACATATAACTGGTTTAAATTTCATGTAATCTCATCATGCCTTCTGCTGGCAAATGTATACTGCAGATTTAATACTATCAAGATGGTTTTATTTGTCCTCATCCAAAAAAAATGTTTCAGAAATAGAATCTTGGAAATCTCTACTTAAGGCAAAAAAAATTGCACATTTATCAATTTAAGATAACCTTCCCTTGTCAGAGTGTATACAGCTGCCAAGCCAAATACGCAGGGGAGACAGGAAGGAGAGTCAGCAATAGAATATATGAACATAGACGCAACGTTATTAATCAAGACAATAGGTCTCTAATTTTCCAATACTGCAAAGGAACATGTCACACTTTCGCATTAGGAGAACCTAGAATACATTACAATAACATAAACAGCAAATATCAAAGGCTTATAATTGATTTTCTATTATTCAGAAAACACAATAGCATTAATAGAAAATAGCCCCATAGACGTTTTACTTTGATATCAGAAATCAATGATAATATTAAGGTTTTGCCACAAACAATGTGAATCGTAAAAGACAGCGGCGAGAGATGCGGTATACACCGCCTCAACATAACTTTCATTGCCTGATAAAATGCCAGTGAAACGGAAAGCATGAATTAAAATTCACGATTTATAATAGACTGTTAATCTCAGGATGCGTGGACTACTTCACCAATACTTAAAATAGTATGGCTTTTCATTAGGTATATATTTCTAAAGTATAGGGGAAGAAAAATATACTAAATTCGAGCCCCGCGGCGGGCGACATTGATGGGTTCCCGGTTTGGATAGTTGAAAAGGGAGGATACACAATGTGACTTATTAAAAGTTTCCTTACTTAAGTATATATATATATATAGCAAATTAGGCCAACAACCCCATGTATATAACCCGCAGGAAGACCTTAATGTTGTATAATAGCAGCACAGCTGTCAGTGATGCACTATCGGCATATGTCTTTACATCATCACATTCACAGGGGAAAAAAAAACTCTGTAATTGATTAAGGGTTGAGCTAAAACAAGGTTCGAGCATATAATTTTGTCAGAACAATGGTCTAAAGATGGAAACAGCCGCGACACTATTATACAATTTCATCAGACAACCCATGAAATCGTTATTAAATTGGGCAATCTATAAAACACTGAAACACAGACACTCGCGGCAATGTATGTGGCCGGTAATTTATGGGAGACTTGATTATTAGTAACATTCCCTTCAAATAGGTAAGAAACATACAACATTTCATTTAAACAGTGGGAATAGCACCATAAGGCAAATTATGTATGAAATAGGTAACAGAGGAAACAAGAAAATTTCTCTAGATATTTATTTAAATATCTTAAAATTTGGGAACATGTCTATACTGACGAGATATGCTATGTACATAGTAAAATTTAGATAGGGGTGACCTGAAGTTACTTTATAGCCCTTTAGGGCCCATGCGAAATCTAGGTTGGCTACTACACAAAAAAGGGGGGGAAGGCGCTAAGTCATAATGACAAATGGCTTACCCTTTCACGAAAGTGGCGGCAAGGTCTCAGGCCCGACTAAAAATCGTCCTTCTCACTGAGCGACTCCGATCGAATCTCCCGCCTTTTGGCAAAAAACCTTCTTTTATTCATCTCTCTCTCCATTTTCATTCGCCGAAAGAAACACCAATCAAAATGGCCAACGGCTCCAGTATCAATTTCATAGACGCCCCAGGCCTCATCAAAATAGAACATATAGTATTACCAAAACAAAAATCTAAAGAGAGAAACAGTCCGGCGATAGTGTAAAATTTCAGACGCCAGCCCCCCCCCTCCTTTCCACATGGATTGAAATACAATCCTCCCTTTTTTCTCGGGACGATATATATATCGCCCCCCCCGTCTTGGCTAAAATTGACCCAGGCCCTTTTTACCTGGACTGTAATGTGATGCTTTCCTTTCTCGGGAAGGATATTTTATAAGGTTCAGTCTTTAGAGATCTTCCTTCTCCATTTTTCTCTTTTTTTTTTTCTGGTCACCTTTACCTAAATTTTTGGTGAGGGGAATATATGTACATATGAAACAACAGTTTCCAGCTCGGATGTCTCTGGATGTCTTCTTCTTTACCAGGCATCAGCTTTCGGCATGGAAGTCTGGTGTCACCAAGTGTCTAAGTTTCTGGGCAAAAAAATGGTCTGTAAGTCTATGTGGGAGGGAAGCCATGTATCCATTTGATTTGATTATACATACGCCTTCTGTTGGGGTATGGTTACAAAAAACGTGCCCCAACACATGGGCTTTTCATAGAAAAGTCAATTTGTCTAAATTAAAATGAAAAATGTCTAAATAAAAATGAAAGTGTCTAAATTAAGATGAAAAATGTCTAAATATAAATTAAAATTGTCTTTTTAAAAGTTTAAAAACTATAAATCAACACTTCATATCGAAATTTTGATCTAGAATTACAGTGGTACCTCGACATACGAGTTTAATTCGTTCCGCAACCTTGCTCGTATCTTGAATTACTCGTATCTCGAAGCAAATTTCCCCATACAAAACAATTGAACTACCATTAATCCGTTCCAACCTCCAAAATGTCACCCCAGTTATTTTTGTTACGTGGTTTTAAATAATAAAAACGTATTTATAAATATCAAATATTTATTGCACAAAAACAAAAAAGAGAATGTAAAGAAATAAATTAGATATCCTCACTGGTCTTTGCCTTTTTCGCTACATTTTTCTCGCTTTCACCTGTAGGCTGTTTAGAAAAAAAACATGTCCAAGGAGTTTTGTTTCTTCCTCCCTCTCAGAATGTTCCGGAAATGAGTTAGGCAAGTGTCATTAAAAAGGTCAGATGCACGACCTGTTGCAACTTTTTCTGGGTGTTTTTTTTTTCCACGAACTGTGAAACTCTCTCCCACATTCCTAAGATCTCCTTTATCTCACTTGTAGAAATAACCTCCTCCTCTGACTCCTCAAAACCAATTACTTGCATAACATCAGTATGCTGCTGTGACTGTAACTCTTGTATCTCCTCAGTCGTCAGTTCCTGGGTGTGCTTCTCGATGAGCTCGTTCACGTCTCTCTCTTCCACCTCTAAACCCATGGATTTCCCCAGAGATACAATCTCCTCCTCTACTGAAACACCGGGTTCCAATTCTTCATAGATCCTTTCAGCTACAGCTTCAGGCCACAGCTTTTTCCATTTCCAATACCGCTCCTCTTTTTAAAATTCTCAAACCAGCCCCGGCTGGCTTTAAATGACTCTTCCTATGCCTCGTCGATGGAAGTTTGCGGGGTTTGCTTCAGCAAATCTCCGTAGATCGCTCTTGCCTTCTCACAAATGATGGTCTGCGTCAAGGTATGTCCTTGGAGATGCTTTTCTGTCACCATCCCATCAGCAGTTTCTCCATATTTTCATGAAGGGAGGTTCGCAGCTTGGAAATTATCGTAAGGCCCTTAGCCAGCGTTACACTCTTTATCGACTCCTTCCGTTTAAGCACAGAACATATCATGGACGTACTACAGCCATACTGCCTCGACAAGTCAACAACTCGAACACCTTGCTCATGTTTTTCTATAATTTCACGTTTTAATTCAATACTCATCATCTTTTTCTAAGCACTTGACTTTTACAAACTTTCTTCCTATCCATGGTTATAAAAATAAATGAACTAAAACTGAAAATGTAAACACAACACAAAACGCGAACACAAAACACAACTTATCACAGCGGAAGCACGCTGCTAACTGATCGTGATAGCGCGACTGCGTGTTACTACCTGTTGTGTTTTAACTTTAAAAGCACACAAAAATATAATAAACTTGAATTTGTTTATTCAAGTCTCAAAAAACAAAGCTTTGCATATAGAACAAATAATAATGAAGAAGAAGAAAGAAACATTTTAGGAAAAGCAAAAACAGAACAAAAGTACTGGTCAAAAAGAAACATTTAAAATCACAGATTAATATCTTCAACACTATGAACTCATATCTCAATTTCGCTCGTAACTAAAAGCAAAAAATCACTTGCTCGTCGGCTCGTATCACGAAAAACTCGTATGTTGGGGCGCTCGTATGTCGAGGTACCACTGTATTTTTTTTTTGCTATTGAAACAATTTTGAAATCTTTTTTTTTTTTCCTTTACCTACAACTAAAGTCACAATTAATCAGAACATTTCTCTCGATATTTGGACTACACATTATGTGACTAGAGCTGTACATTCAGAGTGAAAGCTTTACTGCTTGACCTATCCACCATGGAAATACTTATTTCATTATATTTTTGTTCTGGAATTAACTTTTTTTCCAGTGTGTTTATTTTGATAAAAATTAATCCAGATTCTTGTAATTTTTTTTTTCACAAATAAGACATTATTTTGAAATTTGATATATTTTTAGGGCTAATTTCTCAGTTTGAAATAAAATATCAATTGAAATTTTCAGTCTAAATATTTTTCAAATAATATATTAGGAATGTTTTCAAATTATTTTATTTTTAATCCCATTTATCCAAGTTTTAAAAATATATCTTCGATGAAAAATATCTATTTGTATACCTCACTTTTTTATTATAAAATAAAATAAAAGGCAAGCCTTATATATCAGTTATAAACTATTATATTGGTTTTTCATGACATATCAAATTCTTATTAGATGCATTCATGCTTATAGGACTTCATCTTCTTACATCACACATTTACTAGCGAAAACTCCTTTACTGTCCGATTATCTTGAAATATCACAAACAAAGTATAATATGACAAAAATTCTCTCACATATTCAAACACTCAAAAAAACCCCTTCAAAAAGAATTAAATAAACTATATCTGGATCAAAAATTTAAGTTTTATCTTTCTCAATCTAATGAACTGGTCAAGAAATTCTTTCCAATTGCTGTCCAAAATTTCATTTCTTCTGATAAATTCACTACTTTATTCTTAATAGGCAAAGGACCCTTCTTAAGTTTCCTATTCAAACTGAATGTTATCAATGATCCAACATGTGAATGCCGCTTAGATGTTGAATCACCAGAGCATCTTCTTTTAACTTGCCCTCTGACTAAATCAAATTGTATGTAGATACTTTGAAACATTACCAAATTCTCTTTGTGTATATACTCTATCTTATGAGTTTAGTTTAGAACTATTTGTACAATAATTTACAAAACACTGTTGGGGCACGTTTTTGTAACCATACCCCAACAGAAGGCGTATGTATAATCAAATCAAATGGATACATGGCTTCCCTCCCACATAGACTTACAGACCATTTTTTTGCCCAGAAACTTAGACACTTGGTGACACCAGACTTCCATGCTGAAAGCTGATGCCTGGTAAAGAAGAAGACATCCAGAGACATCCGAGCTGGAAACTGTTGTTTCATATGTACATATATTCCCCTCACCAAAAATTTAGGTAAAGGTGACCAGAAAAAAAAAAAAAGGAGAAAATTGGAGAAGGAAGATCTCTAAAGACTGAAACTTATAAAATATCCTTCCAGAGAAAGGAAAGCATCACATTACAGTCCAGGTAAAAAGGGCCTGGGTCAATTTTAGCCAAGACGGGGGGGTGATATATATACCATCCCGAGAAAAAGGGGGGATTGTATTTCAACCCATGTGGAAGGACGGAGGGAGGGAGTCTGAAATCTTACACTACCGCAGGGGTTGTTTCTCTCTTTAGATTTTTTTGTTTTGGTAATACTATATGTTCTATTTTGAAGGGGAGAGGCCTGGGGCGTCTATGAAATTGATACTGGAGCCGTTGGCCATTTTGATTGGTGTTTTTTTTCGGCGAATGAAAATGGATGATATAAAAGAAGGTTCTCTGCCAAAAGAAAAAATTTTCGATCGGAGTCGCTCAGTGAGAAGGACGATTTTTAGACGGGCCTGAGACGTAGAGGAGACCAGACCTTGCCGCCGCTTTCGAGAGAAGGTAAGCCCCTTGCCATTATGGCTTAGCCCCCCCTTTTTATTTTTCGAACAGAAGCTAATCTATTTAGATTCTGAATGGGCCCTAAAGGGCTTTAGGTGACTTAAAAAGGAGTGTTAGGGTTCGTATATTTTGTCCCGCTAGAATAGATGGAGATCTAGGTTTCCCCCCTTTTTGTGTAGTAGCCAACCTAGATTTCGCATGGGCCTTAAAGGGCTATAAAGTAACTTCAGGTCACCTCTATCTAAATTTTACTATGTAAATAGCATATCTCGTCAGTATAGACATGTTCCCAAATTTTAAGATATTTAAATAAATATCTAGAGAAATTTTCTTGTGTTCTCTGTTACCTATTTCATACATAATTTGCTTTATGGTGATATTCCAACTGTTTAAATGAAATGTTGTATGTTTATTACCTATTTGAAGGGAATGTTACTAATAATCAAGTCTCCCATAAATTATCGGCCACATACATTGCCGCGAGTGTCTGTGTTTCAGTGTTTTATAGATTGCCCAATTTAATAACGATATCATGGGTTGTCTGATAATATTGTATAATAGTGTCGCGACTGTTTCCATCTTTAGACCATTGTTCTGACAATATTATATGCTCGATCCTTGCTTTAGCTCAACTCTTAATCAATTACAGAGTTTTTCCCCCTTTTCTTTTTTATTTATTTTATTTATCCTGTTTGCATAAATTGCATTACATGTGATGATGTAAAGACATATGCCGATAGTGCATCACTGACAGCTGTGCTGCTATTATACAACATTAAGGTCTTGCTGTGGGTTATATACATGGGGTTGTTGTCCTAAATTGCTATATATATATATACTTAAGTAAGGAAACTTTTAATAAGATACATCGTGTATCCTCCCTTTTCAACTATCCAGACCTGGGGAACCCATCAATGGCGCCCAACGTGGGGCTCGAATTTAGTATATGTTTCTTCCCCTATACTTTAGAAATATATACCTAATGAAAAGCCATACTATTTTTAAGTATTGGTGAAGTAGTCCACGCATCCTGAGATTAACAGTCTATTATAAATCGTGAATTTTAATTTATGCTTTCCGTTTCACTGGCATTTTATCAGGCAATGAAAGTTATGTTGAGGCGGTGTATACCGCATCTCTCGCCGCTGTCTTTTACGATTCACATTGTTTGTGGCAAAACCTTAATATTATCATTGATTTCTAATATCAAAGTAAAACGTCTATGGGGCTATTTTCTATTAATGCTATTGTGTTTTCTGAATAATAGAAAATCAATTATAAGCCTTTGATATTTGCTGTTTATGTTATTGTAATGTATTCTAGGTTCTCCTAATGCGAAAGTGTGACATGTTCCTTTGCAGTATTGGAAAATTAGAGACCTATTGTCTTGATTAATAACGTTGCGTCTATGTTCATATATTCTATTGCTGACTCTCCTTCCTGTCTCCCCTGCGTATTTGGCTTGGCAGCTGTATACACTCTGACAAGGGAAGGTTATCTTAAATTGATAAATGTGCAATTTTTTTTGCCTTAAGTAGAGATTTCCAAGATTCTATTTCTGAAACATTTTTTTTGGATGAGGACAAATAAAACCATCTTGATAGTATTAAATCTGCAGTATACATTTGCCAGCAGAAGGCATGATGAGATTACATGAAATTTAAACCAGTTATATGTTCAGTATGTTCCTTCAGTTGTAATTTGACACCGTCTTGAAATAAAGAAATTGGACGGTGCGCTATATCTTGATGCTGGATATTTCTGTGTCAGAAAGGTGTAGTTATTCTGTTTAATGAGAATTCCAATAATTATCGAAATTTAGCAGATTATCATTGGGGATTTGAACAACTGTCTTGAAAAATTTTGAACAGCCTGAGTAGATAAAGGAATCCTGGAGTTAGAGTGGAGAATTAGTAGTACAGACTGACCACTCGACGCAGATAACTCTAGAGAACAATTATTGTGTTAATCCGCCGTAGACAAGAAGAACATTGATCCTCAGGATATTCGATAGGCAGAATTTTGAGAATTGATAAGGTCATGGTTAAAGTTAACACAGGCATATGGGAGTAAAGACAGTGATTTAAACAAGATAAGAGGCAGCCTTGTGTCTTAAAAACTTTCAGTGGAAGCAGATGCCACTGCAAATATTCAGGTCTAATAATTTCCAAATTTGAAGTCATGCATGACGGGTTAGCACGGGATTGACGCCTGGACGGGCTTTTCACTGGGATTAATCGAGCTTGCGAAAGAACTAGAAGAAGTGTGACATGTCACGCCACTGTACTAAGATAATAATTGAGAAGATTTATGTTGAGCCAACTGAAATTAGTAAAGAATTAAGAGATTAAGGTCTTATTCTTTGAGTTTTACACTAATTTCAATTACGCGATATGGACGGCGTTATAAGTTGGGTGGAAATGGTTCGGCCGCAATGGGATGGTCTCCTGGAGATGGTACGATCAAATAATACTTATTGAATGCCGGGCGGGATCGCATAAAGCATTAAACGATATCGAGAAATGCTTAAAGAAACACCCTAGAAGATTGGGGATCGACAAAATGACGACATGGAAAATGCTCAACATTGTACATTGGCAGCAAAATGATATCTTGCTATTGTATGGACGACCACTCCTTCCTGAAATGTGCAGCGGATGTTAGTCCCAGAATTAGGTCCTTGAGGCGACACTTTCCTGTGCAGATGACATAAAGACGCATGACAAAACAGCACATGAGCATTTAAACTAACTTCAATTCCTGCCATTAATTAATTTAGTTGACCAATAGCTATAGAACCGCTGGAGACCTCCATACCCTGTGTGAATATTTTAGTGAGAAATGAGCAATTCAATTCTATGAGCCATGAGGTATCCTGTAAGATCGGAGTTGTACCCCATTCAAATTTTTTTAATAGTAGCCAGTGCGAGATATTTCCAGGATTTTTTTTTCTAACTGTCATATAATTCGAAAACTAGAAAACTACACCATTTTAATACAGTTTACGTTTAGCACCCATGTGGACTCAATATGACCATTGAATGAAAAAAAAATCGAAGACTAATGAGCGAGCCAACCTAAAGAGAACGAGTTTAATAGGCTTACAATCAATAGTTGAAGCAAACTATTCGCACAAATTTGTTATGTTCTCTCTCTAAATGATCTATGACATTATAGGTTTTCTTAACAAGGTAACTACCCCGCCGAGTGTATATGGAGTTATAAAGCTTAAGGGTCATAGGCTGTTGGAATAGAGTAGTTCAAAATTAAGAGTGATAATAGATCGGGATCCAGATCCCGATGACGGGTTTCGAGGAAACACCAGAGGGATGAAAAGGCAGTGAAATGTGTAGAAAATGATGGAAGAGAGATGAGAGAGAGGTGATGAAAGAGGTGTTGAAAGTGATAAAAAGAGTGAGAAAGCGTTGAATGTTGATGAGAAAGAGATAGAGAGATGCAGAAAGATGTTGAAAGAGAAAGAATTGGAAAGGGTTGGATAAAGAGTTTTGTAAATAGTAGATAAAGGTTGATAGAAGAAAGTACATTTAATGTATAAAGCGTAGCTGTCGACCGCAATATCGCCTCGATAGAACTATTTCTTTTAAAATAAGACATATTATGCACTGGGGGTTTGTGTAAGCTGATTTACATAAGTTTCAGCGATTGTATACACTATTTAATATAGATAGGTCTTTATTAATTACAATATTAGGTTATATATTAAATAGCAAATAGGTCTTAGTGTTATGGTGAACTTTAAACAGTTTGCAGTTTTTTTTTTTTAAACATGTGTTCTAGTGCTAAGTGTTGAAAGGAGCTTTAACACCATGTTTCAGGGTTTGTGTGTTATTTGTCTCAACCTTGTCTTTGTGCAGAATACCGTCTCACAACCTTACTGTAGTGTTTGTTGCCACCTTTAAAGATCTTCACAACTTGTTTTAATATTAGTGTGTCATTTAGAGAAAATTGTCACAACCTTATCCTTGTATAGAACACCATTTTACACCGTTTTATTTAATAAGTTATATGAGAGATTTTAGATATAGTATAAGAGTTACTATTTACATGAGCCAAATCGACCCAACAGTTAGAGCAAGAGGGGGGAACTCAGATATTTCCTCCTTTCACGTGACGCGACTGTTCACCCCGACCGGTCGTGCCAGATAAGAGGGAAATTGACAGAGTTAGTGTGAACAGTTTAACTTTACGCAGGTCTACAAGGGTAAAAAGGCCCACACAGTGTAAATTCTGCTTAGACTGTCGCCACTAACTAGAATTTTGGAGTGTGTACGGAGAATCAGCTCGATAGAATGAGAAGTTTAGAGATTTCAACCTTTTTTTTTTTTTATTTAAAAACCATTTTTTTAAAGTAGAACTTCATTAGGATTCCTTTCTTTTTCTATACAAACTGTTTCTTGTTAAAACCCGAGTTTCAAAGACCAATGAGAATAATGTATACCATTGTTAATTAATTATTTAGTATAAATCTGAATTTTTGGTTATTATCGGGAGTAATAGATGAAGGAAGGTGTAGGAAATCACAACTTAGAGGGGGGCTATGTCTAAAACAACAAACCTAATAGGCATCCTATGGCTTGTGTTGGGTAATTTAGAAACCCTATAATCCCTGGCCTTCAGGTAGTAGCTTTGAAATAGGTTTCTAATGAGGACATGAAAGGTCAATCTTTCAGAGAAAAGTTATGAAGTATAGGGACCCTAAGCCAGGGGTAGAAGTTAAGTAGGCCCAGACCGTAGTCGATCCTTGGAAAGCACTTGAGAATGTTAGTGTTGGGTAGTGAATCGTAAACCCTATAAATCCATCTTTCAATAGAGTGCTGAGGTCGGACTACTGCAAAGGGGGCAGACGCACGAGGAAGAAAGTGACTTCACCCACGGTGGCTAGGGGAGTGACTCAATTCCGCTTTTATGAGGTGTCACGCTTAATGGTCCTTTATTCGCCATTATAATTAGTGTATGTCTTTATATAGAATTGTCGTGAAAAGTCGCTTGGTGTCAAGGCAAGGGCAGTTTTTGAAGTTACACTGATTTTTTTTTTAGTAGGTTAGCTTCCAGATTATTTAGAATTGTTAACAATTATTGTTAACAATCATTTATTGAGTATAAAGTATTAGTATATATAGAGCTTGTACAGAGGCATTTCTTTTGAGTAACCTAGGGCTTTAATTCCCAATTTGTTTTAGTTTTATTATTTTATTTGATTTCACATTGTGTCCTGAAATATGTTATTATTTGTTAGGATCTATTGATATTGATAAACGAGTATTTTGGCCTTTGTAGCAGCTTTTAACTTTAGTATGAGTGCATTCCGCGAATGATAGGGGGGAGGGTGTATGAAAGAATTGGAATAATGAATGTGTAGAAGGTTAAAAACTATTATACTGTGAGCCCAAAATACATTAGATTAGGATTAAGGACTTTAATAGGATCGATTTTATTTTATTTTATTTTTTATTTCGAATTTTGTTAGGACCGAGAAGCCTCAAACAGGACAACTACAACTCTATCTAGTTAGAAAATATTCGCTCCCTTTTGTTAGGTCCCTCGTTAGGGGGTATAATTTTCCTTTGATTTTCTTTTATCTTAGCTTAGCTTGAATTCTAAGGATTGTGGATAAATGATCCCTATCCCGACCCTCAGACTTGGAGATAGTGGAAGGCAAGGATCAAGCCGAATTTCCCACTCAACTCCTCCTCGCAAGAGGAAACGAAGAGGTATAGATTGAATTTTATGCAGGATGGGGGATTTGTTTTAGCCATGCCGTATAGCCTGGGGTATAACGGCGCGACCTTGGGTGACCGATCTGACACCGTAGTTTCGACGCTTTTAGCGTGGCTGGAGCGAGGGTGTTGCAGACGGGAGGTCCTGTAAGATTGGCAAGTAGGCAGAGATTGCCCAGTTATTCTAGACGAAGTGTTTCCGTCTATTGAATTTTTTTGGTACCAGTTTGATCCCCCATAGCTAGCGGAAGTTTCTTCTAATAAAGGATTCGCCCTGCCATACGTTTTGTTGGAATGAATTCGAGCATAAGACCGATTCGAGAGACAGAATAAGTAATTATTAGGACCTTCAACGAGTTTAAACTCGTTCCATGATAGGATAAGATTTTAAAGTATTAGTTAACTATAAGGACCGCGAACGAGACGCCAGAACGAGCCAATGAGTCAAAGTTTTAGAAGTGTTGTATTGAGGACAGTAGGATTAAGAGCAGTTATACAGGGAGTAGAATTCTGAAGGAATTTGTAAAAGAACAAAAAATTTCAGATTGATAAAAATTCAAACCTATAAGATGTAGATTTATAGGATTCAGGTCAATGAATAGAGAGTATATTAGTAGACGAAAGTAATATGGATTTCTTGGAAGGGGGAGGTAGCTGAACTGTACACACCCCAGAGACAAGGTAAACGGAGTCACAAACAAAATAGTAGAAATTGATTAGTCGCTCTGCCAAAACAGAAAAATTCTCTTCATACGGTTGTCACCCTAGATTTAAATGGACTGTGTAGTTTAATAGAGGTCTGGGCTATGCTCCATTTGACCAAGATTCTAAATGACGTTCCCATCTGGGTTGAGAGAGTATTGCAATTTGAGGAATCTAACACACAAGAGAGAACCCACCCTCCAGTAGGATCGGGATAGACGAATATTACCCAGTGACCAACTCGTGATTCCAGACTGGATAAGATTGAAACTTAACTGAGATACTAAACCTTGAACCTTCAGCGCACAAATATATATTATGTTTACATTTTCTTTTTTTCAATATGTTATTATTTTTATATTATATATATTATATTATAGTCATATACTATTCATTTCAACAATTTTATTTTGACATTCATGATATTAATATTTATATTAAATATTTAATTATATATATTTTGTCACCATATATAATCTTGTAGTAGTTTTCTTTTATCATCTATCATGGGATGATTTTTATCATATTTAATCACTATCTGCATGATACGTGTTTTCTTCAATATATATATTATACCCATCATATAACATGGAAGGATTCATTTTATCATTACATATTTCGTGCCTTATTTAATAATTACTTTCACAATTTGTTTTCTGTAACCTTTTTTTTTTTTTTATTTAGCAAAAGTCATCATGTCATAGGCTAATCATTATGTACCAAGATATTTCTTTCAGCTAACTATAATTATCCTTTCCTTTGATTGTATATATATATAACTATACCACACGAATGTCTTGATTGGTACGAAAATAAAGATGCTGGCATGTTTTAGGAGTTGGACTAGTCAGTTATTTCTAAACGACTTCTTGGCGCCCAATTTTTTATATATAATATGTAATAGGGAAATGTCCTAACTGTATTGTTAGCAGAAAGAAGGTAGCAATGAATCCAGTACCCCAAGAGGCAAGGATGGGGTTGAGAGGACTTACCACTAGGAAGGCCTACTCCTCAAGACCAAAGAAGAAAGTGGAAGGGTGGTATATATACCCATGAATGGTAAGACAGATGACCTTGCTTACTTCCATACATATGATATGACTGTCCCCAATAACCTATTTTGATAACAGTGTTCTGACAGAATAATAGCACATAAAAAAACCCTTTGCCAGGATGCACAATGCCCACTAATGTTCGGAATAATAAACATCTAGAATAACATACCATCATTTTGATTAGCCTTATCTTCCCTATAGGTTTCGGTACACCTGACTTCACCTAGTAATGGAAAATGCATTTTGCTAGAAATGGGCCTGCTTTCATAGTAACTGATGAAAGGCAGATGAATAATGAATAGCACAAACGCATTTGTCCATTACTTGGCAGGGGGAGGATTGTTGGGGCACGTTTTTGTAACCATACCCCAACAGAAGGCGTATGTATAATCAAATCAAATGGATACATGGCTTCCCTCCCACATAGACTTACAGACCATTTTTTTTGCCCAGAAACTTAGACACTTGGTGACACCAGACTTCCATGCTGAAAGCTGATGCCTGGTAAAGAAGAAGACATCCAGAGACATCCGAGCTGGAAACTGTTGTTTCATATGTACATATATTCCCCTCACCAAAAATTTAGGTAAAGGTGACCAGAAAAAAAAAAAAGGAGAAAATTGGAGAAGGAAGATCTCTAAAGACTGAAACTTATAAAATATCCTTCCAGAGAAAGGAAAGCATCACATTACAGTCCAGGTAAAAAGGGCCTGGGTCAATTTTAGCCAAGACGGGGGGGGTGATATATATACCATCCCGAGAAAAAGGGGGGATTGTATTTCAACCCATGTGGAAGGACGGAGGGAGGGAGTCTGAAATCTTACACTACCGCAGGGGTTGTTTCTCTCTTTAGATTTTTTTGTTTTGGTAATACTATATGTTCTATTTTGAAGGGGAGAGGCCTGGGGCGTCTATGAAATTGATACTGGAGCCGTTGGCCATTTTGATTGGTGTTTTTTTTCGGCGAATGAAAATGGAGAGAGAGATGATATAAAAGAAGGTTCTCTGCCAAAAGAAAAAATTTTCGATCGGAGTCGCTCAGTGAGAAGGACGATTTTTAGACGGGCCTGAGACGTAGAGGAGACCAGACCTTGCCGCCGCTTTCGAGAGAAGGTAAGCCCCTTGCCATTATGGCTTAGCCCCCCCTTTTTATTTTTCGAACAGAAGCTAATCTATTTAGATTCTGAATGGGCCCTAAAGGGCTTTAAGTGACTTAAAAAGGAGTGTTAGGGTTCGTATATTTTGTCCCGCTAGAATAGATGGAGATCTAGGTTTCCCCCCTTTTTGTGTAGTAGCCAACCTAGATTTCGCATGGGCCTTAAAGGGCTATAAAGTAACTTCAGGTCACCTCTATCTAAATTTTACTATGTAAATAGCATATCTCGTCAGTATAGACATGTTCCCAAATTTTAAGATATTTAAATAAATATCTAGAGAAATTTTCTTGTGTTCTCTGTTACCTATTTCATACATAATTTGCTTTATGGTGATATTCCAACTGTTTAAATGAAATGTTGTATGTTTATTACCTATTTGAAGGGAATGTTACTAATAATCAAGTCTCCCATAAATTATCGGCCACATACATTGCCGCGAGTGTCTGTGTTTCAGTGTTTTATAGATTGCCCAATTTAATAACGATATCATGGGTTGTCTGATAATATTGTATAATAGTGTCGCGACTGTTTCCATCTTTAGACCATTGTTCTGACAATATTATATGCTCGATCCTTGCTTTAGCTCAACTCTTAATCAATTACAGAGTTTTTCCCCCTTTTCTTTTTTATTTATTTTATTTATCCTGTTTGCATAAATTGCATTACATGTGATGATGTAAAGACATATGCCGATAGTGCATCACTGACAGCTGTGCTGCTATTATACAACATTAAGGTCTTGCTGTGGGTTATATACATGGGGTTGTTGTCCTAAATTGCTATATATATATATACTTAAGTAAGGAAACTTTTAATAAGATACATCGTGTATCCTCCCTTTTCAACTATCCAAACCTGGGGAACCCATCAACACTACTAATCCATCGTGTAAATAATTAATCATATATGTGAATAATACTGGCACAGCACAATAGTCCTTTGGACTTCGTGCTTTTTGTAACAATAAATAAATAAATAAATATGACATAAGTAAATTTTTCAAAAATAAATGTATTCATTTAATTTTTACAAATTGTTTATAGTCAATAAAATTCATATCATATTGGCTTTTTTTCAAAAAGATACTTCTAAATAATTTTGCAGACAATATCAAAATGGTTTTTACCAAATTAAAATATCATTTTTTATTGATATGATGTTTAGTATATTTTCGAATATTTAAAAAAATTCAAAATTCGCATTTATATTACAGAAGTAAAAAAAAGTAGGTTATTTCACGTCTAAAAGTGTCATAAACAAAAATAAGTTTAAGTGTTAATGACATTCATTGAAAATTTTTAAGGATTGATTTGATTTTTAGATAGAATTATTAAATATATATATATATATATATATATTTCAAATAAAAATAAAACACACACACCGGTAGCATAATATTCAAAATTAAAATGTCATATTTGTAATTTTAATTCCTCGCAATATTTTAAAATATGGTATTGAAATATAGGTATTGACATTTTTCTTGTATTTATTTCATTGAGTATAATTCTTTTTTTACCCTATTAATACATTATTAGTTTTTCAGCGCATTTAATCATATAAATTTATTAGAGATTAATAATAAAACAATCTTGTGCAGCAGAGAAATGGAGGAGGATCATATAGAAACCAACCAGAATGAAGTCAAAGTAAGTATACAAAAAGTCATGGTAAATATTGTACAATTTTCAGCAGATAATTTGTTCAAGGAACCTTTCATTGTTTACCATAAGATAGTAATGCAATGGCAGTTGTCCTACCAGCAAACATTCATTTATTGTCATTTATTAGACAGGAGTGAGATACCTTGATGGTCGTCAGGCTTAACAGTATTTTCATTAGAGACCTTTAGCTATTACTTTTTGAATTTCTTGAATAGAAGCAAAAGAGGTACCGAATATTGATGACAAAGGGGAAAAATGAATGCTTTATTTCCCCCATTAAAATCTTCAATGTATGGAACAACTAAACCAAGGGGGATCCTGTTTTAGGAGGTATGCTGTTCTTAGGAATGTTTTACCTAAAATGATATTGATGGCTTTAATTCTGCTACAACAAATTACCGATATGTATATATAATGGAGGGAGTTGCAACGACACTCATTCACCTACAGTCTACCTTGAGAGGCCATAGCCTAAAAACATTAGTAAACCTGGTGTTTCCTGGAGAAGGTCTCTTGTCAGAATTCTGTCATGTCAGGCCAAGTCATGGGGAGTGTTTCAACCAAAGCAAAGGTTCTGTTGAGAGACCACCTCCAGGAGAGAGATTGGGTTTGCCATGTTGTTGAGTTTCTTGCGGGAGACTATTGAACTAGCACTTGTAGGTATTGTTGTATGATCCCCAAATATTTCAAGTGCTGAGGTGTTTTTCAGAAAACCAAGATCTCGGATCTGCCTCCAGAGGTGCTCATGAAGATCTTGGATCTCCTGGATGGTAAATCCCGGGACACCATGAGTAGCGTGTCCTCCCAGTGGTTTCCCTTTCTGGAGAAGGAGAAGAACTGCCAGAGTCTGTGGAAGCGGTACTGCCAGCGCGAGATCAACCCGCAGGTGCTGCAACAGATGGTCAGCTCCCTGCAGCTGGATGTCACCTTCGACTGGCGCCGGATCTACTACCTGTGGCACTGCTCCCTCAACTTTAGCCAGTCTGTGCGGCCCATGGACATCATCTCCCTCTCCACTGAGACCAGGATCTGCCAGTGCAGGCTCATCTGTGGCCGCTACATCGTGGTGTCCACCTACGATGGAGGGCTGCATCTCCACGACTCCACCACTCTGCAGCGCTTTGACACCGTGGCCAAGCCTCCTTCCTTTGTAGCTAGGGCTATCCACCCCTTGTTCCCAGCTGGCTCCTCCGCCCACTGGCCTCACTTCATCTGCTTCCTGCACAACTGCAAGATTGCTGCCTGGAAGGTGTCCCCCATCCACAAGCTGAGTGACCTGGGCAAGGTGGTGTACCAGAACGGCTGCTACTCCCAGCTGGAGGTGTCAGGGGACCAGTTCGCTGCCCTCACTCTCAACCGCTACGTGGAGATCTACAAGGTGACCTCCACTGGCGACCCCTCCACTGTCAACATCTCCCACAGGGTGACTGTGAAGATCCCTGGCTCTTCCAATGCCATGGGGCTGGAGGGGGACCAACTCACCCTGATGGAGCTCAGACACGGGGTGTGTTCCTTCAGGTCAGCTTCACTGACGGACAGCCCCCCCCGCCATTGAGCACAACTTGGGTGAGAGCACACCTACCCTCCTGCGGTGTGAGATAGAGCCGGTCCTCATCACCTCTTACTTCAACACCCTGTGGTTCTGCCAAGCCCCCATGCAACACCTCACCATCTCCTCCGACCACTTTGCCACTTGCCACTCCATCGCCACCCAGTCTGAAGTAAGGGCCCTCAGTTTCTGGGGCAGCTTCCTGGCCTTGGGGCTGGCCAACGGCCACGTCTACCTCTACTCCATCCCCCTGCTGGAGGCCACCTCCTACCACCAGCACATCTGGAATGGCTTTGTGGACGCCGCCGTTATCTCCATTGATGTCAATGCCTGCAGGAATGACGTGGTCCTCCTGGTCTCCAGGAACGCCCAGATTAAGAACCTCAGGATCTTTCGGTTCAGGTTAACCTGCCTCTAAAGTCACCACACCTCAACAATGTAGAGAATTAGATGATTTCAACCTACTCCCAAAGACCATCTCTTGTGAGGCCATCACTCCGCTAGTTAGGGCACTCAATCATCACTCGCACTAAGTAGCTGCAACACTCTTGTTGGAAATAACAAGACACTATTTATTCTATCATTTATTTATATCGGGAACAAGTGCAATATATTCCCATCTATATATGCCGTTTATTATTATTTTAAAAACCCTTTTGCTGTGTACCGGACAAGCTAGCTCATGTTGTTTGTTACCCACTGCTGTTTACCATAAGGTATAGATTTATCCCGGGTGTGCCAACACTGTAAAAAAAGCTTTATTGTTAAAAAATTAATTGTCAAAATCAAGGTCAGTTACAACTCCCTTTAATAACCACAATATCATCAAATTCAGCTATAATGCATAACAGATTGAACAGGTAGAATGTCAGCTAAGATCCTGCATTGATACATGAAAGGTGTCAGAATAAAGGCCCAAACTGACATGTGAAAGATACCTGGCTGGAAGAAGGCTTACTATCAAACAAAGACACTTGATCGGCAAAGCAAAAGGGTTGATATTTTGGCTATCTTTCAAAAGAAGGCATCTCATTTTTATAAAACACTTTCATTTTTGTCTCTTAACTAATTGTAATACTTTTGTTGTTGATGTTTATACAATTTTTATATATTGGAACCCCCTCTTTCTAGTCTTTACTAAAGTTGGCTTTCATTATCTCTATCCTATTGATTTAATAAAGTGTTTGTTTATTGAGACTGAATTGAAGATGCTATGACTGGGAAATGTGAGCATTGTTGATACCATCTACTGTGACCAGGGATAAAATTCTGCCCTGTATCAATGATCACTTTTTGATAACTCTGGTCTCTTTTCTATATACAGTAGAACCTCCCTGTAAAGGACAACACCTAATTGAAAAGCCAAAGTGTCCTCTTACTGGGAGTTGCTATATAGTAAAAATAGTAATTTTACAAATGAAAACTGTCCTTTCTAGAGAGGTGTCCTCTAGCGTGAGTGTCCTCTTATGGAGGTTCTACTGTATATCTAGCATCTTAATTCAATTTTGAATTTCTTAACATTTTATTTATATCTATATTGTATTTTGTGTGTGATATGGTACAAACTTGATTTATAGGTAAGAATTATAAGGTAACACAAGAACAAATCCAAATAAGTTTTTTTGTAGGTTTTGGTAACAGCATTGAACGTAGTTTTGTCGAAGATAACACCGTTGGTTTCATAATTTACTACTTTGGATTTTAGAGAATTCCATAGTTGTAGGTTGGATTAATTAAAGATGTAGCCTCATCAATCCTCCAAAAAAGTGTATTATCTGACTGTTTTTCCCTTATGAATATGTGTGTACCAGAAAAATAGATTGGCGAAAGACAAACTTTGCTTAGAGCTTGCCATCTTGAAAAGGACAACAGTGGGGTTTACTGAAACTTCGGATAATAAACTTTTTTTTTTTTTCAAGTTTGATAAGTCTGAGGTCATAACCTTTTGAGTTGGAAGAGTAAAAAAAATGACAATTTACAAAATATAAAAGTTTTTAAAGATCCATAAATAAATAGTACTCGCATAAATGAAGTTTTTATTTATACGAGTACTACATGCAGCTTCACATCCAACGAGCCACATGTGTCTTGCGAGCCGCCGACCCCTGGTCTAACTGAATCTTAAATTATCTGGATTTGGTATATTGTCACCTTGTGATTCTTGTCCTTGTTGTGTTGATGAATCTCATTTATTGATCTCTGTCCAAGTTATACAGTAGAACCTCCCTGTAAAGGACAACACCTAATTGTAGAACCAAAGTGTCCTTTAGAGATAGGTGTCCTCTTACCAGAGAGTTGCTAAATAGTAAAAATGGTAATTTTTCAAATGAAAAATGTCCTTTGTAGAGAGGTGTCCTCTAGCAAAAGTGTCCTTTCAAGGAGGTTCTACTGTACCTCTGAATTGTCAAGATTATTCTTTTCGGATCCAGTCTTGTTACCTTGTGATCCCCAAATGGCTGCTTCAACTAATTAGTTGCTACCTTTTCTATAAGAGTTTTCTCAACTTGGATATAACACTATAATTTTCAAGTTCAATTTGTTAAAACAGTTATATATGTAATACAATATAATGCGGCTTATGATTGTAAAACGACGTTTGACAAGTTTTACTGCAAATGTTTCTTTTGAATGAAAAATCGTAATTTATTTTCTGGATAAATAATGATTATTTCTATCCTTAGGGATGAAGTATGAAAGGATGAATTGTGAAGAGTAACACAATTCATACTTCATCCCTAAGGATAGAAATAGTCGTTATTTCTTTTTAAAATAAATTATGATTCTTCGTTCAAAAGAAACATTTGCAGTAAAACTAGGCAAACATTGTTTTAGAGCATATAACAGCATAAAATCTTGGTCCCAAGTAATATTTCTATAATGTGCATTCATTTCCCCCCATCCTAATGATTCTTAGATGAGTGTTTATGTGAATTTTTCACTAGATTTAGAGCATGTTTTCTTTTTCTGTAAATACCTTAAATGCATTTCTATAGCCATTATATTTTATTTGTGATTTTTTTTTTCTTTCCAAATTGACACAACGAAACAATAGCCTTTGTAGAGATGTACATTTCACAGGATATTTGAGAAGAAAAATACAGTGAGACTTTTACTGACTCATCTAAAGTTTGTTACATTTTTTCCCACATATATCAAAATTGCCTTGTGTCCAAATTTTTTCTTTATTCATTTAAAATGACCTTTCCATGAAGGAACTCTCAAAAACATTTTTATACAGTAAAACCTCTCAGTAAGGGACAACACATAGTTGTAGAGCCAAAGTGTCCTTTAGAGAGAGGTGTCCTTTTTTCAGAGAGAGTTGGTAATTAGTAAAAAATGGTAATTTTGGTGATGGAAACTGTCTTCTAGCAAGAATGTCCTCTCATGGAGGTTCTATTGTACTAGGTAATAATTGAAACAATATTTTAAAGTTGGCCTTCCTGTAAAATACACTCATGGATAAAACTTAAGAAAGTTGTACCTCTTATCATGTATATCGGTATTTAAACAATAATTCTGAAATGATAAAGCACAATTTGGATTATAGATACAAAAAGACCTAATCCAAATAAAATAATAGTGTGTGACGTTTTGGTAACAGTGTTGTTACCATCATTAGACAAAAGAATAAAATGGAAATGTCACACACTATAAATTTATTTGGATTAGGTCTTATTTTCTTGTATCAATAACTCTGAAAGGTATTCGATACACAGTGCCCTTTATTGAAGACGGCGAGATAACCAAGTGTGAACAAAAATGCCTCTGTCTCCTTAAAAAAAAATAGTTGACCAGCGAAAACAAGACTTTCATTTTGATAAGTTTTGTCCATGAGTTTATATTTGAGTTGCAAGATGATCTATAATTAATAACAATTGATAATGATACACCTTTGTAGAAAGAGTTTTTTCTAAAGTATCTTAGGAATCACTCCTCTCTATCAATCTACAGTAGAGAGTTCCATATGAGAGACAACCTATAGACATCTAGTCTCTCCTGGATGTGTTCTCTTATCAAAGAATCTGTTTAGGATAAAAGACTCCTTTTGATAAAGTTTACTTAAGTTTCTGATGAGAGACTACCTCCAGGAGAGGCTGAGTTTAAACTATTTTTTTAGGCTATGGTTTCTGATGAAAGACTATAATATGAAATTGATAAAGGGGTTCTACCTTCAAAAATGATTGTAAATGATAATTTTTTCAGAGGTCTAATAGTCTCATTATTAATGTTATTATCAACTATTTAAATGTTATCCTTAATAAAATACAAAAGGCATATCCTGACCATGTTCAAAAGAACTTTTTTAGATGCCGCCATCTAGTGGAACAGAAATCAACTAAATGTTGATATAGCCTGTTCCCTAATATTTTGCCAACCCATTTTCTTGATAAATCAAGAAAAGCCAACCACAAACGCGTTTTGGGCCTCGTCAGCGTGGTGCAGGTTATTCCCCTGTAATCCTTTTTTATTTTATGGCCACCCCAAGCAGCTCACCTCAAGTAGCATGTCACGCCATGTGACAGAATTATGGTGATTCTTTGATTTCTGTTGATAACAATTTTGTTATAGTTTGTAGAAAACTTTATCTCTTAAACCTTAAAGGACTCCATTATTTTTTTCTTTGGTCAGAATTTCCTTTAAAATAAAAGCAAATAATCTTTTAAAATTTTATCTGGTTATCCCTTTTCTATATATTATAGAAGGAAAATAAATATATATGATACCTCTCTTTTTATAGATTTTTTAACAAACCTTTTTTTTTTCTGCAAAAAAACTTAGTATTATCTGAACATTTTTTTCTACAATTTCTTTTATCTGTTAATTCTAAAGTACCTTTATATCTATATAGGATATAGTGTGTGTTTTATAATAAATAAAGTACCTTCATATTAGAAAAAAAAAGTGGTAGCCCAAATCTACTCATATGGGTCAAAATCAGAGGCCCAAATTTACTTATTTTAAGCCTAAATGCTGCTGCTTAAAGGGTCAATGATACTCTTATGGAGTGTCGGTGGATGGGTTGTCTAAACTGTTGGTTTTTGACTGCTACGACCCGGGATCAAATCCCACATTGGGCACTTTTTTTCTAATTAAAAAAAAAATTGCTTTAATAGCCTCAGATTCTTGCAAAACTCCAACCCCACCATGAGTGCAATATCATGGCCTGTACCACGTGTACTAGGGATAATAACAACAAAAAAAATAAAATATATATAATATTATTATTATGCTAAAGTTTCACTCCCACACATCCAGTAGAGCCTCTATATTTCAATACTTACTTTAATTGCAATAAATTTCTTTATTGAACAATGGTTGAATTAAAGAAGAAGCTCCTACAGGCAAGAATAAGAGGATGCTAGTCTTCGATTCCTTAGCATATTAAGCGACTAATTGCCTTGGTGTTAGATAAACTTTGTCCATGTCCAATTTGATAGATCTCATTATAGGAATCACCAAAGAGGAATCAAAAAACAGGATAATTCTATCAATAGGAAGCATCAAAGTAAATTTCAACATTGCCCTATGTGATACACCACATTCCTGTACACACAAGATTTTATCAAACTAAATATCCCACCGATAACCAAACTTTCTGATAACCAAGTGGTTACCAAACCTTTCTAATAACTAAATAGATGTTCTAAAAAAAGGCCTTAATTAAAAAATATTACAAACTTATTGCAATTATCTCTGATTGATATATTGTGCTTATTACTTTTTCACTTATGATAAAGCACAATTTGGATTATAGATACAAGAAAATAAGACCAAATCCAAATAAATAGTGTGTTATGTTTCACTAACAGCATTGTTACCACTATCAGACAAATTATTATTATTAATATCTTATTATTCTTGTCTGATGATGGTGACAACGCTGTTACTGAAATGTCACTCACTATTAATTTATTTGGATTAGAGAGAGAGGTGTTATTTTCTTGTAACTTTGCACTTTACTTTAATATTGAACCAACTATAATTCAGCCATTTTTAAAATCCCATTCTCTGCCTATTAAACCATCTTTAATGTTGACAAAAAAATATCTTTATTAAGAATTCCACTCTCTGCCAGATACAGAAGTAACAGACTCAGCTGGTGTGAAGAGAGAGGTCTTTGGGTTCAAGAATGGCATTCTGTCATTTTTTTTTTTGGAAAATGATACAAGAAAATAAGACCAAATCCAAATAATTTATTGGTGTGTGACATTTCGACAACAGTATTGTTACCATCATCAGACAAAAGAATAAATGAGTTTCTTAATTTTTCTTAATAAATTTCTCATTTATTCTTTTGTCTGATGATGGTTACAATGTTGTTGCCGAAACGTCACACACTAATAAATTATTTGGATTAGGTCTTATTTTCTTGTATTATAATCTATAATCCAAATTGTGCTTTATCATTTCAGAAAAATGTCCTTTAACAGTTTGAATGTTGCAATAAATTGATTATAACTGACTATAAATCCAAACAGACTTCAATTCAACTAGAAATTCTGTTCCCTTGGATTGTTGACTTGAAGAAGTTGGACACTATACTGTTTATTACAGTTTTCCCTTTATTAAGTTCTAGATCACTTGTCCAATGAAGGTTAGGATTCATTAGTGCGCCATTTGTTATTAAAATTGGAAACTTACAAAAAAGAAGTCGGTGGACAAGTGGGTAACACCCTCGATTCCCGACAGTCATGAACCGGGATCGAATCCCACGTTAACATTTTATTTAATATGTGAATAACCTTCACATGTTATCCATTGTTGTAATTATCATAAACTAGGTTGTTCTTGTTGAGCGGTACCTAATAAAGTGATTTTGGGAAACTATTATAGACGCGTATGAAAAATTAAACAATTACCACTGCCCTTACTGCAATGGAAAAATTAATGGGAGGGCCTGGCTCATCGGTGGTGAACCCTCCCAGTGGTTTCGCCTGTTTATCTGTATATGAAGGTTATCTCATTATGAAAGTCTCAAACTTCAGTCCCCTTTGAAGACCCCGATGGTTTTAATGTAAGACTTACTGATGAAAAACTATTGCCTTGGCACTCTTTCCTGGGACAAGAGAAAAAACTCTTTTCTTTATGTTTATTTCTCTATTGTATGTTTTTATATCTCTCCTAGTTTTTATATTTAAAAGATCCCTCAAATACGTAATATGTGCCAAAAATATTTCACTTTTTTTTTTATTTTAGAAAAATATATCTCCATCAAGTTTTATATATATACTTTTATAATTTTTATTTCTTAGTTTATTTAGATGTTGCCATTATAGAGATGCTATGTATATTTGGCTCTACAAACTGCAATAAAATAAAAACACTTGTATTAATTGATGTTTTGTTGTTGTTCAATTTTAGTCCTTTTCACACTTGATTAGGTACAATTTGGATTATAAACACAAGGTATAAGACCAAATCTAAATAAATTGTGTGATGTTTCTGTAACAGCATTGTTACCAATACAGCACACACTATTTATTTGGATTTGGGCTTTTTAACCTGTGTTCCTTTTCACACTATTTTTGAAAAGGAATTTTAAAACGCAAATGTTTCTCTAATACAGTAGAACCTCCATGAGAGAATACTCACACTAGAGGACACCTCTCTACAAAGGACAGTTTTCATTTATAAAATTACCATTTTTACTATAACAACTCTCCAGTAAGAGGACACCTCTCCCTAAAGGACACTTTGGCTCTACAATTAGGTGTCCTTTACAGGAAGGTTCTACTGTATATAAAATAAACATTTTCATCGCAGTAAAGACAGTAGAAGTTTTTGTTTTATACAAGAAACATTCATGTCTTAATGTTCTTTATATATATAGATGGCACGTTATAATTTATATTAAACACAAGGTAATAAGACCAAATCCAAATAAATAAATAGTGTGTGATGTTTCGGTAACAACGCTGTTACTGAAACGTCACACACTATTTATTTATTTAGTCTTATTACCTTGTGTTTATAATCTATAATCCAAATTGTGCCTTATCAATTTATATTAAAAGGAATTACTGGGCAACTCTGTGCTTCACTTCCATCAATAATTGACAATATGACCCAGAATAAGTATATTGCTACGGCGTTTTATGGTTTCCACAAGTCCATATCTCAGAAGAAGGCCAAGTGACACTCACTCCTCACTGCTACTCTTTTTGTGTTGTTTTTCTTGCTTCCCTCTTTCTATTTCTTATTTTTTTTTTTTCTTCTGTATATATCGTTATTTCCTTTGTCTCACTGCTTTGTTCTTATGCATACCTCTGGTGAATCCTGTATAGGGTCAGTGACCCTGAATAAAGGCTTTTTGTTGTTGTTGATTAAAAGGAATTTTATATATACCAAACAAAGGTAGAGGCTGAAGCCATACTCTGTTGACTTTACAATCAGGACACTGGATCGAATCCTTCATGCATTGAGGTTTTCAATAATAAGGTAAATTTCAGATCATAGATTAGAAACAAGCTCAATTCCTGATCAGTAAATTGTGTATGATGCTTCAGCAACAGCTTTGTTACCATCTTGAGGTACTAAATGAGGAGAAAATTATTACTATTAAAACAAGATATTGTGCACAATTTATTAATTTGGTCTTATTTCTATATAATAAACTGATTCCCATATTGACCTGTAAAATTTACATAATTATATTCTAGGAGTGAGCACAAGTAACCTGAGTTCTGTTGTTTCTTATGCAAAGATTACATGAATTCCATGAGTCCATGCTCCTCGAGCTGTTTTATGATAAGCAGCAGCCTCTCCCAAAGGTCTTGTTTAGTGCATCTAATGCAAGCCAAAATGTGCTCTGGAGCCGCTAGTGCCAAGCTACATTTTGGGCAAGTGGGGTAGATTTTGATATTATACCAGAGTTTACAACCCTGAACACTCGGATTTTCCTGGAAAATCTCTTGAAGATTTCTTGAAAAAGCCATGGTCCACTTGTGCTATGTGAGCAGAAGAACTTAAATTGACTTGTTCCATATGTAAATACCTGTTTTCTTTCCTCTTTTCGCTCTCCACTTCTCCCATCCATATTTCCAAAAATTTTTAATTTTATTTATTTTTTTTTTTTAAATTCTTCTTATTTCTTTACTCTTTCTTATAATCTGTATATATTTACCATATGTATATATTCTTTCACCATTTTTATTTCCCACTTTCTCCGTTTTGTAACCCCAAGGAGAATCCTCTGTAAGACCTGTGTGTCTTAATAAAGGCTTTTGTGTGTGTGATATTATACCAGAGTTCTGACAATTGCTATTAAAGTAGGCTTCAATCAAAGTACTGTTGCAAGTGGTCTCAGTGGCCTGAGGAAAAGTTCAAGAAAACCTGGCTCAAGTTGTGCTAGAGTAATGATAGAGAGAGGATTCGAAGAATGGTTGTAGCAGACAGGACTACAACTGGCCAATGATTCCAGAAACTCTACATGTGCAGAATGAATCTGGACCATCTCTGAACACCATTAATGACGATCTCATCAAAGCAGAACTTCATAGTCACCGGCCTTTATTAAGAATTCCACTCTCTGCCAGACACAGAAGCGAAAGGCTCAGCTGGTGTGAAGAGAGACGTCTTTGAGCTCAAGAATGGCATTCTGTCATTTTTTCTGATAAATCCAGATTCAGTTTGGAGGTTCATGACGGCAGGATACATGTTAGACAGAGGCCCCAAGAAAGATCCCATCAGGACTGTATTGTGGAAAAACATACAGCAAGAAACCCCTGGCTTCATGGTGTGGGTGGCATCAGCTATGAAAGTAGGACCCCTTTAGTCTTTATTCAAGGCACAATGACTTCTCAGCTATACATTGTAGATGTGTTGTAACTTGTGTTAAAATTTATTGAGGAGACTAATAATACCATTTTTACAACAGGAAAATTCCCGACCACATACAGCCAACATCTCATGAGCATTCTTTCAAAATGTTGACATCTTCTGGCCTGCATGTTCCCCAGAACTTTCCCCAATTGAGAATATATGGGACATGATGGGGAGGAAAATCTGGCAATCTCCACAGCCAAGTAATCTTTAATAGCTCTGGTAAAAAATGAAATAGCTTGGACTAGCATTCCATAAGAAGCCATAAAAATCTGTATGACAGTATGCCTCACCATGTAACTGCTTGTAAGCGTGCAAAAGGAGGACACACCAGATATTGATAAAAGCTTTGCATCCCAATAAATTTACATTACCTTTTTTCAATCAAAAATTTGAACCAGCCTGCAATGAAAAAAATTAAAGAGAAATTTTAATTGAATTGTATATTATTTGGTATTCCGATTTCAAAAATTACCTCTTTTTTCCCCCCCATAACATCAGGAATTTTTCCTAAATCTATATATAAATAAAATAGAAATATGAGTCTGTATGGGTTTGCTCCTTATACACTACTACAATATTTGACCAGAAATTTTCACAAGTTATAGAACTATAACTGGAAGGAGCACACATCATAATTTCAAGCCCAGAAAATGCTATTTAGTTCACCATTCACTTTATGCAAACTCCACACACCAACCTGGACATAAAAAGGGACTGATTTGCAATGTTGATTTCCTTATAACACAGTCCTGCAATCTATATATATAATTGCCTTATTCTGTCTGAAGCTCACGGATATAATGCGCGCCCATTGGCTGCCGGCGAACACGTGTCCTCCCTGCCCCCCTCTAGACAACCCTGTTATCAGCTGTGTGATACATACACCTGTCTATAGTGGCCATTCTAGACAACCCTGTTATCAGCAGTGTGTTACATCCACCTGTCTATACAGACCACCCTGTCTATAGCGACCACTGACCACCCTGCCTATAGCGACCACTCTAGACAACCTTGTTATCAGCTGTGTGATACATCCACCTGTCTTTACAGACCACCCTGTATATAGCGGCCATTCTAGATAACCCTGTTATCAGCTGTGTGATACATACACCTGTCTATAGCGGCCACTCTAGACAACCCTGTTATCAGCTGTGTGATACATCCACCTGTCTATACAGTCCACCCTGTCTATAGCGGTCACTTTAGGCAACCCTGTTATCATCAGTGTGTTACATACACCTGTCTATACAGACCACCCTGTCTATAGCGGCCACTCTAGACAACCCTGTTATCAGCTGTGTGATACATACACCTGTCTATACAGACCACCCTGTATATAGCGGCCACTCTAGACAACCCTGTTATCAGCTGTGTGATACATCCACCTGTCTATACAGACCACCCTGTCTAGAGCGGTCACTTTAGGCAACCCTGTTATCAGCAGTGTGATACATACACCTGTCTATACAGACCACCCTGTCTATAGCGGCCACTCTAGGCAACCCTAGGAAGCAAGATGTATACAAGGTGTAGACAAGATGAAGATTAAAACGTTTTTAAAATATATTCGCACTCGGGTAAAACCCGGGCGTTGCCCGGGCCATTCGTCTAGTGGAAAATAAAAGGTAATTGATAGCTGAACTTTATTTTATTTATGGCGGAGATATCTAAAAAAAAAAAACATGAAAATTTTCTATCCTGTAGATTGAAGACATACGAGATAACCAAGTTTGAACAAGATTACCTCTTTTAGTCCAAAATTGTCTCCTTAAAAAAAAAAAAAAAAAAAAAAAAGATGACTAGCAACATCAAAAACTTACCACTTCCTTAAGTTTTGTCCATGAGTGTATATAAAGAATTGTCCACATAACTTTAAAGAATAAAAAAGAAAAAGTGGAGGGGTCGGTGGAAGGCGGGTTAAACCATTTGGTTTTCGACCACTACGACCCGGGTCTAATGGCCCCCGATTCTTGCAAAAGTCCAACCCCACCAGAGAGTGCAAGTAACCAAACGGGGCTCTGGCACATTTGTAAGTGCAAAGTCTAACTGCTTTTCACATGTGTAGACATGTGGTGCGCTTACAGTAAAAGCAGCCGCTAACTACCCACCATGATTATCATGGCTTTGAGATAAGAAAGAAGAAGATAAAGAAAAAGTAGTCCATTACTGATCGCCCAAAAGTTAGCAATTTTGTCAACTTACATTGTTAGCTATATTGAGCGAGTCTACAAATTTTCAGACTGTGTGGTCTGGAAGTATATACAGTAGAACCTCCCTGTAAAGGACAACACCTAATTACAGAGTGAAAGTGTCTTTAGGGAGAGGTGTCCTCTTACCGGAGACTTGCTAAATAGTAAAAATTGTAATTTTACCTATGAAAACTGTCCTTTATAGAGAGGTGTTCTCTAGCGGGAATGTCCTCTCATGGAGGTTCTACTGTATTAAAACTTACAATTCCTACACTGAACCCTATACCACTCGCTGTATATTGTATCAAGGTGAAACTTTATAATGACTGTAATTTTATATAGTTAAACCTGTCTATAGAGCCGCCTCTTGGGACTCACCAAAATAGGGTGCTATAGAGAGGGGGTGCTATAGACAGGTTACTTTCAATGTAAATCGCATCGTACTACGTATTTAAAATTGGGCGCTATAAAGAGGAAGGCGCTATTTAGAGGGGGCGCTATAGACAGGTTTAACGGTATATATTTTTTTCTGTCAGTAGAACAGTCTAGTATATCTCCATTAAAAAAATTGATTGTTTAAAGTAATAAATCACAATATTTATGTTCCCTACAATTCACTCTTTAAAAAAAAGGGGGTGGGAAAACTTTCATATAAACTTTATTTCTAACTATAAACTTGCACATATATATATAGGGAGGCTGAGAAAACGTGGTGGGTGTAGTGTGTGGAGAAGAAAGTAAAACAAGGAAAGGGGAAACAAAAGAGTTTCTAAATAAATATAAGCATCAACACATATATATATTATATATATATATACTCTCTTAAAGATTGTCTTTATGCCACACCCATCGCTTGTTGGTGTGGTCAAAGCTGTGGTGAAGCCACTGTTGCTCCAGGAGTTGGTAGCGGGCTTCACTCAGGTACAGGGGCTTGCCTCGCCTGTGCACCACAGTGAACTGTTACTGCTGTGCATCATTACATTGGAGGGCCAGGATAAATAATGGTTAGATAGCAAAGCTTAGGGGGCAGGTCTTATTCTATAATACAGTAGAACCTCCCTGTAAAGGACACTTAATTGCAGAGCCAAAGTGTCCTTTAGAGAGAGGTGTCCTCTTCCCGGAGAGTTGCTAAATACAGTAGAACCTGTCTGTAAAGAACACCTAATTTCAGAGCCAAAGTGTCCTTTAGAGAGAGGTTTCCTCTTACCGGAGAGTTGCTAAATTGTAAAAATGGTAATTTTGCAAATGAAAACTGTCCTTTGTGGAGAGGTGTCTGCTAAAGGGAGGTTCTACGTTATAAGAAATACAAGGCAATAAGATAAAATCCAAATAAATAAATAGTGTGTGACATCTTGGTAGCAGTGTGGTTACCTAAACTATTTTTTTATTTGGATTTGGTCTTATTACTCTGTGTTTATAATCTACTAGCCAAATGACCAGGGCAACGCCCGTGTTTTAATTTAGACACGTGGACCTGTTGGATCATTAACGCCCGTGTTTTACCCGATTGAATGTTTTTATTCAAATACTATTTGTTACAATTATAAATTGGCGCCTTAAATAAATGCATATATTAGTTAATAACTATAGCCTATGTGCTTTATCTGTCTATGTACTGTTGGCTTCCCTAGGCGTCTCTTACTGGGAAAAAGAAAGAGGATTCCATTTAGTTATTAACTAATATATGCATTTATTTAAGGAGCGACCCATTCCAACACAATAGTTACAAAAACCAAAAAGCGAGTGGGGGGGGGGATGGCAAAGTCAAAAACAAAGTGTCTCGCGCAGTGGCGGCGCCATCGTAGCGGACCAATAGGAGAGCGCCATTCCAAAAAAAAAAAGCAAACGATGACAGAGATGAAGAACGCACGCATGACGCTCGTAACTGTATATAGAATAATCCAAATTGTGTTGCCTTATTATAAGAAATTGCAACTATTTTAGATGTGTAGGATTCTTTTTAAACAATTTTCTACTGCCCTTACTTCAATGATAAATTAATGAGAAGACCATCAGTGGGGAAACCTCCCAGTAATTTATCATTGTAAGTAAGGACAGTAGAAATGGTTTAATTTCAAAGAAAATCATCTAACCAAACAGGTTAATGCATCATATTAGGTCTTACTCTATTTTAAGAACTTTTAAAAAGGCAACCAAACTGAGAGGCGAGAGATACTCAATATTGTTGCATCATGATTAATGCGCCTATTTTTAAAATTATTTATAATATTATTTTTAATATATTTAAAATTCAAATTATAAATTTATTTATTTTTATAAAACAGATTATTAATATAAAATATTATGTACTATAAAACATTTGTATTTTGATACACTAAATACCCTACATGCTTTAAACTTTGACGTGGTAAATAAAGGGAGATTCTAGGTGCTACCTAAATTTATAGTTGTCTTATTATTGACTGGTTTAACCTTGTAAGATGGTTGAGACACGTTCTGGAAAGATGCAAGACACGTCTGAGGAGAGACTCAAGACTGAAGAATCTGCCAAACCGCAGCCCAGTGCAACAATTGGTAGAGATGCAAGTGCCGACCCAGTTGTTTTGAACCCCAACATAGACATCCCCAAATATGATGGAACAGAAGACCCTCGCCCATGGATTGAGTCCCTTGAAGAAATTGGCTTCCTGTACCACTGGGCAGAATATATTATTTATCGCTATGCAGCCATGAACATGATTGGTAGCGCTAAAACCTGGCTGGACCTACACAAGATAAGTTTTACCAGCTGGGAACATTTCAAGAGCCGCCTAATTCAGGATTTTGGCTCAGACGCCAACAAAGAAGAATTGAAGATGAGGCTGAACAGAATGCAGCAGTGGAATGAACCTGCAATCAGGTTTGCAGAGGATATCCTGGTTCTGTGCAACAAGGTCGACCCCCAAATGGAAGAAGAGAATAAAATAAATTGGGTTATTGGAGGGTTAAAGAAAGAATACTCTTTTGCCCTCTACTTAAACCCTCCTAAGAATACCAACGAACTCCTAAGATTGTGTAAAAAGATGGATTTGTTTGAAAATAATTATCAAGAACGTATAGAAAAATCAAAGGTTCTATATAATGGACCACGCTCTCCTCGTTCCCACCATCAAGAGCAATGGAAGAACGCTCCGTCGACCAGAAGACCAGACCAGAACACCTCCAAGCCCCAGGCCCCCGCTCCGAGGTACTACCATAACACCCCCAAGCCCCAGGCCCCCGCTCCGAGGTACTACCAGAACAAGCCGCTGCCCCAGGTATCTGCCCCTAGACGATTTTACACTCCCATTCCTGAGCCAAAACCGGTCTACCCAAGGAAAACCTACAATAAGAGTCCAGATTCAAACAGGAATAGGACAGAAGACGGGAGACCAATATGTTTCAAGTGTAACAAGCCAGGACACGTAGCGCGGTATTGCAGAGTCAAGTTTGTGAGGATCGTAGAAGAGGACCCCTCAGTTTCCCAAGACAAGAGCCAAGAAAATCTTCAAATGGACGAAAGGAAAGATTATACACGGCCTCGCCTCTATGCGGATGTTTGTAATGACACACAAACGAATATTCCTACACGGAATAGATATTCCGTGTTGGAAGATTTAAACTAAGTGTCGCGCCTGATTCCTTCAATCAAAGCAAGTCGACCATAAATGGAATTAGAAAGTTGGACCCTAGGTACAAAATTAATATTAATGTGGACAAGATAGGGTTATGCGAAGCTTTGATTGATACAGGCGCCGATCTTTCAGTGGTCGACCTAAGAACAGCACTTTTTGCTGGCCGTGAAATAAATAGTCTCACTAAAACGTGTTCAGGACCCGATGGAAAAAAATTAGATATGGTAGGTAGCATTATTTTAGATTTAAAAATTGATGACACTGAATTATCCCACGAATTTGTAGTAATGGACGCGCATCTACGAACTCTTATTCTTGGACGAGATTTCCTTAAAAAAATGAATGCTAAAATTGATTGTAAACGAGAAACGATAAAATATAATTTGATGAGTAATCATGACGTAAGCAATTATGATCTAAAAAAAATAAAGAGCACTACAGATACCGTTATACCTAAACTATCGATTAAATTGATTAGGGCCTCAATAGAAGCAGAGGATGGCGAATATGTCATCGAAGAGAACAACAGAATGACTCAAACAAATGGTCTTCGATTGGCAAGAAGTTTGCTTACTGTCACGGATAAGAAAACCCATATCTGGATAACGAACCCTTATCCTCGACCTTTAAAAATCATGAAAGACCAAACATTGGCTTATGGAAGTCTTCCTGCAGGGGTAAATTTTATAGAGAATAAAGAGAAGCAGAATGAAAATGACGAAATACAATTTCAAATAAACAAAAATTTATCATTTAAAGAACAAGAGAGGTTAAAACAAATTTTGGCCAAGTATACTGATTTGTTCTCATCGAGGTTAGGTAGGACCAGTTTGGCAAAACATCAGATTCATACAGAAGACGCAAAACCAATAAAGCACAAGCCTTACCGGGTAAGCGCTAAGGAACGAACCATCATAAAGGATCAAATAGACGAGATGCTCGAAGAAGGAATAATTAGACAATCTTCAAGTCCCTGGTCCTTTCCCGTTATATTGGTCAAAAAACGAGATGGCAAATACAGATTTTGTGTGGACTACAGGAAATTAAATGAAGTAACAGTGAAGGATGTTTATCCAATCCCAAGAATTGATGATGTAATGGATACTCTCCAAGGATCCAAGTACTTCTCAGCAATAGATCTCAAATCGGGATATTGGCAAGTCGAAATTGAAGAGAGAGACAAAGAGAAGACGGCTTTCACTACTGCACATGGGTTATATGAATTCAACGTAATGCCCTTCGGTCTATGCAACGCCCCTGCTACTTTTGAGAGGAACATGGACAATGTCCTCGGAAATCTGAGATGGCAGATTTGCCTTTGCTACCTGGACGATGTAATTATATACAGCTCGGACTTTCCAACCCACATTAAAAGACTTGAAGCTGTCCTCAGATGCTTCAGCGAATCTAATTTAAAACTGAACGCCAAGAAATGCAGATTTGCTTTCGAGGAACTTGAGATCCTTGGACATATAACCAACCAAGAGGGTATAAAACCTGCCGAATATAATATCAAAGCCGTTAGAGATTTTCCTCAGCCCAAGAAGGCCAAAGAAGTGCAATCATTCCTAGGAATGTGCTCATATTATAGAAAATTTATTAAAGATTTCTCATTAATCGCTGACCCATTGACCAGTCTCATCAGAAAAAATGTGCAATTTATCTGGACAGGAAAACAGGAAGAAGCGTTCCAAAACCTTAAAAAAGCTCTTATGAATCCGCCAATTTTAGGTCACTTTGATCCAAATGCAGCCACCTGCATTCACACAGATGCCTCTAACATCGGCTTAGGCGCAACACTAATTCAAAATATCGGTGGCGAAGAGAAGGTAATATCATATTTGAGCCGAACCCTAAGTAAACCTGAGCAAAATTATTCAACCACCGAAAAGGAATGTTTAGCTGTAGTGTGGTCGATATCAAAATTACGGCCCTATTTATATGGAAGGCACTTTAAAATCGTAACTGATCATCACGCACTATGCTGGCTTAAGAATTTAAAAGATCCGACCGGTCAATTAGCACGATGGGCACTGAAGATTCAGGAATATAATTTCGAAATTATACACAAATCGGGAAAAAAAACATCTGGACGCTGATGGTCTATCTAGAGGACCCTTACCAGAAAACGAATGGGACGAGGATTATGAAAGACTATTTTTGAATCAAATAATAGACGAAAAGGATGATTTTATTGAGAATATTAAGGAGAACCTTAGTGGAAACAAGCGTTCAATTACACAGAATTTTAAAGAAGAAAATGGGTGTCTCTACAAGAAAAATCCAAATCCTGAAGGTAGAGAATGGTTGCTGGTAGTGCCAAAGAAGAGAAGGAAAGAAATCATGAGTGAATACCACAACCATATGCTGAATGGCCATCTGGGCGTCGCCAGAACCACATACCGATTGAAGAATAAATACTATTGGCCTTCCATGCTGAAAGATGTTTCCGAATTTGTAAAGACGTGCCATCTTTGCCAAAGTCGGAAAGGTTCAAATCAGTTGCCATCTGGACTTCTACAACCTATTCCCCCAGCTAACTACCCTTTTGAAAGAATCGGAATTGACTTTGTTGGCCCCTTGCCATCAACGAAAAGAAGAAGGAAATGGATCATTGTGTTGACGGATTATTATACCAAGTATGCTGAAACAAAGGCAGTACCAGAAGCGACAGTGAAAGAAGTCTCTACATTTTTAATCGAACATATATTTTTACGTCACGGGGCTCCAAGATTTCTTATCAGCGACAGAGGTTCACAATTCACTAGCAATTTGATGAAGGAGGTTATGAAAATGTGCAAAGTTAAACATTGCTTCACAACGAGCTACCACCCCCAGACTAACGGACTAACGGAACGGCTAAATAGAACTTTAATCAATATGATCAGCATGTATGTGAATACGGATCAGAAGAACTGGGACGAAATCCTTCCTTTTATCACCCACGCATATAATACCACAATTCAAGAAACCACAGGCTACTCTCCATTTTTCCTGTTGTTTGGGAGGGAACCCATGTCCCTCTTAGACGACGAGAATATCCCAACGGACTGTAACATGGACGATTACGACGAATATATAGAAAACTACTTAGATAAAATAGCAAGGACGAGACAGGTAGTCATTAAAAACACAGAGAAGACTCAGGAAAGAATGAAAAGAAACTATGACAAAAAACACAACGAGAGAATCTATGAACCAGGACATTTAGTGGCAGTTTGGACACCAGTCAGGAAAATCGGAAAATGTGAAAAACTATTGAGAAAATATTTTGGGCCATACCGAATATTAAAGAAGCTGTCCAACGTAAATTACTTAATTGAGCCGAAAGATAATCCTGGCCAAGACCCATTGATTGTCCATGTCTCAAGACTCAAACCCTATTTTGAAAGAATTGATGAGGTCACTCACGAGGACGTGACGACCTCTGGAGAGGGGGAAGTGTTGCATCATGATTAATGCGCCTATTTTTAAAATTATTTATAATATTATTTTTAATATATTTAAAATTCAAATTATAAATTTATTTATTTTTATAAAACAGATTATTAATATAAAATATTATGTACTATAAAACATTTGTATTTTGATACACTAAATACCCTACATGCTTTAAACTTTGACGTGGTAAATAAAGGGAGATTCTAGGTGCTACCTAAATTTATAGTTGTCTTATTATTGACTGGTTTAACCTTGTAAGATGGTTGAGACACGTTCTGGAAAGATGCAAGACACGTCTGAGGAGAGACTCAAGACTGAAGAATCTGCCAAACCGCAGCCCAGTGCAACAATATACTCTTTTTTTTTTTAAATACAACAAGAAAGGTCACTCACCTCTATGGTTCAACTATGAACAATCTCTTATTTGGGTTCAGTGTCAAAGTTACAGCACCAGTTTTGGCAAAATCAAGAGGGTTGTGCCTAGTTTTTGTATCATTTTGACAGGAGAGGGGTGATCTTTCTTTTTTTATAGATCAAAATCTAATTCCCAATGGCTATTTTTGAGAATTTATTTTAATAATATCGATTTTAAAATCGGCTGAATAAAGTGATGCTTTGGTGGAGAGCATCCTCATTAAAATGCTGGAACTACATATCATGGGATTGGTTGATGTACACATGGGAGGACTGATGCCACCCAAGCAAGGAGATTACACTAGTGTCAGACTTACTTGAGATCCCTGTCTTCCTCCCCGTAGCTGTCGAGGTAGACTGAGCCCCAGAGACAGGCCCTCTTTCCTCGGATCACAATAATGGTAGATGCATTCACCAGGAGGAACATGGCGGTGCCGGCGCCACAGGCCAGAGCGTGGGTCAGGGCCTCGAAGCGGTTGACTCTCCGGCAGCAGTCCTCCCTCAGGCAAACCAAGGTGGCACACACCAGACACACTGCAGAGTCCTGTGGGGCCTTGTTGCAGTTGGAGCAGGGCCGGCGATGGTAGAACTGGAAGATGGTGTCGTAGGAGTGAGGGAGCTGGAGAAGGCGCGGGGTGGCCCACCGCTGCCAGGCGTGCCGCAGGGTGGAGGACAGGGAGAGGCTGGGCTGGTATTCCCTCAACCAGCTGGAGACCACGGCATCAGCTGGCTGGCCCCTCCACACTGTGGGGGAGTCCAGCTGCAGGCTAGCTACCAGCTCCTTTCCATCTCCTACATCACTGCCCTGTTGTACACACATTACCTTTAACTGTGGTATGATTCAAGTCCTACTTTGGCTACCAAGAAATAACTTGGTCACTAGAACTTCTCTAACAATATATAATACAAGGTACTCACAGGGTGGGGTAGATCAAAGAGGTAGGCTTGCAGCAGACTGGCCACTTTTAGGAAAGGCAAAAGCCAGGTGTCCACAAGGGTGGTCTCCACATTCTCTACGGACTCCCCAACACAGAAGCTTGAGTTTAGATAGGGCTGAAGGACATTCAGGGGCTTCCAGAGCCAATGGTCTTCCTGCAGCAGACAGATTGATAGACTTGTCCGCTACCACAGCCTGCTACCACCTACCTTGATGGAGTTCAAGTACTCTTGGAGGTGGTAGGGCTCAAAGGTCAGCACCAGGCCCTGGATGATGGCCATGCGGTACAGAGAGCGCACCACATACTGGTACATGCCTACAACACCATATTATTATTATATACAACAAACAAAATGTAGACTTGGATCTATGAGTAACAACAAGATTAAGATTTTAAAAAAGGTATATATATTATCCTTAGTAGATGATAATCATTGTGGGTAGCGACTAATTTTACTGTCACCCCATATCTACACAGGTAGAAAGTTTACAAGAATCCAATAGAGCAATTTTTCAATTCAGAAAAAAAGTGTCCAATGCAGGATTTGATCCTGGGCTGTTGAAAATGGACAGTTTATACCACTTGATGGTAGCAGTGTCATATAGTAAAAAAACATTCTTCAATGAACTGAACTACGCCTGTCCAGTGTCTGCAATTTATCAGACTGATCAGTGACAATAACTTTGGAATATCTATTCATTGCCAGAAGAGAGAGGGGTCTTTTCATTCTTCAAGATCATGATGGTACAATTTGGATTAGAAACATAAGCTAACAAGACCATATACAAATAAACTTACTTAAACATCAGAAACAGTTCCTATTTGGATGTGTGGTCATGTTATCTCATGTTTCATTTTTTTACGATATCAATTTCCTCATGAAAAAATGTCGACCTATATTTTTGGGGCCGTAGAATCTATTGCCAAGCCAATTTACCAGCTAGGCAGCTTTTTGGGCAATTTGGAAGATTGTGTGTGTGTAAGGAATCTGACAAAAAAAAAGATCAAAGCTAACATAGATTGAGGAGGACCATAGCCTCACGGTCTACATTGGGAAGATTTACCAAAGCTGGTGTTGTGTTACTTTGACTAATCTACTCGATTGTCAATAGTTGGCACTGAGTCTAAATGAGTGCAACTGCTCTTTGTTAAGAGAGGTACTTACCTCCCTATCCTGGCAGACAGAACAGTAGGTTCTGGCTTAGTGGGTCTCACCTAGTTATCCAAGCCGGAATACAGACAGTGATACAACAATAGATTTACCCTGGTCAAAATGGCTGGGCAGGATAAGGGAGAAGTGGATCAGCAGGGCTGTGGGGTCCTTCAGCAGCAGTGGCATTTCTGGCAACTTTGTGACTTTCCGGCTGCACAAAGCACATATACAGGTGACAGGAAGACTCAAGAAAAGTAGAACATGCTTCATGAGAGGACACCATGCAACTAAGTAGGTGTTTAGAGAAAGGTGAATTCCATTTCCAATACCTGAGGCAGAGGCTGCCAGCTATTTATTTCCCTGTTCTTTGGATAGCTGAGCACTTTTGGGAAAACGACCAGGGGGGATTGATACAAAATGTATATCCCTAGTAACACTAACACAGTACACACTAACAGTAACACAATGTTTGTGTAACATTGATGAAGCTAGCATTCAATCATCCTTGTGTTGTAGGTTGACACAAGAGAATTATCTTCACCCATATATATTGTTGTACACATACAAGTAGCAGACCGAATGGCACACGTGACCAGAAAAACTATATATTTTTGTTTATTTATTTATTTTTAGATTTATCAGAGTGAAACGGCATCACAGAGATGACTGGTTTTAATTGTATTTGACTATTGACCACTGTTTAGCGGCAACATGTTAAATGTGCCAGTTATCGTTTACTTTTCGTCCTGTCTCTTGTAAATGGGGTGGTATGGCTAGCATACAATGGCACAATGGATGTGGAGCAATTTCTCTGACTGATTTTGTGGCCTCCCTTTTACCTCCCATTTTAATTGCCAACTCTAGCAGGGGAACAGAAAGAAATAAAACAGCAGAAAAATCCATCGGCATATAGAAAGGTCCTGCGACAGTTGAATTGAATTCAATACATATAAATGACTATCAACTTGAAGATATATTTGCAAAAAAAAAAACCACACAATAAATGTAAAAAGACAAATTGTAATATACTTTTGTTATTTAAATATTGTGAAAGCTTTTGAGCGCTAACTCTTTCTCAGGAAAAGTTTGTTGCCATATCAACAAAGACTTACAGAGCAAAGAGATTCAACTCACCTGGAGAACTCATCCTCTAGTAGATTGAGCTGGCTCCACAAGTCCTTGAAGGGCTCGTAACCAATGAGAAGCTTTGCATTGAGTACAAAGACCTGGAAGAGGCGTTCTGCAAGCAGTGCCCCAGATAAGAATACAAGGACATGCTCAACTTAAAGAAGATGGTTTCCTACACGAGTCAGCTAATAATGTATTCATTGGGTGATTCAAAAAGTATTTTGCATTCCAGGGACCCATTGAGTTACTCAAATGTCCAGCATATGGAACATAGAGTATGGGGAAAATTATTTGGCTTTACAGTAGAACCTCAGTGAGAGGACACTTCCACTAGAAAATGTTTCTATACAAAGGACAGGTTTCATCACCAAATTACCATTTTTATTACTTAGCTGCTGTCTAGAGTGCGCATTAGAGAAAGGTTCTACTGTACAAGTGGGAGAAGGTCCTTACCAAAACAAGACTTCTTTGGAGACGTTTGCAAGAGGTCAATTTCCAGGTTGACCCTAGAATCCCACAGATGTTGTCACCACTGTGTGGGGGGGGAGCGGGAGGTGGTGACTACCTGGCTAGAGAGGAGATAAAGAGGAACAGGCTGGTGTGGGTGGGTTCTGGGATATAATGCCTGGACTGGGCCGAGGTGGAGTTGGTGACATTCTCCATGAAGCTGGTGATGTTGCCAAAGGCATCTGAAACCTTTGCCTGGCTCAGGTTGAGACCCAACAGAGAGAGAGAGGGATAGTTACAGGTTGGGGGGCTGCGGAGAGAAGGCGGTAGATCTTCCAGACCGGCAGCTCCTCATCTAGGGTGGGGGGCGGAGGTTGCTCCATGGCAAGGGGCAGCACTGAGTTGGCCAGCTGGCGACAGAAGGGGCAGGAGTACTCCCCCCAGTCCACCGCAGAGTTCTGCTGCTGAGAGGCTGAGATGCGATTACGTAAGGAATCTAGGTAGGACCGGTGGCAGTCCATGTGTAAGTGATGTCCGCAAGACTGGATGTGGACACCTCCCCGCCAGCCCACATTGAGGCCCAGCTGCCAAGTGTCCTCAAAGTTCCACTGCAGCTTAAGAATTGCCTGCTCTACAGCAACGGCTCGTGTGCGACGCTGGTCTACAGAGGCCAGCTCCTGCTCTGAGCAGGGCAGGGGGAGTGGAGTCTGCTGGCGAGCATGGCCCAGTGTGCTGGTGGCCTGGATCAGCACCACCATGCCAATGGGCCGCTCTGTCGTGGAAGGAGAGGGGTGACCACAAATCACACACTCATACTCCTTTGCACTGGCCGAGGCTTCTTCTAGGTCTCCCATTTCTACCAATAGACCTGTTTATTAGCCAAAGTGTCTAGGACTGAAGGCTGGAGGTGGTGCTCACCTGTCTCCATAGCCTGCATGAACACTCGCTGCTGCATCTTCATCTCAGCCAGCACCTTCTTCTGGCATTCTTTGGCAAGTCTACGACGACTGCACACAAAGTATCAATGTTGTAGTAGCACTATTTCAATCATTGTGAAGGAAGAGAACTTCTCCAAATCAACACCCTCAGAGGGATGGAACTTACTTCTCAGTCAGTTTCTTCCTGTCCTCCAAATCCTCCTCAGGGCTCCTCCAGGGCCAGATGTGCTGCTGGACAGCCAGCACTGACTGCTCCCCACACATCACAGCTAGATGGTTCAACAGCCGCCCTATGAAGTGGGCTCCATCCCCCATTAGACATTCCCGGTCGTCCCTGGATATCCTGAAGGAATCCGGCTTTCCTGAATACTTTGAGTGGAGCTTGAGGAGCAAGGAGACTATGGACTCCTTGACCTCCAGCCTTGTCAGCTCAGCCTGGTCCACTTCCATGGCCTGGTCTGGGCTGCTGGAGGTGGTGGGCAGAGCTATGGAGTTTATGGGGATAAAGGCATTCTCCAGGATGTTGTCAGTGGGGTACCACTCTTGGAACCTCAGGTCCGGCACTTCTTCCTGGGGCTACACCAGGTATATAAGGAGGCTTGCTTTCACCTCCCACAGAGGACCTACCTTATTTGTCTGCCCAGGCCGTGGGACTGTGTGCCTCACCGCCATGTCGAGCAGGTGCACTGTGAGGGAGACTGTGTTTTCTGAGATGTCCTGTTCATTCAAGGCCTGCACCACATCTCTGGATGTTTCATGCCGTTTTCAACACAACACTCAGCACTTTCTTTCAGTTGGTAACATACTAGGTTAAAACCATTTAGGTTGTTAGGCTAGGGTTTTGATCTTCTAAAATATGATCAGACTCTTTTTTTTTTTTAAACTATTTTAACCTGATTTTTAAAAATAACAATACATGAGATAAGAAAGAAGAAGAAGAAGACAATACATATGCAATGTTTCAGGATGCCTGAATGACCAGTTATTGGTCGTTGAGGTACAGCTTGCACCACGCTGACAAGGGCCAACAGTCCGAAATACTATGTGGTTAGCTTTTCTTGATTAATCAAGAATGGGTATTCGGCCAATTCTGGAATTTGATTGGCTCTCATAGGAGGCTCTACTGCAGGTTACGTAAGAGAGAGAGAGAGTTTTCCTATAAGAAATTGTTGGAAAAAACATTGTATTTGTTGTCACAACAGCAGTGTGGGCTGGAGAATAGCCTGCTACAAATGCACAGCTGACAGGTCGTGGGCCGGAGAACAGCTCGCTATGCATACATGGCTGACCAGTCTGAAACGGCTCAAATAGATCCCTTGTGGATCTCATGGATTAAAGTGCTCCAGAACACATTTTGGCTTGCATTAGATGCACTAAACAGGACCTTTGGGAGAGGCCGCTGCTCATCATAAAACAGCTCGAGGAGCATGAACTCATGGAATTCGTGTAATCTTTACACAAGGGGATAAGAAACAACAACAACAACAACATGGATTAAAGTCCGCCCTGAGCTAAACCATGGTCTCCAGGTGGATGCTTCTCAGTTTTCCAAAGCCGGTGTTGTGGCTTTATCACTGAACTGAAGCCACTAGTTTGCAGCAATGGTCAATAGATGGTGTCTAGTGTTGATGTATATTCTGAGACAGGAGAGGGATCCTTTATTTTGATAGATCAAAATCTTTCCTCACGGCAAAATTTTCCAACTATAAATTATTTTAAATTTGTAAATATTTTTGTCCAACACAATGGTGATGATCACACAGGCCCACAAACATATAGCGAGAGAAAGAAGATATATGGTATATTACTGACCCTATAAAGAAGGATGAAGATCATGGCGTGCATTGTCCTGGTATGGAGGACTATGCGGGGGTCCCTGAACTGGGAGTTGGGCAGGGGTCCAGGGACTCTGTAGGGGGGCCACAGGTTGCCCTGGCAGTCCACCTTGCCACTCTGCTTCACGCTGTCACCCACATCCTTATTGGTGCATGCCACAGTGAAGCTTTATTTTGGAAGCCTCTTTTCCTGCAGTGTTCACAACTTTCAATCAAAATTTATGCTATTGATTTGGCTCTAAAGTGATAAAGTGTCCAAAGAGAAAACATTAATACAAATTGAGAATATTCTCTATCTACAGGGGGCAGCAGCTCTGCAATATTATCAAAGGACATCCTTATTGGTTTAGAAAGTTTCTCTGATTATATACTTTTATTTCTTAGTTCAATCTTTATTTTTTATTTTTCTTGTGGTCTCCTCTGTTTTAGTCCGACAGAAAAGCTGATTTAAGGTGGTGAGGAAAAGTCAGGTGACCCATCATCCTGAAAGCTCTATTACAATATGTCAATTCATTGGTTTAAAAGAAACCACATAACACAGTATAGAGACACCTCTCACTTTTGCAAAGACTCCATAACCTTCAAAGAGACACCCCATAAATTGGTGGGCCATGGGCCCTTCTCTCTGGCCAAATGGGAAGATCTGATGGGTCTTACTAATGGGTGAAGCGGTCCATGGAAGCCTGTTGGTCCTTCCTGTGGACAGCACGCAGGGACACATGGATGGGGTCGTAGAGCTGCTCCCAGACATGTGGCTTAGGCACATAGGTGCCCTGGAGCATGTTGCCTCCAGCCTCAAAGTTGGGAGCCTTATAGGAGGCCACCTGCTGCAGCACTGTCTCGAAGTTGGGGGGCTGGTTGGCCAGGGAGGTGCCGCACTTCTCCGGCAGGATGTCCAGGAGCTGGGAGTGGGTGCGGTCTGCCATGCACAGGCCGGCCACCATCTCCCGCGCAGTGACCTCCTCCTCCCGCAGGCCCAGGTAGTTGTGCAGGGAGCACACCAGGGCCAGCAGTGTGAGGCAGCCCTCCAGCATGGGGCCCACCTGGTCACCCCTCCAGGAACCTGGGACCCTCCGTCTCCATGGAGAACCATTCCAAGAGGTGGAACTGGTCTACAAAGGTCTCCAGGAACCAATCAGAGTCCACCCAGCCGCAACTGAGCTGGAGCAGGAAGATGTCTGCATCTACCATTGAATTGCAGAAGTGGCACTGGATGTAGGTCATGGACTGGCCCCGGATCTGGACTCCATTTCTCACCCAGAGGGCGTTCATGATCTCATAGAAGGTAGCCTGCACACGTCAGCTCTTAGTGGAGACCACATATTGTTACATCATGATTAATGGCGTATTTCTTATATTATTTTTAATATATTTGAAATTTAAATTATATATTTATTTATTTTTATATAAAATATTCTATGATATTTATTTAAAACAGATTAGATTATCATCATTTGTATTTAGGTACACGTGTGACTTCACTGCTCTCTTTGATGTGAGAAAATAAATAAAGCATTCTGGAGGTTACTTAAAGTAGACTTATCTCATTATTCCCTTATATAAATTTGTAGGATGGTTGAAACACGCTCTGGTAAGATGCAAGACCCAGCACAGGAGAGAATCATGGCTGAAGAGTCTGCCAAGCCGCAACCTGGTGCAACAATATGGAGAACTTTTATATTTGACAATAAATAAAAGGCCTCTCTTTCCTGGATAAAAGAAAGTCATGTGCAGACAGAGCATGTTGTTTTGAGATGACTATTTAGCTCAGTGTCAATACTGACTTCAAAATATTTCAAGCTGGAGGATATATTCAAAGAAAGAGATCTAGGCATCAAAAAAAAAAGGGAAGACCAACTCACCAGGGTGTGCAAAGGGTGCATGATGATGAGCTTCATGGTTTCTGGTGGGGGGGAGGACATTAGGCAGAGAGGCTCCCTGGTTGAGGACAGCCTGACAGATGAACATGGCGTAGTTCCTGTGGAGTGGCAGGTGGAAGCTCATCTGGTACCGGTTAGGCTGGACAACACACAGAGCTTCACTGGGTGGGAACTAATGAGGCAGGCTTTTATACAGTACAACTTCTCCATTTTTGTAAAACAAAGATGGACTTGACTCAACCTCCAATGAGAGCCACCTCATGAAGGATTTAACAGACAAAGAGCGCCTTGGGTGGTTCATTTTGTTTGACACAAAAAGCATAGCGGGCGAGAGATATTCAAACATATCAACAATGCAAGAAGGCCTGTCTTGGGAGTTTCCATTTGACTCCAAGCAAAATGCATTCGTAAGGCAGGTTGGCTCTTAAGACAAGTTGTATAAAAGTGTTTACAGTAAGCTTAAACTATTCTCTCATCTGTTTTGAATGATGCTTTTAAAAGAGGATATTCAACATATTTATCCCTTAAGGGCTTAAGAATATTATAATTTGAATAAGTTTACAAGATCAAATGCCCAAGAAAATTAAATTAATGGAAAAATAAATGGTTCCCACTATAGATTGACTCTTAAGACAAGTAACTGCTAAAACAGGGGTTTTACTGTAATTAAAACTAAAAGGGTGACACAATATATCTAATGTGTGCAATTGTGATGGCCTAGACAAAACAAAGAAAGAAAGAGGGCATTAAATGATTCTTACACAGGGTAGAGAACTAAGAAACTCCAATTGTTACTAACCTACAATCTGAATGGTCAAGAGAGTTGAAGATTCATAATGGTGAGAGAATTGTGGTTTTCAATAATAACAACAAAAAAAAAAGAACAAGTGATGCTGCAACCTTTTTAATTGTATTTTCTGTGATAAAAAAAGGCTTCAGCACCACCTATTCCTTCATAATAGTAGAAGATATTGCAGTAATGTATTAAATGTACCACTACTGAAACATTATTTTACTTATTCGGTTGGAATTCGTGTAATCTTTCCACAAGGGGATAAGAAACAACAACAACTTATTCAGTCTCAAAAAGGAAAACAAACTAAGTCCTGAACACCATGTGACTAATGGATGATTATTCACAGAGTGTAAGCCACCACAATTTATTCTGTGACAATATTTTACCTATTTGGTCTTTAAAGGATAACAAGTGGCACATCAGTAAAAGCATTGCTGCTGCTGCAACAATCGCCCAGAGTTACCTTGTCATTCTCTGCAAAGTCAATGGACTCGAGCCATTCCTCCAGTGCAGTGAGACAATGCTTTATAAGGCGGCGGGTCACGCACAGGTGCTCCTGGAACACACACATTCTACATAGAGGTATCACAGGTTCGACTTGTTTTAACAAACATTTATAACATGTGCATCAAAGGTAAAAAAATAAAACCTTTCTCTTTATTAACACAAGGTAATAATGATTCAGTACTTTTGTCTAAAGATGGTAACAACGCTGTTACCGAAATGTCACACACTATTTATTTATTTGGTCTTATTACCTTGTGTTTATAATCTATAATCCAAATTGTGCCTTATCCTTTCTCTTTATTGAAAGTAAGTTGGAATAATAATTAAAAAAAAAAAAAGATCCTGGTTATTTATAAAAACCTCCATCCCCATTAAAAATATATAAAACCAAGTTTGGAATTGGAGAACATGGGTGAAATCAACAAGTGAGGTAACAAAAAGGTAGCATTTTGATTATGCCAAACTCCATGGCAACTTAAGTATCCAATAAGAGACATTAAAGGGGAAATTCATTGAATTACAAGTTTGTTACAACCCATAGCAAGGTTTTGGATGAGTTGAGATCTTGCATTTCTTCTTTAACACTAGAAGGGAAGTGAAGAAACACTTGCAGTTGGTGAAGATGTGATCAAATATATATTATTTAGATCTAATGTTGAAAATTCCCATAAAAGGACCATTTATTAATAATAAATAAAAAGGTAACATGACCAATTTCAAATTATTGAACTGTTTGTGACATTTTGGTAACAACATTGTTACTGAAACATCATAAAGAAATCAATAATTTGGATTTGGTGTTTTGTTACCTTTTGATTCTAATCTATAATTTTAAAAAAATTGTACCATTTCATTCTTTACACTGATTAAAGAGAATAGTGGATAGGCCTCTAGATAGTGTTACCCCTTTTTGAAAGTTTTGCTAAAATTTCACCCACTAAATAATCTCTTACTAAGTACCTGTAAAAATTCATGAAAATTTTGAGAAGGGCATTATAAAAGATCCCTTATCTTTAACATAGAGATGGGGGAATATGGTTTTAATAAAGCCTTTAATTACTTAGAATGGCATAGGGGGCTGGTGGAGGGGTGGTATAAACAGTACATTTTTGACTACCTAGGATTGAATCCTGAATTGGACACTATTTTTATAAAGAAAAAAATTGCTTCAATGGCTACTGAATATTGCACTAGTTCAACCTCCCACCATTGAGTGCAAATAACAAAATGTAGCTCTAGAAAACATGTAATAAAAAAGTCGAGCTGCTTTCTACTTGTGTAAACATGTGGTGCACTTACAATAAAAGCGGTTGATAACTACCCACAATGATTATATTATAGCTTGTACCACATGTACTTGGGATAAGTTATGACCATCACAGGAGACTTACAGGCCCTTGGAGGTGGGAGATGAGGGACCACATTGGGGTAGCTGAGGCCTCCAGCTCTGCAGAGAAGGCTGCATAATAGGACTTGGGCTCAAACTCAAGGTGCAGAGCCAGCTCCCGTTGGTTGAGGTGCATGTACTGGAACATGGATACAAAGGCCAGCCAAGACTCAATGAGGTCCTCATAGTCTGGTTGAAGGAAGTCCATGGCCACCTGGTGGTGAATCAGAAGGTTGTTGAGGTCACTGACAAGGGGCCAGTAGCAGTGGGTCTGCATGATGCGGTGGGAGCAATCGGCCACAAGGTGCAGATTGTTGGTCTCTACTGCAACCCACCAAACCTTTCTCAACATCACTTGCCCAATGTGTAATCCCACCCTGGTATGGCTTAAAAGGCACTATATGATTTCCAAACTCTTTAACTAACCTGTTTAATTGGATTTGAAAAACAGTAGAACAAGCATTGAATTAAAGAGGTTAGATGCTGTATGTTCTTGTGAATGTTTGTTTGTCTAGTTCACCAACATACCTCAAAAGTTTGAGCATTGCATTAAGAGTATTTTATAACAGTCATTCACAAAAAAAAAAAAAAAAGTTATTGTCAGTTGTAAGAGCAACTCACATTTCTCTGTGTGCAGGGTGGAAGGCTGGAGAATGTTGGTCACCATCTCCTTCAGGGCCACCACCATGATGTGCAGGAGCCTCAATTCGGGATCCCGCACCATGCGGACAGCCAACTCCTCATTGCTGAAGAGTTGCACGCTCACATGGACTACACGGTGGCTGAGGGGCTCTGCATTGGCTGACCGACTCAGCATGACACTGATCCTCCCATAGTGGAGCACAAACGTCCGCATAAACTCCTCCTGTTCAAACAACACCCAGCCCCAATATAGAGAACAACTGACAATTTGCCCATGACAGGTTGTGTAAGTATATAACAAAACCACATCAAACCTAGAGAGAAACAGCAAGACCTCCAATCCAAATAATTAAATGTTTCAGTAACAGCATTGCTAGCATCTATAGACAAAAGTATTGAAGAGGGTAAAAACGCTGTTACTGAAACATCTCATACAATTTAATACACATGTTGTTACCAAAATAGCTTAGTTAGTGAAACTTGAGCTGGAAATAGTAATAACCTCATAGGGGGATTGAAGTGTGAAGAAATAGGGATTCAAGTAGATTGAGGCCTTCACATAGTGCTTTTTTTTTTCTAATACTCTTTAGTGAGTTGGGTTTGGTATCTGAAGATTGAGATAGAATCTGAGATCGTGAAAATCTACTTGTTCTAGGGCATCCTCTACCCTTACAGCCCTGCAATCTGGAGTGGAACACAAGTTTAGGAAGTATAGGTGATTATCATGCAGTTGGTAGAGGAGTGTTTTTAACTATTGAATTTTCAACAGCCACAACCAAAGATCAAATCCCTCATTGGCAACTTCTTTCTAAAGAAAAAAATTGCTTCAATGGCCCTCGATTCTTGCAAAAGCCCAATCCCATCACTGAGTGAACCAAAAGGCACACTTGTAAGTTCAACAGTTGAACTGCTATGTAGACATGTGGTGCACTTGCAGTAAAAGCAATCAATAACTACTACCCACCATGGCCTGTAATGGGTGTAGTAAAAGCCACCATGTGTGTGAGGTTGCAGTTTACCCACCTTGTAGGTCTGGTCCAGCAGCATGGTGAGCAGGAAACACACCAAGTCCTGGGGAAACTCCAACTTCACCGTCCAGAACATCAGCTCATCCAGGAACGTCTTGTGTTCCAAGTTGGGGTCCAGCGGAGCCAGGCCTGCATGCACAGTTACCTCAATGTAGCCTTTCAAATTCAATAAGAGTTAAGTATTGAGGGAAACTCTTTGAAATTTAAAAATAAAATCTCTCATCCATCAGCAACCCTTCTCACGAGCGATCACTTCCCGGAATGACAACCTTTTTTCCCAAATCAAAAAGGAATTAAACAAATCCAACTTCCAATAATTTATGATGCTACAACAAAATTTGGTGTTAGAAATACAAGGTGAAAAGACCAAATCCAAAAATTTAGCATCCTTGTCTAAGGATAGTAATAATGCTGTCACCAAAATGTCACCTTTGTCTTGTTACCTTGTAATAAAAATAAAATCTTTAATTCAAATTGTAGCTTATCAATTTTATGTTGTAAAAAAAAGAACAATATTTAGCATCAATTTTTCTAAAGACTTTTCACTCAGAAGAGGGTCTAGGTTGTAATTCCATGAGCTATCCTAATTTTTGAAATAAGATTATTACATTTTTTTCATAAGGAGCTCATTTTTTATACTTATTTTAATTACAGGTGCCTGAAACTGGTTGGAAAAATTGACATATGCGGGATTCGATCCAGTGTCATGGTTGTAGAAAAATCAATGGTTTAGACCACACGGCCACCGACCCCCCAAAGATTGACGTGTACACAGAGAGAGAGAGAGAGTGATGGTGGGTTGTTCGTTCTTACTTCCAATTCCTCCATATTTCTTATTTATCAAATATAAATCTCAAAGAGAGAGGGAGAGAAAAAATAATTGAGTAAAAAAGAACTCTGAGGAAAGTTTTAATTCCAAAGGAGAAAAAAAAAAAACAATGTAAAAGAACCCTAGACAAGAATAAAAGAAATATTTGATAGGCATTATTGGGGTGTCCATCTTCAGTCTTCTTGGGGTGATGATGATCAGGTTATGTGGGCAACTGAATTGGCCTTTCAATATTTTTCTTCACAATTTGTAGATCAAATCTTGATTTGTATCCAAAATGTTTTGTAAATATTGTAGATTAGGATTTAATGATGAGGTTATTTCCAGATTATATAAGGTTAACCTTGAGAATTTTTTTGTAATTAAAAATTTAAAAAAATTCAGACCCAGCATTTTGCTTGCAAGCATTGAAAAAAAAAAAATTGATTGATTATGGTGACCATTGTTGCCAAGGTTTCTACATAAGTGGGCTGTTATGGATTTTTTGTAAGAATTCTTTAGGGATAATTTTTTTTTTACTTTAAACATAATAAATTTCTTCCAAATTTTTAAATAATGTTATAAGCTGATTATAGGCACAATTTGGATTATAGATTAAGAAAACAAGATAATAAGGCTTAATACAAATAAATAAATAGTGTGTGACGTTTCGATAACCAGGTTGTTACCAAAACGTCATACACTATTCATTTATATATATTTGGTCTTATTACTTTATGTTTTTAATGTTATAAACTAAAATTTTCTGTTGCTTAATTAAAAAATGCCTTTTTATTTGTTTGAGTTCTAAGACACCCTCAGATAGTCTTGCCAAGTCATGAAGAGGAAATGGAAGGGGGCTGGACCAAATGTCAGAGGTAAAATAGAATAGGTTTAAAAGGGACAAAAGAGAGGATAAACCTAATTGCCAATTTTCAGTTTTCAATGAACCAAAATTGCAATTAAATTTTGTCTCTTGTTAATTTTTTGATACTAAAAAATAGAGAATGAGAGGAATGAAAATTGCTATTTATAAAGATGGCAAAATAAATATTTAAAAAATAAATGAAGAGATGTTAGTGAAATATTAGCATTGTTGTTGTTTCTTATCCCCCTTGTGCAAAGATTACATGAGTTCCACAAGTTCATGTTCCTTGAGACAAATATTAGCATGACCACTCATTGTCATTAATAATGCCATCTAATAACTGGCCTTTATCATTTGAGAAAAAGCATTGCTCGATATTCTAATATTTGAATATATGTAATTCTACTGTCCTATAATCTTAAATACCATAACTATGGATTTGACTCTGTCATATATATAAGCTGAATCGCAGAGCTCTAAAAGCGATAGATAAAATTGGTAAAACTGTTGGAAGGGCTCGCCATTGATTAGCCCACCCACTATTTTTCACTGCAGTAATTTATGTTAAAAAAGAGAGAAATTTGTGTATAATGATTTAATTTCTTTTACACGTGTGAAGAATTACATCCAAGTTTCCAAACATAAAATAACTAACTCTAAACCAAGTTCAGAATAACTCACAGTTCTTATAATATTTAAAAATTCTGATTCTTTAAAAGTCTGCATTCAAATTTACCTAGAAGCATCAGGTAACAACACTACATCCAAATAAATAAATAACGTATGACATTTCGGCAATAGTGTTTGTTACCTTTTTCATATAAAAGTTTCAATACTTTTGTATCGGTACATTTGTACGTGCCGTTACCAAAACGTCAAGTATAATTAATTTATTTGGATTTGGTCTTATTACCTATGTTTATGGGGGTCGGTGGAAGGCTGGGTAAACCGTTTGGTTTTTGACCACTAGGACCCGGGTTCGATTCCCGCATTGGGCACTTTTTTCTGTTTAAAAAAAAAAAAATGCTCCAATGGCCCCCGATTCTTGCAAAAGTCCAACCCCACCAGCGAGTGCAAGTAACCAAACGGGGCTCTGGCATTTGTAAGTGCAAAGTCGAACTGCTTTTCACATGTGTAGACATGTGGTACGCTTACAGTAAAAGCAGTCGCTAACTACCCACCATAATTATCATGGCCTGTACCACGTGTACTAGGGATAAGCAAAAAAAAAAAAAAAAACCTATGTTTATAATCAATAAACCCAAAATGTACCATATCAAATTAAATGTCATTTTTGGCTTGACCTAAAAAAAAGGGATAATTGTAAGGCTAATAAAAGAGTGGATGGTGGTGACTATCATTGGCTAACAAGACCGGGGTGGGTGACATGAGGTGAGCTGGCAGGCCGTCTGACAAGGCTGGTTCTCTGCCAGGTGGGAGCTCTATATATAGAGGAGGAGTTACTCAAGGTGGAGCTTGCTTCCTTCCTGCTGCTCAACTTGGATTAGAGAATTCCCACTTTATTCATTACTAGACGAATGACCTGGGCAACGCCCGGGTTTACCCGATTAAATGTTTTATTCAAACACTATGCGTTACAATTATAAATTGGCGCCATGGATGTCACTCTTGTGAAACGTCCCGCTCCAAACTTTACAGTCAGATTAGAATATTATAAATCTTCAAATCGAGCGAGCGTCTATAAATATTTCGATTTAGATCAAGTATTCTAATTATTAAGCGAACACACACACACTATTATTAATAAAATTTTGAGAAGATTTCGATTTTAAACATATTTATAACCTTGATAGAGGGCGCTGTTTGTGAGCTAAGTAGAATAATTTGAATATATAGTTTTAATATTCAATTTATATATACAGTTTAATCTCTCTCATTAATTCGACACACCCCAATTCGACCATGTTCTGATGTCCCGACCTCCGGCCTATCGAATAACAAACCGTAATTCGACATATCGATAATACGACACTTCCGATAGTTCGACCATTTTAAAATTCGAATTTCGACAGTTGAATGTTTTTTACTTACAACTTTCCGCTAAAAAGATATTACGGCGGCGATAGGATCGTGCGCGCGCACTTTTGGTTCCTGGTTAGTTTAAGTTTCACTTTGCAGTGCTGTTGCGCAATGTTGTGAGTGTTATTGTTTTTTTTTTTTTTCCCCCGCTGGGATTTAGCCTTTGTGCACTAATTAACAATAATATTTTATTTTAAATTTCAGCATTAAAATATTTTTGTTATTTTAAAATTTACAAATAATTTCCTTTTAAATAAATAAATCTTTATAAAATGTAGCCACAATGATTATGATAACATTTTATTTAAATATTCCATTTCTGTGTTATTATAAAAGATTTAAACATAAAATCAATAACACCTACAGCAGCAGTGGATGACTTTAATACAGTAGAATTTATTTATTAAAAGACATTTCAGAGGAAGAAAGACATGCATGTTTTTTTCAAAATGACTATCTTGAATAAATCCTGAATAGGATTTCAGTGCAAAAACAGACATCTATAAAGGAATTTTTAAAAAGATCTTCAAGATTATTTAAAAATAATATTTTAAAATTTTATTTTTATTTACCATATTTATTTCCTTTCAACTGCTATATTTTTCAATTAGAATAAAATATTATTTAATATATTATAATTAATATTTTAATGTCTGTAGAGTTAATATTTGATTATATTACTGAAAAGAAACACATTACCAGTAAATTTATTTGTTACAATTATTTATGTTTCTAAAATATGCATTAATGCCATTTTGTCACTGATACTAAAAGTTAATCATGAAAATAAAATAAAAACACACAATGGTTTAATTAATATCATTAATTTATATTACAAGGATATTTTTAAAAAATATTATTTTAGCGAGTTAGATGATTACCTAATCATCTGACTTTAATTCAACACTTCTTTTAATTCGACCGAAAGCTCTGATCCCTTGGGGTGTTGAATTAAAGAGGTTCGACGGTAATTTAAAATAGCCTATCGTTTTCCTCATATTTTTTTAACCTATGTATGGAAATTTTGGTACTGTAAAAAAAAACTTTGCTTCAATAATATTAAAAAAAAAAAAAAAAACACCCAGGCTAAGTTTCGAACCAAGGTTGTGGAAATACGAAGCCGCACACCTAACCATTAAGCTACGCGTGGCATCATAAATATTCGCATGTAAAGCTATTTCAGGCCTTACATATTTCTAACGACCTTTTTGAAATAGGTTTTTGAAACATGGAAATTATAATACTTCAAATAAATAGAAATAGAGTGAACACAAATAAAACATACCAAATATTTTGAATTAGAGCAGTTATTTTAAACGGCGAATTAGATCAGTTATATCTAAAAATGAAAATATATAAATAAATAAAACATACCAAATATTTCATGAGCAGTTATTTTAAACGGCGAATTAGATCAGTTATATCTAAAAATGAAAATATATAAATAACTAAAACCTACCAAATATTTCAAATTAGAGCAGTTATTATAGAAATATTTATATTATATGTGTTATTAAGCGAACTATTATTAGTTATTTTAAACAGCGAATTAGATCAGTTATATCTAAAAATGAAAATATATAAATAAATAAAACCTACCAAATATTTCAAATTAGAGCAGTTATTATATAAATATTTATATTATATGTGTTATTAAGCGAACTATTATTAATAAAATATTGAGAAGATTTAGATTTTAAACGTATTTATAACTTTTTAGTACTTGATAGAGTGCGCTGTTCGTGAGCTAAGTAGAATAATTTGAATATATAGTTTTAATAATTGATTTATATATTTTTTAAAATAGCCTATCGTCTTCCCCGTTATTTTTTACCTATGTATGGAAATTTTGGTTTGAATTAGTGAACTACTGCGAATTTGTATACCGGACATACAAACAAACACACAAACATTCATTTTTATATATATAGATATGGTATGCTGATGGGGTATCATTGAAAAGTCAAATAAGTAGCAACATTGTTAGCTTAGCTATCAACTAAGATCTACCGCTGCTATGATACAAGGTAAAGCTGGTTTCATAAATCCTCCCATAGAATGTTTACAAAATAGAAGCTTCCTCTATAATGATGAGGGCCATAGCCCTAAACCATTATATACAGGGGTAAGATTTTGTCTAAATTTACCAAGGCTGGTGTTGTGGCCTATCATTGATCCAAATCTACTCATTTTGTGCAGAGATGATGGAAAGAAATGTTTAATAGAAGTATTGTTTCAAGGCATTAAATTCATTTAAAGGGGAGAGGATTCTTTTTTTTTACACATACAAGGTATGTCCCATAAGTTCCCGGACTGGGTCCATAAAAAAATAAATAAATGAAAAATATAAATAAATTTGACTGTTTATTATAGAAATATCTGGCTACACGGTGGTACCAATATCGAGGCGGTACTTGCGCGCGCGCCAAGGTTATTCTAATTTATTTAAAGGTCACACCTAGCGCTGCGGCGATTTTACGATGGAACAAAAATTGAAGCAGAGGATTTGCATAGAATTTTGTGTGAAACTTCAAATATCAGCAACCGAAACTTTTGAAATGATTAATAAAGCATTCCCCAATGACCCCCCAAAGAGAACAACTGTTTTTGAATGGCATTCTAGATTTAAAGCTGGCAGAATTTCCATTGAAGATGATCCTCGTCAAGGACGCCCAAAATTTCAAAGGACTGATGAAAATGTGCAAAAAATCACCGAATTGATAAAAGAAAATCCTCGAACCACTTTGCTGGAGCTAGAGCAAGACACAGGCATCTCTAAAACAACGATTGGAAGGATCGTAACCAAATCAAAAAGACTCCTGCAAAATTCATCCCAAGATTCCTCACTAATGAGCAAAAACTGTGTCGGCTTGCAACCTGTGAGGACATGTTGGAAATGACAAGAACAGATCCGGAATGGAAAGACAAGATAATCACAGGCTACGAGACATGGGTCTATGGCTATGATCTTGAAACCAAGCATCAATCTGCCGAGTGGAGATGTCAGGGTGAGCTTAGACCCAAAAAATCCAGATTATTGAAATCCAGAAACAAGGTGTTGCTGGTCGCTTTTTTGGATAAAAAGGGCATTTTTCATCACGAGTATCTTCCTGCAGGCCAAACAGTTATCAAGGATATGTATTTGGGCATTCTTCGCCGTCTAAGGGAAGCGATTTGAAAAAAAAAGGCCAGAAAAATGGACTAATGGTGGCTGGATCCTACACCATGACAATGCTCGCCCTCACACAGCGCACTTGATGACTAGCTTTTTGGCGAAAAATGGGACACAAATCCTACTTCAACCACCCTATTTCCCAGACATCGCACCAAATGACTTTTTCCTGTTCCCCAAACTTAAAGCAGTTCTAAAAGGAAGACATTTTGACACCAGGGATGACATAATAGAAAAATCGCCGTTAGCATTGAAGAGCATTCCAAAAGAGGCTTATAAAAACTGTTTCGACAATTGGGAGAAACAATAGCGCTGGTGCGTTGAAGCAGTTCTAAAAGGAAGACATTTTGACACCAGGGATGACATAATAGAAAAATCGCCGTTAGCATTGAAGAGCATTCCAAAAGAGGCTTATAAAAACTGTTTCGACAATTGGGAGAAACAATGGCGCTGGTGCGTTGAAGCAAGGGGGGATTACTTTGAAAAGTTTTAATAAAAAAATTTTAAAAAAATCTTACCTTTTTTTTTTATGGACCCAGTCCGGGAACTTATGGGACATACCTTGTATATACATATTAAAAAACGAAAGAAAAAAAAAAAAAAAGATAAAAATATCAGGTGTTGAAATAAATATTAAAAATGGCAATATCCTGACCAGGAGCACATGTGCTTTACAAGCTAAATCAATGTTTAGTTGATTTCTGTTCCACCAGATGGCGCTCTGCCTTCTGTAAAGCACATGTGCTCCTGGTCAGAATATGCCATTTTTAATATATATACATATAGATGGAAAATTTGCCGGGAGGAAATTAATCCATGGAAGCAATGGTCGCCTCTCCCGTCAAAATAAACGCCAGAATCTGACGCCATCTATTGACTGTCACCGCAACTAGCGGCATTGGGTTGGTGACAAAGCCACAACACCAACTTTGGCAAACTGATAAGCGTCCACCTAGAGACCTAAAGTTGGTGTTGTGGCTTTGTCACCGACCCGATGCCGCTAGTTGCGACGACGGTCAATAGATGGCGTCAGATTCTGGCGTTTATTTTGACGGGAGAGGCGACCATTGCTTCCATGGATTAATTTCCTCCCGGCAAATTTTCCATCTATGTTTTGCCAATAGATTTGGCCCAGCCACATTGCCAGCAAAACACCTCTTTGGTAGATTGTGAGGATTCCATTAGATCCCGTGTGGATCTCATGGAATAAAGTCCGCCCTAGACTGACGAGGGCCATTAGCCCGAAACCATGGTCTCTAGGTGGACGCTTATCAGTTTGCCAAAGTTGGTGTTGTGGCTTTGTCACCGACCCGATGCCGCTAGTTGCGGCGACGGTCAATAGATGGCGTCAGATTCTGGCGTTTATTTTGACGGGAGAGGCGACCATTGCTTCCATGGATTAATTTCCTCCCGGCAAATTTTCCATCTGTTTTGCCAATAGATTTGGCCCAGCCACATTGCCAGCAAAACACCTCTTTGGTAGATTGTGAGGATTCCATTAGATCCCGTGTGGATCTCATGGAATAAAGTCCGCCCTAGACTGACGAGGGCCATTAGCCCGAAACCATGGTCTCTAGGTGGACGCTTATCAGTTTGCCAAAGTTGGTGTTGTGGCTTTGTCACCGACCCGATGCCGCTAGTTGCGGCGACGATCAATAAATGGCGTCAGATTATGGCATTTATTTTGACAGGAGAGGCGACCATTGCTTCCATATATACATATGTATTGAGAAACATTACCTTGAAACTTTTGAGGGGCTTGGCATGGTGGCAAAGACTTCTTAGCCTCCATATAGAGCTGGTGGGAGCGTTGGTGGTAGGAATTGCGCTGACTGCGTGGGGTATCTGGGTGTATAGCCTTGGCAGTGGGTTGCACAACCAGTTCTGCGTACACCTCTGGGCTGGTGAGTGCAGAGGTCATCACTTGGTGCATGGCAGTGCCCATCTCTAGCAACCTCTGGAGCATGGAGATGTACTCTGCTGCTGTGGTACTGCTGTTGGCTTCTGCCCCAGCTGACTGGGTCTCATCTACACACACATGTCCTACACTTAGGACACTTCTAAGGATTCATTATCTACTCTAAAGTGTCACATGTCATAATATGGTTGTCTCAATGTAAATAGGGCGATAAAGAAGGTTGGAGAAGATTTAATGGAGAGTAGTGTCTAAGATCAAGGAAGGCTTGGTTTGATAATATAGTAGATTCGTCTAGAAAATTCAAGGTTACAAAAGATTTAAGAGAATTGTGTTGAAGAGGGTGAAATGACAATGTTTCAGGATGGTAGATCTACATGATGATAGAGTTTCAATCTAACATCCTCCAAGTCTCATGCTTTACTTTGCTAGTATATAAATAGGTTTTTGATTCCATCACATTTTCAAACCTATAGATGCCAATATATGGCAAAAGCTACAGCACTCAAAAGTGCATTACATTTGCAGTGCTTTACATTAAAAGTGACCTGTCTATAGCACTCCCTCTCTATAGCACCCTATTTTGGTGAGTCCCGAGAGGGGGTGCTATAGACAGGTTTAACTGTACTAAAATATATAAAATTACCTCAACATTGTCATATAATACAAATAATAAAATACAAAGTGAAAAAATGTCTCTAATACCTTGTTGCTTGAAAGAATTCTTCAAGCATTGTCTTTTAAATGAGGTTAATAATTGATAAAGCACAATTTGTTTTCTTGTAGGTCAATAATATTTTTGTTCCATTTTCAGATTCCACACATATGCTTCTGAAGTCTAGATTTCATTTTGTTTTGAACCTGTGTGGCAAAAATAGAATGTAGATGTAAACAAACAATGCAGCTATTGTTTTGAAATTGCCACCTGCGAGCTGAAATATGGTAAAAATTTTGCTGTTTTAAAAAAATGTATTAATTTTTTTTTTTTTTTTTGCTTATCCCTAGTACACGTGGTACAGGCCATGATAATCATGGTGGGTAGTTAGCGACTGCTTTTTACTGTAAGCGCACCACATGTCTACACATGTGAAAAGCAGTTCGACTTTGCACTTACAAATGCCAGAGCCCCTTTGGTTACTTGCACTCGCTGGTGGGGTTGGACTTTTGCAAGAATCGGGGGCCATTGGAGCATTTTTTTTTTTTTAAACAGAAAAAAAAGTGTCCAATGCAGGAATCGAACCCGGGTCCTAGTGGTCGAAAACCAAATGGTTTAACCAGCCTTCCACCGACCCCCATGTATTAATTAAAAGTTTTCAGTTCTTTACAGGCTTAGTATCAAAATTTGAAACTATTATAAACGTGCATGATTCTTTTTAAAAATAAACAATTTCTACTGCCCTTACTGTAATGGAAAAATTAATGGGAGGGCCTGGCTCATCAGTGGTGAACCCTCCCAGCGGTTTCGCCAGTTTAATCTACCATACTGCTAGGAGGGTTCACCACTGATGAGCCAGGCCCTCCCATTAATTTTTCCATTGCAGTAAGGGCAGTAGAAATTGTTTATTTTTAAAAAAGAATCATATGCGTTTATAATAGTTTCGAATTTTGATAACAGATGGCGCACTAATGCATCATAAAAGGCTTAGAATGTTATTATTTTGGAGCTTAAAATTAGGTTCATTGTAGGGGTAAGTTGGCTAGTTTAAAAATCTCAAAGTTTGTAATACCAATGGTATTTTCATTGGAATGGAATTTGGGGGATTACCTTAGGTTTGTTATAAGGGAACGTTGGTTATATCCCTAGTTCATTTGTGAAGAGGTTTTTACTGTAAATATAATGGGGTATATTTTAACAATCTGGTTTTATATTTTTATTCTGATTTTCTCTTAATGATTATATATATATTTTTTGAAATATCTTCACAATTATTTATAGCTTTAGTTCATACTACCGATTTTTTTTTATTGGAATGTCAGAGGCTCATTACTCCACAAACAGCTGCGCCCTATTTCCCCACCCCCCTTTTTTGGTATAAATAAATATATATGATACATTAGGGTGCCATCTGCTATGACAATTCGAGACTATTATAGACGCGTATGATTCTTTTAAAAATGAAACAATTTTCTACTAATTTTTCATTACAGTAAGGACAGTAGAAAATTGTTTAATTTTTAAAAGAATCGTACGCGTCTATAATAGTTTCAAATTCTCAAATAAATATAAATTATATTCTATAGTCTATATATATTCCAGAACACATACACATCTAAAACCTGATATCTTGTACACTTACACATTATATTGATTTAGTGAATGCACAAAATTTCAGACTTCTCTGTGGCCTGGAAGAGTATATTAAAAACTTAGACACAAAAATTTAAAGGAAATATAGAAATTAGTCTAGCCCTGACCCCTTGGAACTCCAGCCACTCATTTATGCTGGCAAAATGGCTGCACCTCTTTCCCTTTGTTTGAAAGGAAATGTACAAATTCTCTTCTCTAGTCTATTCCCCAACCACCAAAAAGTCTGAAATTTTTGTCAACTTGCATTGTTAGCTGTTGTATTGAGCAAGTTTTCAGACTTCTAAGTGGGGTCTGGAAGTATAAAATTTGGAGGTAAATATTTGAAATTAAAATTAGTCTAGTGCCGACCACTCTGTGACCACCCAGAAGTCTGAAATTGTATTAACTCACTATGTCATCTGGTTTGAACAAATGTGACAAATTTCTGACTTCTAGGTGTGCTCTGTAAATTTATTAAAAAATGATTACAAATTTATAGACAGAACGAGACATACATAAAAGTAAGTTAAATAAAAGCTTTTAAAAAAAGTAAAAATTGTACCTGACACATTTCAGTAACAGCTTCATCACCATCTTCAAACCAAAGTACTGAATGCCTTCCTATTATTCAGTACTTTCATCTGAAGATTGTAAGAAGGCAGTTACAGAAATGTCATGTATAATTTATTTATTTGAATATGGAGGTCTCTTGTTACCCAAGGATTTTCTTATTAGAATCTGAATGGTACCTCATCATATGAGAGGACACTTTCATTATAAGCACACCCCTCTACAAAGAACAGTTTTCCATTGTCAAAATTACCATTTTTACTAATAAACATCTTCTTCTAGTAAGAAGCGGTCTCTATCCCTTTAGAAGATAAAATTGCTATAAAGTATAAAATATGAATATAAAAACAGTAGCAATGTGTTTCTTTATTCGTGCAAAGTGCAAGCTTTCGGATCTTTATAATCCTTCCATTTAGCTTGGCAATTAGGTATTATGCAATACGCAAATCTATCCTCTATTATTTAAATGTATATATGTGTGGTCAGTGGAAGGATGGTCTAAACCATTGGTTTTCAACCACTACGACCCAGGTTCAATTCACACATTGGACACTTTTTTCTGATTAAAAAAAAAAAATGCTCCAATGGACCCCGATTCTTGCAAAAATCCAACCCCACCAGCGAGTGAAAGTAATCAAACGAGGCTCTGGCACATTTGTAAGTGTAAAGTCGAACTGCTTTTCACATGTGTAGACATGTGGTGCACTTACAGTAAAAGCAGTCGCCTACCTCTACCCACCATGATTGTCATGGCCTGTACTATGTGTACTAGGGATAAGCCAAAAAAAAAAGTATATATAAATCAGTTATCACTTAAACAGCATTTTTATACTTTTATGTACTCCAGTAGAGAAGGGCAGAGATGCCTGAAAGCTTGAGAATACATTTAATAAAAATGTATAAATAATACATCTAAATCTAAATAAGATGTAGAAACTCATCTCCAGAGACCTGTGGCATTTGTTCAATTAGGTGATGTCCTTTACAGAGATACTGGATTTGTTATACTTGAGAAGTTTACCTGGAGGGGCAGGTGGAGGGTTCTGGTGGGAGTCCCTGAAGTGTTGGATCAGCCTGAGAATAAGACGAGGGGCGATGAACCTGGCCATGTTCAGGAGGGATGGGGGAACTTCTGGGAGGGACATTTTGCTACGGGGCCCATGCTTGGGGCAGAACCTAGAAACACAGCAGTATATTGAGTAAAATGAATCATTCCTCCAGGGAAAAGTGTCTTTTCAAAACATTTTTATTATTCTCTAACTTTCAGGCATGGACGCCCTTCTACAGGAGAAAACTTGGAATAATAATTCACCAATAGAACATGAGTTAAATATAATTGGATACTATTTTACATAATTTTATAAAATTCTATTGATATAAAAATATTTTTTACATCAACTATTATATAATTTGAGACAAAATATTTTAAAAATATATATCTCTAATAAGAGGACAAACAAATAAATAAATATAGGCCACTAGAAAATAACTGAGGAAGAAAGGAATATACAGTCGGACCTCTTTAATTAAACACCCCAAGGGATCAGAGCTTTCGGTTGAATTAACCCTTAACTGGATGGGTTGGGTAGATTCTGCCCATGCATAAACTTAATATAGATAAAAAATATATTTTTCATTTACCTAGAGCTACCAGCTTTCGTGTATTTTAATTTTACAGTGATATAAACATTTTCCATCCATCATTTATAAATTTCAGTTTTGGGAGGGGGGTTAAATTTGCATGTTGGGGCGGATTCTGCCCAGCCCGTCCAGAAGCGTGAGAATTTTTCGTGTCAGTGTTAGCTCGTGGCTCTCTCATACTTGAGTCTCTATCTTCCAATATTTTTAGCTTCCTTTTATCAAGGAAGTCAACAGAGAGAACTATTCCTGAAAACCCAAAATATATATGGGTTTTAGAGATTAGTCAACCACACTTTGGAAGAAATATTTCAGCAGACAATTGATTCACTTCAGTATAATTAGTTGATAAGTTGAAAGAACATATCCTTACATATTTAGGAACAATGAGAAAGAACAAACCTTAAATTCACCACAATTTCAACCGCACCCTAATAGAGAATCAGGAACATCTATTTTTGGTTTCTCTGGAACAACCACTTTAGTGTCCTATGTTCCAAAAAATAAATAAAATAAAATTGGTAATCAGATTGATAAAAAGGGTAAAAAAGAAAGGAGTCATTTTATTGGTGATCTTGGGAGAGCATTGACTGATGAACACCTGGCCACACGTAATCTTAATTCTCTCCCACTGGAATTACAGACGACAATTCAAGAAAAATGATGGTTCAAGTAAACCAAGTGAAACTACGATGCCACAATAATCTGATACTCAAATAGGTGCTACAAATGTCTATCAAAAAACGCAGTAAAAAATAAAAATTCTTTGCTCTGTATGTCAACTAAGCGTTTGCAAAACATTTCTTATAAATTTGTGAAAACTGTAAATTGATTATATTCAGAATTTTTAAAAGTCAAAATCTGTATATTAACTATATATTAATTAAATATTTTTTTGAATATTGATTTAATTCATTATTTAGCGTTTATTTCATAAAGTTACATAAGTGGGTTGAATCTACCCAACCCGTCCAGTTACGTAAGAAAAATCCACCTGTCCAGTTAACCCTCGAGCACGCGCGCTAAAAATGTAACGTACTTGCGCGCGCTGGGTGAAATTTACCCGATATTATAATTACAAATTTGAACATAAATATTATATCTGAGGAAATAGAAAACCTTTTCTATTTCAAAGTAACAACATTTTAGTTTTCAAAAAGTCAATTATTGTTAAAATATTTATTTTTTACACAGATTAAACATTTTAAAAAACTATTCTTGAATAATGCTCAAAATTGGTAGTGGTATATAAAATAGGAATCTATTGCTCTTTTCCAATATTAAAAATATAAAATTCCACGAGGAAAATTAAAACAAACTATATACAATCATTACAAACCACAATTGTATGTCCTTTATAAATTGGCTTTGTACATTGATGGCACAAAGTCGAGGTCTTCCTGTCCTCACTGGAGGGACACACTCTACATCTGGTAGGAAGCTTTATCTTCCTGACCTTCTTGTTGGCTTGAAGTGCCTTCTAAAAATGATTTGAAATAAATATTTAGACTATACATTTATGATTTCAATTAATTTACCTGTAAAAAAAGGAAATATTTTGACTTAGTTCTCTAGACAGTGAAGAAATGCTTTTTCCTTGATTTAGTTGCTCTTTGATGAGCTCAAGGGCCAAACATTACAAGAATTTTCTTCTAAAGAGCTTCTAAAGGTTTATTTTAATTTTTTGCTTCTTCACCTTTCATGCCTAGTAAATGTGTAATGACATTAGGCGTTCTCAGCTTTACTGTATGTGAAGGACAATTTTTGGACCATTTGACTTTCGAGGCTCTCCCTATATAAAAATGTGTTTTTGGGGTAATTCTTTTATATCACAAAATTTCCATATCTGAATATATTTCAGTGTCACTTCCAGAAAAATGTTCACTTAGATGATCTTCAATATCACCTACAATAGTCTCTTTTTGATCTACTAAATATGACCTTCTTCCCTCCATTTTATATAGAATTATAGGCTGATAAATATATCAACCTATTATAGTTATTTTTAAAATTATTAATTCGAATTATTTATCTCACTCAAAAAAAGCTATCAAAGAAAAATGCAACAAAAAATTACGTGAGTGCGCGCACCGGGTGATTTTTACAGACAGTGCCCATAGATGGAATTTCAGTGGCAGCTATCAAAATGTGAAATCAAAACTTTAGACTAAATGATGAGTCAGGAAGCTAAACGAAACCACATCTCCGCCAACCAATTTTTTATTGGTTAATTCTTCACTCAAATGTTGCCATGGGTAATTTTCACCCGGTGCGCGCAATGCCGGGTTAAAGGCATCTACTGTTGCTGCAGGTGTTATTGATTTTGTGTTTAAATCTTTTATAATAACACAGAAATGGAATATTGAAATAAAATGTTATCATAATCATTGTGGCTACATATTTTATGAAGATTTATTTATTTAAAAGGAAATCATTTGTAAATTTTTAAATAACTAAAATATTCCAATGCTGAAAATTAAAAGAAAATAATATTAATTAGCGCACAAAGCCTAAATTCCCGCGAAAAAAAAAAAAAAAACAATAACACTCACGACATTGCGCAACGGCACTGCAAAGTGAAACTTAAACTGAAACCAAAAGTGCGCGGCGCGATTCTATTGACGCCCGCCGATGCCGATCGTCGCCGCCGTAATATCATTTTAGCGGTAAAGTTGTATGTAAAAAAACATTCAACTGTCGAAATTAGAATTTTAAAATGGTCGAACTATCGGAACTGTCGTATTATCGATACTGTCGAATTACAGTTTGTTATTTGATAGGCCGGAGGTCGGGACATCAGAATATGGTCGAATTAAGGTAGAGTGTCGAATTTGCGTGTATCGAATTAACGAGGTTATACTGCATATCAGGCTGTAGTTATCATTATTAGGAGATTTTATATGGTTTCCACCGTTGCTATTCTGAGGCGATTTATCCTTAGCACTCATTTCACCCAACTCCTAACAAGTTGGAAGACAAGATTCAATACAACCAACTTTGTTATAAAACAATCATTCATTTGGTTTGGTTCCCTCATAAAGCAGTAGACTTCTGTTTAATTTGTAATAAGAGAGACATAACTCCTTATGGATGACTGTCTAAAACACATGGATACACCAAGTCTTTCCTGGAGGTGGTGTCTCTTTGGAAGTGTTTGGTTGGGTAAAGCTATTTGTGATTAAAAAAAAAAAAAGGTGAGTAACTCATCAATAGGTCCTTCACTGAAGGTTTTATTAATTTACCTTTGTCCTTTTCCTAACAATTCTCTCTATCTCTTAAAAAAAAAAAAATCCATCATTGGCTATGAACAAAGATCAGTAGGGTTGCTTTGCTAGCTGTGAATAATTTTAGTGAATACTGAAAACCTCCAACTGGATCTCATGATATTAGGTAAAGATGACAGATAAAGGCCATAGCTTAAAACCAAAAACTAGTTTAATGAATCCCAATGTGGGGGATACTGCCCCCTAGTGGGTGCTGAAGTCTGCTAGGATGAAGGGCAATAAGAGGTTCAGAAGCATTTGGGTGGGGGGATGGACCTTCTCTACACTTTGATCTTAGCCAAAAGGCAGAGAAGCGAAAGGCCGGGAACCTTCTCTAGGGGTTGATGTCTTTATAAAAATTCAGGTTACAAAATTTAGATCTTGCAAAAAGTGGGCAGTGACCTGAAAAAAGGTTGTGAACCTCTCCTCCAGGTGAATTTCATAACTAATTTGAAAAATATAAGGTAACTAAACCTTGAAACAGTCAAACCTTGTTATAACAACATTACTTGGGACTTATGGTGATAACCAAGTTTCTGTTACTTTCACTTTGATAGCTTATTTAGCACATAATGTATGCAATGAATTTATTTGTTTATTTATACAGAGTGTAATGCCTAGACAAAGGTTGGCAAATAAATATTTTTATTCAATCCAATACAGTAGAACCTCCATGAGAGGACACTTGCGCTAGAGAACACCTCTCCACAAAGGAAGTTTTCATTTGTAAAATTATCATTTTTACTATTTAGTAACTCTCCGGTAAGAAGACATCTCTCCCTAAAGGACACTGGCTCTGCATTTAGGTGTCCTTTACAGGAAGGTTCAACTGTATATGCCTTTTTATTACCTAAAGTTTATGGAATGTTTGAGGATTTCCAAACACAATGTTTGTCAGGGGAAGGTGTACTCAGAGCAGTTTTTAAGTGAAACTTGAGAGAAGGTGAGCTATCAAGGCAGGAATCTGACTCTTCCTTCCACACATTTCCTACAGACCTGTAATCATCAAGTGATGGCCTTCAAGAGCAATCTCCTCTTCTCTCGTATTAATCTTTGCGGCGGTAGTGTACCAGAGTGAAATATTCCTATATAGACCCAAGGTAATAAAACCTAATCCAAATAAATAGTGTGTGTTATTTGGTCTTATTACCTTGTGTTTATAATCTACAATCCAAATTGTGCTTTATCAATGTCTATATAGACTTTCCTTTGAAAATCAATTACTCAGAGATGTCCTGACCATTTTAGCTGCTCACTATTGGCGGACTATAGAGCAACACACTGTATACAGGGCTCACTGATTATGCAAGCTGGAAAACTAAAGCCTCAATCATTGAGAGTAGCAAGCAAGCCATGGTCTCCAGGTAGGAATTCTGAATTTAGTAAAGGTATTGTGACTTTGCCACTGATCCTATTCTATTACATTGCAGTGATGATCAAAAGACAGTGCATAGTTATTGTATCTATATAAATCACAAGGTATTAAGTTGACAGTGTTGCTACCAACATTCCACACTTAATTAACTGAAAAAGGAAAGGGGCATCTCCTTATAATACAGTTAAACCTGTCTATAGCGCCCCCTCTTGGGACTCATCAAAATAGGGTGCTATAGAGAGGAAGGCGCTATTTAGAGGGGGCGCTATAGACAGGTTTAAACATATTCCAAAACATATAATTTAGTAATATGGATGTGAACTTTCCACCTTTGGAAAACACTATTTACTTTGAAATGAAGTCATTATTGGGAAATGTACTTTAGCAATTGTATAATGACCATACTGGAGGGATTATACACTTTGAAGAATGAATGGTTGATCAAGGAAGGATGACTATAAAATAATAACAAAGAAAAACAAGGTCTGGAATTATTGAAGAATCAAGATAATAGAGAGAATTGTGTAAACCACAGTAAAATATTACATGGTTTAATGCATCCATAATTGTGGGATTGAAATAAACATGGATTCAACATCTAATGATATGATTCTTTGATATCCATTTATATTCATTTCAATAATATCTTATTTGAATAAAAAAATACAAAAATAACTTGCCAAAATAGACACAGTAAAATTAAGTTTTCTGTGATGGCTGACATTAATTTTATTAGGATTATGATAAAGCACAATTTGGATTATAGATTATATTAAAAAAATAAAATAAGACCTAATCCAAATAATTTATTAGTCTGTGACGTTTCGGTAACAAAGATGGTGACAATGTTGTTGTCGAAATGTCACACACTAATAAATTATTTGGATTAGGTCTTATTTTCTTTTTTTATTATTAAGATTATTTCTTGGGACTTTCTGATTGGCCAGCTGGAGACCACTGTGTGTGTTCCAGGAATGATGACATTCAAATTACAGAACAGCTAACATAAATGGCGTCAGGTTATAACATATGGAAACTGCACGAGCTATCCCTTTGGTTGCCAACTTGTGATTTTCCCATCCCTGATAACTCTGTCTTCATATTAAAACTTCCATTTAAATATGACTATCTAGGAATATGATCAATAATTAATAAATAAAATAATTTTTTTCAAAAGCTTTTATCAAATTATAAAACTATTTTAGAGGCGTAATATTCTTTTTTTTTTTTTTTTTTTTAATAAAACAATTTCTACTGTCCTTACTGCGATGGAAAAATTAAAGGGAGGGCCTGGCTCATCAGTGGTGAACCCTCCCAGCGGTTTCGCCAGTTAAAAAGCTTTTATTTAAATGCACTAAAAAATAAAATATTGTATCTTCTGTCATTGAGCAATTAGATGTATCTGAGTGAAAATAAAAGTGGCGGGGGACGATCATCATGAATTTTGGACCAAATGTGATTTAATATATAGCAGCTGATTAGAAACACAGTAAAACCTGTAGCTAAAATGGTTCCAGTTACTCGAGTTTAAGTTATGGGGCTACCAGTCAAAATCAAAAATGTTAAAAGGTGGAAATTCATAACAAATATTTTGAAACAGCATTTAAAAGCCTCAATTTTATTTTTACCTTCTTTAAAAAAAATCTCTTACACTATTTGTTACTTTCAATTTTTTATTTTTAAATTTCATTATATTTGAAAAATACAGTAGAACTTCCATGAGAGGACACCTCCCTATAAAGGACAGTTTTCATTTGCAAAATTACCATTTTTACAATTTAGCAACTCTCCAGTAAGAGGACACCTCTCCCTAAAGGACACTTTGGCTTTGCAATTAGGTGTTCTGTACAGAGAGGTTCTACTGTATATACACTTGCTGCATGCTCTATATTATTTTTAATATCTTCATTAATTGGCAAGAGACAAACATAAAATCAGTTTTCTCTTAAAATGGTGACAGTAGGTTGGCAAAATGTCAGAAAAAAATAAAAAGAGGTTGTAGTGGATAATTAATCATATTTCAAAAAACACTATGGGTTGTGATCTTTTTCAAATTTCACCTCTGCATGTGAATTACAACTTGAGTCACGATAAAGCACAATTTGGATTATAGATTATAGCTATAAGACCTAATCCAAATAAATTAATAGTGTGTGATGTTTTGGTAACAGCGTTGATACCATCATCAGACAAAAGAATGAAAATTTTATTCTTTAATATATAAAAGTGATAAGGCACAATTTGGATTATATATTATATAAACACAAGGTAATATGACCAAATCTAAATAAATAGTGTGTGATGTTTCTGTAACAGCGTTGTTACTATTTTCAGACACTATTTATTTGGATTTGGTGTTATTACCTTGTGTTTATTTGGATTAGGTCTTATTTTCTTGTAACTTGAGTCATAAACAAATTCAGAACAGCATTCAGTGGAGGGGATGTAATAACAATCTTCTAGATGGGTGGGAGGATGACTAGCCAGGACATGAGGGAAGATAAAGTTTCAGATAACATTGCTAGTTGGGTACTCATCTCTTTTTGTGTATGTTAGATTATTGGGCAAGTAAACCTGTAGAGTATTGAAAATATAGACTTGGTTTGGACAGTCTTCTTTTTAAAAACAACTTGGTTAGAAAAATCATACAATTGAACCTCATTATAACAGCAACTTGGTTCTAACATCATTTTTTTTATTATCTCTAGTACATGTGGAAGAGGCCCTAATAATCATGGTGGGTATAGGTTGGCCACTGCTTTTACTGTAAGTGTACCACATGTCTACACATGTGAAAAGCAGTTCAACTTTTTCACTTACAAATGTGCCAGAGCCCCGTTTGGTTACTTGCACTTGCTGGTGGGGTTGGAGTTTTGCAAGAATCGGGAGTCATTGGAGCATTTTTTTTTTTAATTAATTAGAAAAAAAGTGCCCAATGCGGGATACATCATAATTGAATAAGTCTCAATTGTGGTTATATCAATCCCCAGTGATGTTGTTACAATGAGGTTCAAGTCTAGATGTGAGCATAAGTCATATTCACAGGAATGGGGCAGCAGAAAATGTTTACAATCCTGGAAAACTTTCTATCGAAATGAATGATGTTATCAGAACTTTCTAAAATCTCCAGTACACCTCGATACAACCACCTCATCTGATGTTACAACCACAGTTAAAATTTAAATATCTTCAACTTAGCACCTTCCATTGCTGAAAATGTAGGACCCTAGAATTACGATGTTATAACCAGGTTGTCTTATAACAAGGTCCCATTGTTAAGGCTTAATTCGGATTATAGATTATAAACACAGGGTAAAAAGCCCAAATCCAAATAAATAAAAAGTGTGTGATATATTGGTAACAGCGTTGTTACTGAAATGTCACACACTATTTATTTGGATTTGGTCTTATTACTTTGTGTTTAAGGTTCCATTGATTTCCAGACTTAAGTCTGGTCATCTACAGACAATGACTTTCCAGAATGGTTGCAGGGGTTTTCCCACTATGTACTAAGTGCAATTCTCAACCTGCAACCTCAAAACACATTATTGACATTATTGACTGTATTATCCATTGATGAGCTCTACTCTTCCCCAGCAGACACCATCAACAAGCTCTACAAGCTTGATACCCTGATTGAGTGGAGATAAGAAAGAAGAAGAAGGTTCCGTTGTATTTTAAAAATTGAAAATAGCATAGTTCTCCCCCATTATCACAGGAGAAGCATGGTTATCTAGTAACCCCCTAATTTTGGGAAACAAAAATGCCTTTCCAAGGTAATAAGACCAAATCCAAATAAATAAATATTGTGTGACATTTCGGTAACAGCGTTGTTACCATCTTTTACCACAGCATATTTTAAATAGTTACAACACATGCTGTGGTAAAATTTCTCATTCAGTACTTTTGTCTGAAGAAGGTAACAACGCTGTTACCGAACTGTCACACACTATTTATTTGGATTTGGTTTTATTACCTTGTGTTTATAATCTATAATCCAAATTGTGCCTTATCAAAAATGCCTTCCCTTAGAATAGATGTGAATATTGTAAAGAACAGAGTTTATACACTACACAGAAATGTATATATGAGATAGATAGAAACTGTAGTTCATTCTTTATTACTACTAACAGCTTCTTCACTAAATCAGAACTATATTGTTCATAAATAGGTCAGAATCATAAGGCACACTTTGGATTATTCTATATACAGTTACGAGCGTCATTCTTCATCAGTCATCTTTGTCACCGTTTGCTTTTTTTTTGGAATGGCGCCCTCCTATTGGTCGGCTACGATCACGCCACCTTTGCCCCCACACCCCCCACTCGCTTTTTCGTTTTTGTAACCATTGTGTTGGAGCGGGTCGCTCCTTAAATAAATGCATATAATAGTTAATAACCAAATGGAATCCTCTCTTTCTTTTTCCCAGTAAGAGATGCCTACGGAAGCCAACAGTACATAGACAGATAAAGCACATAGGCTATAGTTATTAACTAACATATGCATTTATATAAGGCGCCAATTTATAATTGTAACAAATAGTATTTGAATCAAAACAATCAATTGGGTAAAACACAGGGCGTTGCCCGGGTCATTCGGCTAGTAGATTATAAACACAAGGTAATAAGACCAAATAAATAAATAAGGTGTGACGTTTCGGTAACAGGGTTGTTACCATCTTTTAGATTTGGTCTTATTACTTTAGGTGAGAATCATTTTAGCTAAAGAGTTTTGATGGGAGCTATTATAAGGAAGCACAAATCCCATCTCAATGAACAAACTTGCAAGCTGAAACTGAAAGGAAAAATAAACAGACTGATGAAAAATAGAAATGATAGAAGGCTCTATTTTTATTATGTGGCGGTAATCATCTAAAAATAAACAGGGGTGGGTGGGGTGAGAGAAAGGAACTATATTACACTTTCCAACAATTTCTTGGGACAATTATATCTGACATTGTTCTACCAAATATCTTTTAAAATATTTTTTTTAAATAAAATATTCTTGTAATATAATTTAAATATTATGAAATGATATCATTGTGTGGGCCACTCATTCATTTGGAATACTTCATTATTAACTTTAGCGAGGAACAAAAAATTACTTTTTATAACATAGTTTTTTAACCAGCTGGGAGGGTTCACCACTGATAAACCAGGGCCTCCCATTAATTTTTCAATTGTAGTAAGGGCAGTAGAAATTGTTTAATTTTTAAAAGAATCATACGCGTCTATAATAGTTTCAAAGAATTATAATTCTTTGAATTAGATAATTTTGAATAAATAATTATCTATGTTGGTGAAAATTGATTAAAAAAAAAATATATAATATATATATATATAGTTGAATTATCAATGGTATCAAATTATGGTTGGTTGAATTAATGTTGGTTACATGATAGGCTGAAAGACATAATAAAAGGGTTTAATTAATGAGGTTAGACAAGTTTCTCTTTAGCTAAACTTTCACTTTACAAATCCCATTGTGTTTTTTTCCCCACTCCGTAAATATTTTCTGCCATACGAATTCGGGATGAGAGTGTTATGGAGATTTACTTTTTTTTTTTTAAATCCATCATTTTATGTCTTACTGTGGTGTACAAGCCACCATGATGGACAGGAAAGTTTGCATGGAGACAGTGAAATAGTTTGTTGCATGATAATCATGGTGAGAGCCATTAATGCATCATCACATGTAGAAAGTGGCTTGACTTTTCATTTACAGGGTGGTAGACTTGCACTCACTGTATTTAAACCATGGTACAATTTGGATTATTGATTCGAAACATAAGGTAACAAGACCAAAAAACCAAATCTATAAATTGGGGATGGGGTATTGATTGATTTATTGATTTGAACAAGACTTGGCAAGTCCTTGAAGATATAATCAAACAAATTTAACATCCCAAGGGAGTACAAGGTAATAAGACCAAATCCAAATTAATAGGGTGAGACGTTTCGGCAACAGCATTGTTACCATCTTCAGACAAAAGTACTGAATGTATTTATGATTGATTGATTAAGTACTTTTGTCTGAAGATGGTAACAACGCTGTTACCGAAACGTCACACTATTTATTTGGATTTGGTCTTATTACCTTGTGTTTATAATCTATAATACAAATTGTGCCTTATCATCCCAAGGGAGTGTGTTGATAAAGTAGTCAGTTGATAAGGCACAACTTGAATTAGGATTATAAACACAAGGTAATAAGAAAAAATCCAAAATAAATAAATAGTGTTGTGACATTTCGGTAACAGCGTTGTTACCATCTTCAGACAAAAGTCAAAGATGTCAATAGTAAAAATGTCTGAAGATGGTAACAACGCTGTTACCGAAATGTCACACACTATTTATTTATTGGATTTGGTCTTATACCTGTGTTTATGTAGTCAGTTAAAGATTAAAGGCTATAAGTTGGTTAGGATTTTAAAGAATGTTAAACTATAGTCTAATTGAATAGAAAAGGTTTTACTTTGGGTTAATTCTGAAATGGTACAATTTGGGTTATGGATTAGAAATAAAGAATTTATTCTTTCTATGAGCTGAAGAAAATGAATTCCAGAACATGCTAGGATACTTCTCATTCAGTACTTTTGTCTGACGATGGTAACAATGCTGTTACCGAAACTTCAAACACTATTTATTCATTTAGATTTGGTCTTATTACCTTTTATTTGGTTTATTCTGTAAATTTATTATATTATCCCTAGTACATGTGGTACAGGCCATGATAATCATGGTGGGTAGTTAGTGACTGCTTTTACTGTAAGTGAACCACATGTCTACACATGTGAAAAGCAGTTCAACTTTTGCACGTATAAATGTGCCAGAGCTTTGTTTGGTTACTTGCATTCGCTGGTGGGTTGGACTTTTGCAAGATTCGGGGCCATTGGAGCATTCTTTAATTAGAAAAAAGTGTCCAACGCAGGATTTAATCCCGGTCGTGGCGGTTGTAAACCAATGGTTTAGATCACCCTTCCACCAACCCCCCAATTGTGTAAATAACTTGTCAGAGTATAGGATGTGGTGGCCACTGCGCAAACAAGATAGAAGGAATGACAAATTTAAAGAGAGGAGGGGAGCAGTAACAAGCTCACTAAAAAACCTGGCTCAGCTGGCCCGGCTGATAGTACCCTGTAAGGGCTCCTAATCCAGGGAAGGATGAGCAGCGTTTGTACTCCATGTTAGGAGTGGCTGCACATGGTGTCTGTTCCTCATGTCAGAGGCGGCCATTTATATTTTGGAGCTAAGTCAGTGGCCTGCCACTGAGTAGTACTCCCAGTTTTAATGACAAAGGCATTCTACTTCACTCAGTGTGGAGATAAGAAAAAAGAAGAGAGGAGGGACACCTACCCTGAGGCTCGCATGACAGAGGTATCTCCACAGTCACAGGCTCCTCCAGCCTGGCTGCGGAACATGTTGAAGTCATGGCCATCATGGTTGCCCTTCTGGAAGCACTCTGCACAGAGGGACATGCAGGGGGAGATGCCACAGGTACGGCAGCGGTAAGCCACAAAGTTGGCCGTCCATACCAGCCCGCAGGTGGTGGCCGTGTCAAATGCCTTCACTGCACACATCAACAGTCAGTCAGCAGTGAAGGAGCTTTTAGGACTGATTAATAAGAGAAACCAAATACATTTTGTGCTGTTGGCTCCAACTGTACTACAATCACACAACCAGTTCCAAAATCACTTTATAAGGTACCGCTCAACAAGAGCAACCTAGTTTATGATAATTGAAACAATGAATAATATATGTGAGTTATTCACATATTAAACAAAAGGTTAACGCGGGATTAAATCCCAGTTCATGACTGTCGGGAATCGAGAGTGTTACCCATTCCCACCGACTTTTATGCGTTTTCAATCACCAAAACATACTTGGTCCTGGAGCATTTAGAAAAAAAATCAATAAATGGGTATTTAAGGTCAAATTTACATATGCTAAAAGAGAAAAAAAAAAATTGTAGAAAAGAAGGTTAGGAAATGAAAAAAAAAAAAAACTAGGCACGCTCTGTCAAATAAGAATATTAGATGGCAAGGCGCTAGCTATTGGAATACATATTTGATTTGGTGTTTTATATTGTTACCTAGGGGGCATCAAATCTGACTGCTACCTCCTAGAAGGCTGGCTGCCCCCTCAGATAACCAACCAACGGCAGCAGTACCAAAACCCATCATGGAGACCCTTTACACTGAGGATAATAAAAAAATAAATAATAAGGCACAATTTGGATTATAGATTATAAACACAAGGTAATAAGACCAAATCCAAATAAATAAATAGTGTGTGATGTCTCGGTAACAGCATTGTTACCGAAACGTCACACACTATTTATTTATTTGGATTTGGTCTTATTACCTTGTGTTTAAAAAAATAAATAAAAAAAACATTGTTAAACCTTATTTATTAGTCACTCAATGTGCGTGTGTGGAGGTTAGAATAATCTGATTAAGACACCTTTAAATTTACAAAGCTAATCGTCACTCATCTGACATGGGAGTTTTTACTGTTTCAAAACTCTCTCTCTGTCAGAACCAATAAAACTGTAATCCAGAGTACTCTATTGAATACCTCTATCTAAAGGACAACACCTTGTTGCAGAGTCATAAAGTGTCCCTCAAAGTAAGGTGTTTTCTTACCAGAAAACAACTGATAGGTTAAAAACAATCAATTATCAATAAAAACTGCAGAGGTATCTGCTCATGGAGTGTGTTCTACTCTGATTTACTCCGCTCTCATCTCTTCCTGCTCCTCTAATCCTATAACTAAGAAGTGATTGATACAAGAAAATAAGACCTAATCCAAATAATTTAATAGTGTGTGACGTTTCGGCAACAGCATGGTTACCATCATCAGACAAAAGAATAAAACAAAAAAAAAGAATAAAAAAAAATCCACTTTTAATTCCACTTTCAGGTTATCTTAAGAAAAACATTTTTTAAATCTGTTATCTTGTTTACACACTTGATAACAGTACTATTTAAGAACTTGCTGCGATATTTTTCTCATTTATTCTTTTGTTATGATGTAACAATGCTGTTGCAGAAACGTCACACACTAAAATTATTTGGATTAGGTCTTATTTTCTTGTATCTATAATCTATAATGCAAATTTGCTTTATCATAAGAAGTGATTGTTATATAAGAAGAAATTGGCTTGTCATCCCTGACATCAAATCGTTTGTCCTTTGTGACATTTTTGGGGGAGATGTGCCAGGTAGAATAGAGAAAAGACAAATGAAGGTAATTAAGCTGTTCTCTGTCAGAACTAGGCTAGATCAGAGATTCCACAAGAAAGAAGCTATCACATGGCAGTTGGCACACATCCCGGACAATATATATTTATAAACAAATCCTCCTTAGTGAGAAGAAATAATCAAGTTAGCAGAGAGATGACAGGTGACAAACTGAGGATGGCAGCTATCCCAGTTACTAACTGCTCTCACACAGGCTGCCAGCTCACCTCTCCAACTCTATTTACAACAAACCACTGCAGCCCTAATCTACTAAGTCTGTAGGAATACAGGTGTGCTCAAATTCAATATACAGTCAGCCTCGAGTTCATTAACCAATTAGCATTTAGTGTTTCTTTAGCTCGAGGGTGGGTTATAAGATCGTGGGTTCAATTTAAAAAAAAAAATGCATATACAGTAGAACCTCCACGAGAGGACAC
>CP092879.1:48261379-48341471 GCA_030710605.1 Cordylochernes scorpioides | reverse complement strand
GATCTCATTATAGGAATCACCAAAGAGAAGTCAAAAAACAGGATAATTCTATCAATAGGAAGCATCAAAGTAAATTTCAACATTGCCCTATGTGATGCACCACATTCCTGTACACACAAGATTTTATCAAACTCAATATCCCACCGATAACCAAACTTTCTGATAACCAAGTGGTTACCAAACTTTCTAATAACTAAATAGATGTTCTAAAAAAAGGCCTTAATTAAAAAATATTACAAACTTATTGCAATTATCTCTGATTAATATATTGTGTTTATTACTTTTTCACTTATGATAAAGCACAATTTGGATTATAGATACAAGAAAATAAGACCAAATCCAAATAAATAGTGTGTTATGTTTCACTAACAGCATTGTTACCACTATCAGACAAATTATTATTATTTTATTATTCTTGTCTGATGATGGTGACAACGCTGTTACTGAAATGTCACTCACTATTAATTGATTTGGATTAGAGAGGTGTTATTTTCTTGTAACTTTGCACTTTAATATTGAACCAACTATAATTCAGCCATTTTTAAAATCCCATTCTCTGCCTATTAAACCATCTTTAATGTTGACAAAAGAATTAAGAATTCCACTCTCTGCCAGATACAGAAGTAACAGACTCAGCTGGTGTGAAGAGCGAGGTCTTTGAGCTCAAGAATGGCATTCTGCCATTTTTTTTTTTTTTGAGAAAAATGATACAAGAAAATAAGACCTAATCCAAATAATTTATTGGTGTGTGACATTTCGGCAACAGCATTGTTACCATCATCAAACAAAAGAATAAAGGAGTTTCTTAATTTTTCTTAATAAATTTTTTATTTATTCTTTTGTCTGATGATGGTTACAATGTTGTTGCCGAAACGTCACACACTAATAAATTATTTGGATTAGGTCTTATTTTCTTGTATTATAATCTATAATCCAAATTGTGCTTTATCATTTCAGAAAAATGTCCTTTAACAGTTTGAATGTTGCAATAAATTGATTATAACTGACTATAAATCCAAACAGAATTTTTATTCAACTAGAAATTCGGTTCCCTTGGATTGTTGACTTAAAGAAGTAGGACACACTATTCTGTTTATTTCAGTTTTCAATTTATTAAGTTCCAGATCACTTGTCCAATGAAGGTTATGATTCATTAGTGCGCCATCTGTTATGAAAATTGGAAAATATTATAGTCGCGTATGAAAAATTAAACAATTTCTACTGCCCTTACTGCGATGGAAAAATTAATGGGAGGGCCTGGCTCATCAGTGGTGAACCCTCCCAGCGGTTTAGCCAGTTTATGAAGGTTATCTCATTATGAAAGTCTCAAACTTCAGTTCCCGATGGTTTTACTGTAAGACTTACTGATGAAAACCTATTGCCTTGCACTCTTTTTATTCTTTATATTTATGTTTATCTCTCTATTGTGTATGTTTTTATATATCTCCTAGTTTTTATATTTATAAGATCCCTCAAATACGTAATATGTGCCAAAAATATTTCACTTTTTTTATTTAAAAAAAATATATCCATATATACTTTTATTTTTTAGTTTATTTAGATGTTGCCATTATAGAGATGTGCTGTGCATATTTGGCTCTCCAAACTGCAATAAAAACACTTGATTGATGTTTTGCTGTTGTCTAATTTTAGTCATTTTCATACTTGATTAAGTACAATTTGGATTATTAATTATAAACACAAGGTGACCAAATCTAAATAAAAAGTGTGTGATGTTTCTGTAATAGTATTGTTACCAACTAACCCAAGCGGGAGAAGGCTCCAAAACGCAATCAACGTTATGGACCTAGATGTGAGCTACCCCGACGAACCTACTCATGACTCACCTCCAGACATCATAGATATCGCCGTGCACAAAAACATCTCCCAAAGCGCATACTCTAAAGTCCTGCACGAACTAACCTCTGATCATCTCCCAGTACTACTTGTGCTACAGGATTTCAAAATCTCCTACTCAAATACAAAAATAAAAATTACAGATTGGGCCCTATTCAAGTACAAAATGGAAATCGCTGAACCTCCTGAACTGATCCTAGATACATCTTCAAAAATAGACGAGGCCATTACACACATTGAAGAACAAATGGTGCAAAATTTGAAAGATTCAACAAAATATAAGGACCCGGAACTAGAACGAAGATATCCACCTCACATCAAAGAAAAAATACGATCCACCAACAGACTAAGGAAAAAAATGAAAAATACTTGCGACCCCCGAGATAAATCAGCCTACATGACGGCCCGGAGAGAATCACAGAAACTTACAAGAGAGCACGATAACACCAGCTGGGACCACTTTATCGAAAACTTGAAAGTCACGGACCAAACCATATGGAAAGCCATCAAACGATTATCCAACTCTGAAAAACAAGAAATAATCCTGAAGACAAACAATGGGCAGACACTAACCACAGAAGAAGCAGCTGAATCATTTGCCAACAACTATGAAAAACAGTTCACCCCCAATCCCTATACATCCCACTCCAAACCTACTCGTACATACATCAAACGTGTGAATTCATACATGAAAAAAAATAAAGAAACAGGACTAGAACCAACAAACATTGGTGAAATAAAAGCGATTATTGAATATCTACCAAATAAAAAAGCTCCCGGAATCGACGAATTACCTAATGAAGCTCTCAAACTGCTCCCTAATCATATACTAGCATCAATAACCGAAATATTTAACGCCTCACTGCAGCTTGCCCACTTCCCTGACAGATGGAAAACGTCCATTATCTGTCCCATACTTAAAAAAGGAAAATCCATCCATGAACCAACAAGCTACAGGCCCATCTCACTGCTACCTGCCATCTCAAAACTATTCGAAAGAATTGTTTTAAGAAGACTCAGAAAATCCCTAGAAGAAAAGAATCCACTCAGACCTGAACAATTTGGCTACCAAGCCAAACACTCAACATTGCACCAGCTAGTAGTTGTCACTGAAAAAATAAGAAAAGCCATGGACCTAGGCCAAATAACAGGAGCCGTATTCTTCGATATCGCCAAAGCATTCGATAAAGTCTGGCACGAAGCCCTTATCTACAAAATGTGCAAAAAGCACCTTCCCGGAGATATCATAAAAATAACGCAAAACTTCTTAACAAATAGAACATTCAAGGTACGAGTCAAAAATGAACTTTCAACAGCTAGGAACATCCTTGCCGGGGTCCCCCAAGGATCAGTCACAGGACCAACCTTATTTGACATATTTATAGACGACTTCCCCTGTATTGAAGACACCTCTTTACACCTATTTGCCGATGATACCGCCATTTTAGCCTCAACATATAACTTCGACAATCTCCACATGAAACTCCAAGAGGCCTGCATCTTTTCCACGCTCTGGTGTAAGGAATGGCGAGTCACAATGAACCCCCAAAAAAGTGAAGCAATCATTTTTTCCAGAAAAAAAGACAAAATTAAGAAACCTTTAGACGAACTTTTTGTCTTCGAAGACAATATTAAATGGAAAGAGAACATCCGATACCTAGGGATGACCCTAGACGAGCACCTAACCTTCAAAAAACACATCGAAAACAGAATTAATTTGGCGAAAGCTGCCCAACACCGACTATCCCTACTTCTAGGACCAAAAAGCAAATTATCCCTTCATTGCAAAAGAACCATTTACACATCAATAATAAGACCAATACTCATATACGGCCACCCAATTTTTATGACAGCACATAAGACCATCCTTAAAAAGCTAGAAGTATTTGAAAATAAAATGATCAGAAAAATCATGTCTCCACCCTGGTTCGTTCGGAACACAATCCTCAGGAACGATCTAAATATCGAAAACATCAATGACTACATTATTAGACAATCATTTAAATTTTACGAAAAATCCGAAAAATTAGAAAATCCCACCTTTAAGGAAGCCACAAACTACAAATGCGGAAAAAGGAAAATAAGAAATTTGAAACCTAGACAAATTCTCCATCAATTAAGCCAGAATGACGAAAAGTGGAAAAAAAGGAAAAACAAACCCACCTTGAATATCAAACAAGCCCGAAAAAACCTTCTCAAGAAAAATATCCCCAAGGACCTGAAAATCCGGACCCAACGACATCATTATAAATTATAATTGTAAATGAACCCCTGTACATAACCACCCCCCTCAGTATATTGTAAATATGATGATCTAGGTTGTTCTTTTTGAACGGCACCTAATAAAGTTACTTGGAACTGGTATTGTTACCAAAATGGCACACACTATTTATTTGGTCTTATTACCTTCTGTTCATTTTCACACTATTTTTGAAAAGGAATTTTAAGACGCAAATGTTTTTCTTATACAGTAGAACCTCCACGAGAGAACACTCACACTAGAGGACACCTCTCTACAAAGGACAGTTTTCATTTATAAAATTATCATTTTTACAATTTAGCAACTCTTCCTAAAAGACACTTTGGTTCTACAATTAGGTGTCCTTTACAGGTAGGTTCTACTGTATATAAAATAAACTTCTTTTTCATCGCAGTAAGGACAGTAGAAGTTTGTTTTATATATAAAAGAAATGTTCGTGTCTTAATGTTTTCTATATATAGATGTCGTGTTATCTATATATATAAAAATCAATGTTTGTATGTTTGTTTGTTTGTATGTCCGGTATACAAATTCGCAGTAGTTCACTAATTCAAACCAAAATTTCCATACATAGGTAAAAAAATACAGGGAAGACGATAGGCTATTTTAAAAAATATATAAATCAATTATTAAAACTATATATTTTTAGTCAGAAAATGATGACGATATTGCTGTATCATGTTTGATTATGAGATACAAAATTATATCGGGAAAAATTCCACAAAGCAGAGACCACGGGTGAAACCAGTTCATTATTTTGTACGCAGGAACAAAATTCTAACAGAAAAACATTCATTCGAGCAGAAAACAAAAGCCACATCATCTTTCTATAAAAATATCGCTTCTCAGACACAAAGTTTGGAGCGGGATGTTTCACAAGAGTGACATCCACGGCGCCAATTTATAATTGTAACGAATAGTATTTGAATAAAAACATTTAATCGGGTAAAACCCGGGCATTGACCGGGTCATTCGGCTAGTTACTTTATATTAAAAGGAATTTTACCAAACAAAGGTAGGGTCTGAAGCCATACTCTGTTGACTTTACAATCAGGACACGGGGTCAAATCCTTCATTGAGAACATTTAGGTTTTCAATAATAAGGTAAATTTCAGATCATAGATTAGAAACAAGATCAATTCCTGATCAGTAAATTTTATATGATGCTTCAGCAAAACAGCTTTGTAACCATCTTGAGGTACTAAATGAGGAGAAAATTATTACTATTATAACAAGATATTGTGCACAATTTATTAATTTGGTCTTATTTCTATATAATAAACCGACTCCCATCTTGACCTTCTGTAAAATTTACATAATTGTAATCTGGGGTGAGTACAAATAACCAGAGTTCTGTTGTTTCTTATCCCCTTGTGCAAAGATTACACAAATTCCATAGGTTCATGCTCCTCAAGCTGTTTTATGATAAGCAGCGGCCTCTCCCAAAGGTCTTGTTTAGTGCATCTAATGCAAGCCAAAATGTGTTCTGGAGCTGCTAGTGCCAAGCTACATTTTGGGCAAGTGGGGTAGATTTTGATATTATACCAGAGTTCTGAGAATTGTTATGAAAGTAGGCTGCAATCAAAGTACACACACACACACACACACTGTTGTAAGTGGTCTCAGTGGCCTGAGGAAAAGTTAAAGAAAACCTGGCTCAAGTTGTGCTAGAGTAATGATAGAGAGAGAGGATAGGAGGATGCTTGTGGCAGATAGGACAAAAACTCGACATGTGCAGAATGAACACCATTAATAACAGTCTTATCGAAGCAGAATTCTGTAGTCGCCGGCCTTTATTAAGAATTCCACTCACTGCTAGACATAGAAAAAAAAAGGCTCAGCTGGTGTGAAGAGAGACGTCTTTGAGCTCAATAATAACATTCTGTCACTTTTTCTGATGAATCCAGATACAGTTTGGGGGTTTATGACAGCAGGGTGCATGTTAGACATAGGCCCAAGAAAGATCCCATCAGGACTGTATTGTGGAAAGACATACAGCAAGAAGTCTGAAAGTAGGACCCCTTTAGTCTTTATTCAAGGCACAATGGCACATGTAGATGTGTTGAACCTGTTTTGTTACCATTTATTGATCAGACTAATAATACTATTTTCCAACAAGATAATGACCGACCCATACAGCCAACATCTCACGAGCCTTCCATCAAAATGTTTACATCTACTTCTGGCCTGCATGTTCCCCAGATATTTCCCCAATTGAGCATATAAGGGACATGAAGGGGAGGAAAATTTGGCAATCACCACAGCCAAGTAATCTTTAATAGCTTCGGTAAAAAGTGAAATGGCTTGGTCTAGCATTGCACAAGAAGCCATAAAAATCTGTATGACAGTTTTCTTCACCGTGTAGCTGCTTGTATATGTGTCAAAGGAGGACACACCAGATATTGATAAAAACTGTGTATCTCAATAAATTTACATTACTTTTATTTCAATCAAAAAATTGCACCAACCTGCAATGAAAAAAATTCAAGAGAAATTTTAACTGAATTGTATATTATTTGGTATTCTGATTTCAAAAATTACTTCCTTTTTTTCCCCATAATATCAGGAATTTTTGTAAAATCTATATATAAATGAAATAGAAATATGAGTCTGTATGTGCTTGTTCCTTATACACTCCTCCAATATGTAACCAGAAATTTTCACAGGTTATAGAACTATAACTGGAAGGTGCAAGTATTATTGTTTCGAGCCCAGAAAATGATATTTCATGCACCATTCACTTTAGGTAAACTCTACACACCAACCTAGATATAAAAATTAACAAATTTGTAATGTTAATTTCCTATAAAACAGTCCTGCAATGGAAAATAATAATTTATATATGGAAATTTATATATTATTTGTGTTGTTGCTGTTTGAAAAAAAAAAAAAAAAAAAAATTCTATCCCATAGATAGAAGACATGGGAAAACCAAGTGCGAACAAAATTACCTCTGCTTTTTGTCCAAAATTGTCACCTTAAAAAAAAAAAAATATATATAGATGACTAGCAACATCAAAAACTCACTTCCTTAATTAAAAAAAAAAAAAAAGGCATCTCCTTATTGGGAAACAGAAAGAATAAATAGTTCAATGCTAACCACCCAGAAGTCAAAAATTTTGTCAACTTGTGTTGTTAGCTATATTGGGTGGGTATAAAATTTTCAGACTTCTGAGTAGTCTGGAAGTATATTGACACTAAACACAAAATTTGAAATTAAATATAAAAATTTGTCCATCACTGACCACCCAAAAGTCTGATATTTTATCACCTTGCAATATTTTCAGGTTTGAACAAGTTTATCAAATTTCAGGCTTCTAGATGCTTTATCAGTACAGTAGAACCTCCCTGTAAAGGACACCTAATTGCAGAGCCAAAGTGTCCTTTAGAGAGAGGTGTCCTCTTACTGGAGAGTTACAAAATAGTAAAAATATAGCTTTTGGTAAGCTCGAGGTGAAATCCTCAGCACCATATCATTCATTTGTATTTTTCAAAGGGTTTTTGCACACTTTCTAAAACTATGTTATGAACCTCCCTGTAAAGGACAACACCTAATTGCAGAGCCAAAGTGTAGGGAGTTTAGGGAGAGGTGTCCTCTTACCAGAGAGTTGCTAAATAGTAAAAATGGTAATTTTGCAAATGAAAACTGTCTTTTGTAAAGAGGTGTTATCTAGCGCAAGTATCTTCTAATGGAGGTTCTACTGTATATCAAAAATGGACTACAAGATTTGTGGACAGACAGACAAACAACTTAAACAAAGCTTTCAGAAAGTAACTACTCTCACAATAAATAGGGATATTTACTGCTATCTTGTTTACACACACTTAATAACAGTAACTATTTAAAACATGCTGTAATATATGTCCTCATTCAATACTTTCATCTGAAGATGGTAACAACGGTGTTACCGAAATGTCACACACTAGTTATTTATTTAGATTTGGTCTTATTACCTAGAGATGTTCAATGTAAAATGACCAAGGTATACAGTAGAACCTCCCTGTAAAGGACACCTAATTGCAGAGCCAAAGTGTCCTTTAGGGAGAGGTGTCCTCTTACTAGAGAGTTGCTAAATAGTAAAAATGGTAATTTTGCAAATGAAAACTGTTCTTAGCTCGAGGAGCATGAACTCATGGAATTCGTGTAATCTTTACACAAGGGGATAAGAAACAACAACAACAAACTGTCCTTTATAGAGAGGTGTTCTCTAGCGGGAGTGTCCTCACATGGTGTATGTTTTACTGTATTAAAACTTACAATTCCTACACTGAACTCTATACCACTCGCTGTCTATTGTATCAAGGTGAAACTTTATAATGACTATTATATTATGTCAGTAGAAATGTCTAGTTTATCTCCATTAAAAAAAAATTGATTGTTTAAAGTAATAAATTACAATATTTATGTTCCCTACAATTCACTCTTTGAAAAAAAAAAGGGGGGGTGGGAAAACTTTCATATAAACTTTATTTCTAACTATAAACTTGCACATATATATATAGGGAGGAGGCTGAGAAAACGTGGTGGGTGTAGTGTGTGGAGAAGAAAGTAAAACAAGGAGAGGGGAAACAAAAGAGTTTCTAAATAAATATAAGCATCAACACATATATATATTATATATATATATACTCTCTTAAAGATTGTCTTTATGCCACACCCATCGCTTGTTGGTGTGGTCAAAGCTGTGGTGAAGCCACTGTTGCTCCAGGAGTTGGTAGCGGGCTTCACTCAGGTACAGGGGCTTGCCTCGCCTGTGCACCACAGTGAACTGTTACTGCTGTGCATCATTACATTGGAGGGCCAGGATAAATAATGGTTAGATAGCAAAGCTTAGGGGACAGGTCTTATTCTATAATACAGTAGAACCTCCCTGTAAAGGACACTTAATTGCAGAGCCAAAGTGTCCTTTAGAGAGAGGTGTCCTCTTCCCGGAGAGTTGCTAAATACAGTAGAACCTGTCTGTAAAGAACACCTAATTTCAGAGCCAAAGTGTCCTTTAGAGAGAGGTTTCATCTTACCGGAGAGTTGCTAAATTGTAAAAATGGTAATTTTGCAAATGAAAACTGTCCTTTGTGGAGAGGTGTCTGCTAAAGGGAGGTTCTACGTTATAAGAAATACAAGGCAATAAGATAAAATCCAAATAAATAAATAGTGTGTGACATCTTGGTAGCAGTGTGGTTACCTAAACTATTTTTTTATTTGGATTTGGTCTTATTACTCTGTGTTTATAATCTACTAGCCAAATGACCAGGGCAACGCCCGTGTTTTAATTTAGACACGTGGACCTGTTGGATCATTAACGCCCGTGTTTTACCCGATTGAATGTTTTTATTCAAATACTATTTGTTACAATTATAAATTGGCGCCTTAAATAAATGCATATATTAGTTAATAACTATAGCCTATGTGCTTTATCTGTCTATGTACTGTTGGCTTCCCTAGGCGTCTCTTACTGGGAAAAAGAAAGAGGATTCCATTTAGTTATTAACTAATATATGCATTTATTTAAGGAGCGACCCATTCCAACACAATAGTTACAAAAACCAAAAAGCGAGTGGGGGGGGGATGGCAAAGTCAAAAACAAAGTGTCTCGCGCAGTGGCGGCGCCATCGTAGCGGACCAATAGGAGAGCGCCATTCCAAAAAAAAAAAGCAAACGATGACAGAGATGAAGAACGCACGCATGACGCTCGTAACTGTATATAGAATAATCCAAATTGTGTTGCCTTATTATAAGAAATTGCAACTATTTTAGATGTGTAGGATTCTTTTTAAACAATTTTCTACTGCCCTTACTTCAATGATAAATTAATGAGAAGACCATCAGTGGGGAAACCTCCCAGTAATTTATCATTGTAAGTAAGGACAGTAGAAATGGTTTAATTTCAAAGAAAATCATCTAACCAAACAGGTTAATGCATCATATTAGGTCTTACTCTATTTTAAGAACTTTTAAAAAGGCAACCAAACTGAGAGGCGAGAGATACTCAATATTGTTGCATCATGATTAATGCGCCTATTTTTAAAATTATTTATAATATTATTTTTAATATATTTAAAATTCAAATTATAAATTTATTTATTTTTATAAAACAGATTATTAATATAAAATATTATGTACTATAAAACATTTGTATTTTGATACACTAAATACCCTACATGCTTTAAACTTTGACGTGGTAAATAAAGGGAGATTCTAGGTGCTACCTAAATTTATAGTTGTCTTATTATTGACTGGTTTAACCTTGTAAGATGGTTGAGACACGTTCTGGAAAGATGCAAGACACGTCTGAGGAGAGACTCAAGACTGAAGAATCTGCCAAACCGCAGCCCAGTGCAACAATTGGTAGAGATGCAAGTGCCGACCCAGTTGTTTTGAACCCCAACATAGACATCCCCAAATATGATGGAACAGAAGACCCTCGCCCATGGATTGAGTCCCTTGAAGAAATTGGCTTCCTGTACCACTGGGCAGAATATATTATTTATCGCTATGCAGCCATGAACATGATTGGTAGCGCTAAAACCTGGCTGGACCTACACAAGATAAGTTTTACCAGCTGGGAACATTTCAAGAGCCGCCTAATTCAGGATTTTGGCTCAGACGCCAACAAAGAAGAATTGAAGATGAGGCTGAACAGAATGCAGCAGTGGAATGAACCTGCAATCAGGTTTGCAGAGGATATCCTGGTTCTGTGCAACAAGGTCGACCCCCAAATGGAAGAAGAGAATAAAATAAATTGGGTTATTGGAGGGTTAAAGAAAGAATACTCTTTTGCCCTCTACTTAAACCCTCCTAAGAATACCAACGAACTCCTAAGATTGTGTAAAAAGATGGATTTGTTTGAAAATAATTATCAAGAACGTATAGAAAAATCAAAGGTTCTATATAATGGACCACGCTCTCCTCGTTCCCACCATCAAGAGCAATGGAAGAACGCTCCGTCGACCAGAAGACCAGACCAGAACACCTCCAAGCCCCAGGCCCCCGCTCCGAGGTACTACCATAACACCCCCAAGCCCCAGGCCCCCGCTCCGAGGTACTACCAGAACAAGCCGCTGCCCCAGGTATCTGCCCCTAGACGATTTTACACTCCCATTCCTGAGCCAAAACCGGTCTACCCAAGGAAAACCTACAATAAGAGTCCAGATTCAAACAGGAATAGGACAGAAGACGGGAGACCAATATGTTTCAAGTGTAACAAGCCAGGACACGTAGCGCGGTATTGCAGAGTCAAGTTTGTGAGGATCGTAGAAGAGGACCCCTCAGTTTCCCAAGACAAGAGCCAAGAAAATCTTCAAATGGACGAAAGGAAAGATTATACACGGCCTCGCCTCTATGCGGATGTTTGTAATGACACACAAACGAATATTCCTACACGGAATAGATATTCCGTGTTGGAAGATTTAAACTAAGTGTCGCGCCTGATTCCTTCAATCAAAGCAAGTCGACCATAAATGGAATTAGAAAGTTGGACCCTAGGTACAAAATTAATATTAATGTGGACAAGATAGGGTTATGCGAAGCTTTGATTGATACAGGCGCCGATCTTTCAGTGGTCGACCTAAGAACAGCACTTTTTGCTGGCCGTGAAATAAATAGTCTCACTAAAACGTGTTCAGGACCCGATGGAAAAAAATTAGATATGGTAGGTAGCATTATTTTAGATTTAAAAATTGATGACACTGAATTATCCCACGAATTTGTAGTAATGGACGCGCATCTACGAACTCTTATTCTTGGACGAGATTTCCTTAAAAAAATGAATGCTAAAATTGATTGTAAACGAGAAACGATAAAATATAATTTGATGAGTAATCATGACGTAAGCAATTATGATCTAAAAAAAATAAAGAGCACTACAGATACCGTTATACCTAAACTATCGATTAAATTGATTAGGGCCTCAATAGAAGCAGAGGATGGCGAATATGTCATCGAAGAGAACAACAGAATGACTCAAACAAATGGTCTTCGATTGGCAAGAAGTTTGCTTACTGTCACGGATAAGAAAACCCATATCTGGATAACGAACCCTTATCCTCGACCTTTAAAAATCATGAAAGACCAAACATTGGCTTATGGAAGTCTTCCTGCAGGGGTAAATTTTATAGAGAATAAAGAGAAGCAGAATGAAAATGACGAAATACAATTTCAAATAAACAAAAATTTATCATTTAAAGAACAAGAGAGGTTAAAACAAATTTTGGCCAAGTATACTGATTTGTTCTCATCGAGGTTAGGTAGGACCAGTTTGGCAAAACATCAGATTCATACAGAAGACGCAAAACCAATAAAGCACAAGCCTTACCGGGTAAGCGCTAAGGAACGAACCATCATAAAGGATCAAATAGACGAGATGCTCGAAGAAGGAATAATTAGACAATCTTCAAGTCCCTGGTCCTTTCCCGTTATATTGGTCAAAAAACGAGATGGCAAATACAGATTTTGTGTGGACTACAGGAAATTAAATGAAGTAACAGTGAAGGATGTTTATCCAATCCCAAGAATTGATGATGTAATGGATACTCTCCAAGGATCCAAGTACTTCTCAGCAATAGATCTCAAATCGGGATATTGGCAAGTCGAAATTGAAGAGAGAGACAAAGAGAAGACGGCTTTCACTACTGCACATGGGTTATATGAATTCAACGTAATGCCCTTCGGTCTATGCAACGCCCCTGCTACTTTTGAGAGGAACATGGACAATGTCCTCGGAAATCTGAGATGGCAGATTTGCCTTTGCTACCTGGACGATGTAATTATATACAGCTCGGACTTTCCAACCCACATTAAAAGACTTGAAGCTGTCCTCAGATGCTTCAGCGAATCTAATTTAAAACTGAACGCCAAGAAATGCAGATTTGCTTTCGAGGAACTTGAGATCCTTGGACATATAACCAACCAAGAGGGTATAAAACCTGCCGAATATAATATCAAAGCCGTTAGAGATTTTCCTCAGCCCAAGAAGGCCAAAGAAGTGCAATCATTCCTAGGAATGTGCTCATATTATAGAAAATTTATTAAAGATTTCTCATTAATCGCTGACCCATTGACCAGTCTCATCAGAAAAAATGTGCAATTTATCTGGACAGGAAAACAGGAAGAAGCGTTCCAAAACCTTAAAAAAGCTCTTATGAATCCGCCAATTTTAGGTCACTTTGATCCAAATGCAGCCACCTGCATTCACACAGATGCCTCTAACATCGGCTTAGGCGCAACACTAATTCAAAATATCGGTGGCGAAGAGAAGGTAATATCATATTTGAGCCGAACCCTAAGTAAACCTGAGCAAAATTATTCAACCACCGAAAAGGAATGTTTAGCTGTAGTGTGGTCGATATCAAAATTACGGCCCTATTTATATGGAAGGCACTTTAAAATCGTAACTGATCATCACGCACTATGCTGGCTTAAGAATTTAAAAGATCCGACCGGTCGATTAGCACGATGGGCACTGAAGATTCAGGAATATAATTTCGAAATTATACACAAATCGGGAAAAAAACATCTGGACGCTGATGGTCTATCTAGAGGACCCTTACCAGAAAACGAATGGGACGAGGATTATGAAAGACTATTTTTGAATCAAATAATAGACGAAAAGGATGATTTTATTGAGAATATTAAGGAGAACCTTAGTGGAAACAAGCGTTCAATTACACAGAATTTTAAAGAAGAAAATGGGTGTCTCTACAAGAAAAATCCAAATCCTGAAGGTAGAGAATGGTTGCTGGTAGTGCCAAAGAAGAGAAGGAAAGAAATCATGAGTGAATACCACAACCATATGCTGAATGGCCATCTGGGCGTCGCCAGAACCACATACCGATTGAAGAATAAATACTATTGGCCTTCCATGCTGAAAGATGTTTCCGAATTTGTAAAGACGTGCCATCTTTGCCAAAGTCGGAAAGGTTCAAATCAGTTGCCATCTGGACTTCTACAACCTATTCCCCCAGCTAACTACCCTTTTGAAAGAATCGGAATTGACTTTGTTGGCCCCTTGCCATCAACGAAAAGAAGAAGGAAATGGATCATTGTGTTGACGGATTATTATACCAAGTATGCTGAAACAAAGGCAGTACCAGAAGCGACAGTGAAAGAAGTCTCTACATTTTTAATCGAACATATATTTTTACGTCACGGGGCTCCAAGATTTCTTATCAGCGACAGAGGTTCACAATTCACTAGCAATTTGATGAAGGAGGTTATGAAAATGTGCAAAGTTAAACATTGCTTCACAACGAGCTACCACCCCCAGACTAACGGACTAACGGAACGGCTAAATAGAACTTTAATCAATATGATCAGCATGTATGTGAATACGGATCAGAAGAACTGGGACGAAATCCTTCCTTTTATCACCCACGCATATAATACCACAATTCAAGAAACCACAGGCTACTCTCCATTTTTCCTGTTGTTTGGGAGGGAACCCATGTCCCTCTTAGACGACGAGAATATCCCAACGGACTGTAACATGGACGATTACGACGAATATATAGAAAACTACTTAGATAAAATAGCAAGGACGAGACAGGTAGTCATTAAAAACACAGAGAAGACTCAGGAAAGAATGAAAAGAAACTATGACAAAAAACACAACGAGAGAATCTATGAACCAGGACATTTAGTGGCAGTTTGGACACCAGTCAGGAAAATCGGAAAATGTGAAAAACTATTGAGAAAATATTTTGGGCCATACCGAATATTAAAGAAGCTGTCCAACGTAAATTACTTAATTGAGCCGAAAGATAATCCTGGCCAAGACCCATTGATTGTCCATGTCTCAAGACTCAAACCCTATTTTGAAAGAATTGATGAGGTCACTCACGAGGACGTGACGACCTCTGGAGAGGGGGAAGTGTTGCATCATGATTAATGCGCCTATTTTTAAAATTATTTATAATATTATTTTTAATATATTTAAAATTCAAATTATAAATTTATTTATTTTTATAAAACAGATTATTAATATAAAATATTATGTACTATAAAACATTTGTATTTTGATACACTAAATACCCTACATGCTTTAAACTTTGACGTGGTAAATAAAGGGAGATTCTAGGTGCTACCTAAATTTATAGTTGTCTTATTATTGACTGGTTTAACCTTGTAAGATGGTTGAGACACGTTCTGGAAAGATGCAAGACACGTCTGAGGAGAGACTCAAGACTGAAGAATCTGCCAAACCGCAGCCCAGTGCAACAATATACTCTTTTTTTTTTTAAATACAACAAGAAAGGTCACTCACCTCTATGGTTCAACTATGAACAATCTCTTATTTGGGTTCAGTGTCAAAGTTACAGCACCAGTTTTGGCAAAATCAAGAGGGTTGTGCCTAGTTTTTGTATCATTTTGACAGGAGAGGGGTGATCTTTCTTTTTTTATAGATCAAAATCTAATTCCCAATGGCTATTTTTGAGAATTTATTTTAATAATATCGATTTTAAAATCGGCTGAATAAAGTGATGCTTTGGTGGAGAGCATCCTCATTAAAATGCTGGAACTACATATCATGGGATTGGTTGATGTACACATGGGAGGACTGATGCCACCCAAGCAAGGAGATTACACTAGTGTCAGACTTACTTGAGATCCCTGTCTTCCTCCCCGTAGCTGTCGAGGTAGACTGAGCCCCAGAGACAGGCCCTCTTTCCTCGGATCACAATAATGGTAGATGCATTCACCAGGAGGAACATGGCGGTGCCGGCGCCACAGGCCAGAGCGTGGGTCAGGGCCTCGAAGCGGTTGACTCTCCGGCAGCAGTCCTCCCTCAGGCAAACCAAGGTGGCACACACCAGACACACTGCAGAGTCCTGTGGGGCCTTGTTGCAGTTGGAGCAGGGCCGGCGATGGTAGAACTGGAAGATGGTGTCGTAGGAGTGAGGGAGCTGGAGAAGGCGCGGGGTGGCCCACCGCTGCCAGGCGTGCCGCAGGGTGGAGGACAGGGAGAGGCTGGGCTGGTATTCCCTCAACCAGCTGGAGACCACGGCATCAGCTGGCTGGCCCCTCCACACTGTGGGGGAGTCCAGCTGCAGGCTAGCTACCAGCTCCTTTCCATCTCCTACATCACTGCCCTGTTGTACACACATTACCTTTAACTGTGGTATGATTCAAGTCCTACTTTGGCTACCAAGAAATAACTTGGTCACTAGAACTTCTCTAACAATATATAATACAAGGTACTCACAGGGTGGGGTAGATCAAAGAGGTAGGCTTGCAGCAGACTGGCCACTTTTAGGAAAGGCAAAAGCCAGGTGTCCACAAGGGTGGTCTCCACATTCTCTACGGACTCCCCAACACAGAAGCTTGAGTTTAGATAGGGCTGAAGGACATTCAGGGGCTTCCAGAGCCAATGGTCTTCCTGCAGCAGACAGATTGATAGACTTGTCCGCTACCACAGCCTGCTACCACCTACCTTGATGGAGTTCAAGTACTCTTGGAGGTGGTAGGGCTCAAAGGTCAGCACCAGGCCCTGGATGATGGCCATGCGGTACAGAGAGCGCACCACATACTGGTACATGCCTACAACACCATATTATTATTATATACAACAAACAAAATGTAGACTTGGATCTATGAGTAACAACAAGATTAAGATTTTAAAAAAGGTATATATATTATCCTTAGTAGATGATAATCATTGTGGGTAGCGACTAATTTTACTGTCACCCCATATCTACACAGGTAGAAAGTTTACAAGAATCCAATAGAGCAATTTTTCAATTCAGAAAAAAAGTGTCCAATGCAGGATTTGATCCTGGGCTGTTGAAAATGGACAGTTTATACCACTTGATGGTAGCAGTGTCATATAGTAAAAAAACATTCTTCAATGAACTGAACTATGCCTGTCCAGTGTCTGCAATTTATCAGACTGATCAGTGACAATAACTTTGGAATATCTATTCATTGCCAGAAGAGAGAGGGGTCTTTTCATTCTTCAAGATCATGATGGTACAATTTGGATTAGAAACATAAGCTAACAAGACCATATACAAATAAACTTACTTAAACATCAGAAACAGTTCCTATTTGGATGTGTGGTCATGTTATCTCATGTTTCATTTTTTTACGATATCAATTTCCTCATGAAAAAATGTCCACCTATATTTTTGGGGCCGTAGAATCTATTGCCAAGCCAATTTACCAGCTAGGCAGCTTTTTGGGCAATTTGGAAGATTGTGTGTGTGTAAGGAATCTGACAAAAAAAAAGATCAAAGCTAACATAGATTGAGGAGGACCATAGCCTCACGGTCTACATTGGGAAGATTTACCAAAGCTGGTGTTGTGTTACTTTGACTAATCTACTCGATTGTCAATAGTTGGCACTGAGTCTAAATGAGTGCAACTGCTCTTTGTTAAGAGAGGTACTTACCTCCCTATCCTGGCAGACAGAACAGTAGGTTCTGGCTTAGTGGGTCTCACCTAGTTATCCAAGCCGGAATACAGACAGTGATACAACAATAGATTTACCCTGGTCAAAATGGCTGGGCAGGATAAGGGAGAAGTGGATCAGCAGGGCTGTGGGGTCCTTCAGCAGCAGTGGCATTTCTGGCAACTTTGTGACTTTCCGGCTGCACAAAGCACATATACAGGTGACAGGAAGACTCAAGAAAAGTAGAACATGCTTCATGAGAGGACACCATGCAACTAAGTAGGTGTTTAGAGAAAGGTGAATTCCATTTCCAATACCTGAGGCAGAGGCTGCCAGCTATTTATTTCCCTGTTCTTTGGATAGCTGAGCACTTTTGGGAAAACGACCAGGGGGGATTGATACAAAATGTATATCCCTAGTAACACTAACACAGTACACACTAACAGTAACACAATGTTTGTGTAACATTGATGAAGCTAGCATTCAATCATCCTTGTGTTGTAGGTTGACACAAGAGAATTATCTTCACCCATATATATTGTTGTACACATACAAGTAGCAGACCGAATGGCACACGTGACCAGAAAAACTATATATTTTTGTTTATTTATTTATTTTTAGATTTATCAGAGTGAAACGGCATCACAGAGATGACTGGTTTTAATTGTATTTGACTATTGACCACTGTTTAGCGGCAACATGTTAAATGTGCCAGTTATCGTTTACTTTTCGTCCTGTCTCTTGTAAATGGGGTGGTATGGCTAGCATACAATGGCACAATGGATGTGGAGCAATTTCTCTGACTGATTTTGTGGCCTCCCTTTTACCTCCCATTTTAATTGCCAACTCTAGCAGGGGAACAGAAAGAAATAAAACAGCAGAAAAATCCATCGGCATATAGACAGGTACTGCGACAGTTGAATTGAATTCAATACATATAAATGACTATCAACTTGAAGATATATTTGCAAAAAAAAAAACCACACAATAAATGTAAAAAGACAAATTGTAATATACTTTTGTTATTTAAATATTGTGAAAGCTTTTGAGCGCTAACTCTTTCTCAGGAAAAGTTTGTTGCCATATCAACAAAGACTTACAGAGCAAAGAGATTCAACTCACCTGGAGAACTCATCCTCTAGTAGATTGAGCTGGCTCCACAAGTCCTTGAAGGGCTCGTAACCAATGAGAAGCTTTGCATTGAGTACAAAGACCTGGAAGAGGCGTTCTGCAAGCAGTGCCCCAGATAAGAATACAAGGACATGCTCAACTTAAAGAAGATGGTTTCCTACACGAGTCAGCTAATAATGTATTCATTGGGTGATTCAAAAAGTATTTTGCATTCCAGGGACCCATTGAGTTACTCAAATGTCCAGCATATGGAACATAGAGTATGGGGAAAATTATTTGGCTTTACAGTAGAACCTCAGTGAGAGGACACTTCCACTAGAAAATGTTTCTATACAAAGGACAGGTTTCATCACCAAATTACCATTTTTATTACTTAGCTGCTGTCTAGAGTGCGCATTAGAGAAAGGTTCTACTGTACAAGTGGGAGAAGGTCCTTACCAAAACAAGACTTCTTTGGAGACGTTTGCAAGAGGTCAATTTCCAGGTTGACCCTAGAATCCCACAGATGTTGTCACCACTGTGTGGGGGGGAGCGGGAGGTGGTGACTACCTGGCTAGAGAGGAGATAAAGAGGAACAGGCTGGTGTGGGTGGGTTCTGGGATATAATGCCTGGACTGGGCCGAGGTGGAGTTGGTGACATTCTCCATGAAGCTGGTGATGTTGCCAAAGGCATCTGAAACCTTTGCCTGGCTCAGGTTGAGACCCAACAGAGAGAGAGAGGGATAGTTACAGGTTGGGGGGCTGCGGAGAGAAGGCGGTAGATCTTCCAGACCGGCAGCTCCTCATCTAGGGTGGGGGGCGGAGGTTGCTCCATGGCAAGGGGCAGCACTGAGTTGGCCAGCTGGCGACAGAAGGGGCAGGAGTACTCCCCCCAGTCCACCGCAGAGTTCTGCTGCTGAGAGGCTGAGATGCGATTACGTAAGGAATCTAGGTAGGACCGGTGGCAGTCCATGTGTAAGTGATGTCCGCAAGACTGGATGTGGACACCTCCCCGCCAGCCCACATTGAGGCCCAGCTGCCAAGTGTCCTCAAAGTTCCACTGCAGCTTAAGAATTGCCTGCTCTACAGCAACGGCTCGTGTGCGACGCTGGTCTACAGAGGCCAGCTCCTGCTCTGAGCAGGGCAGGGGGAGTGGAGTCTGCTGGCGAGCATGGCCCAGTGTGCTGGTGGCCTGGATCAGCACCACCATGCCAATGGGCCGCTCTGTCGTGGAAGGAGAGGGGTGACCACAAATCACACACTCATACTCCTTTGCACTGGCCGAGGCTTCTTCTAGGTCTCCCATTTCTACCAATAGACCTGTTTATTAGCCAAAGTGTCTAGGACTGAAGGCTGGAGGTGGTGCTCACCTGTCTCCATAGCCTGCATGAACACTCGCTGCTGCATCTTCATCTCAGCCAGCACCTTCTTCTGGCATTCTTTGGCAAGTCTACGACGACTGCACACAAAGTATCAATGTTGTAGTAGCACTATTTCAATCATTGTGAAGGAAGAGAACTTCTCCAAATCAACACCCTCAGAGGGATGGAACTTACTTCTCAGTCAGTTTCTTCCTGTCCTCCAAATCCTCCTCAGGGCTCCTCCAGGGCCAGATGTGCTGCTGGACAGCCAGCACTGACTGCTCCCCACACATCACAGCTAGATGGTTCAACAGCCGCCCTATGAAGTGGGCTCCATCCCCCATTAGACATTCCCGGTCGTCCCTGGATATCCTGAAGGAATCCGGCTTTCCTGAATACTTTGAGTGGAGCTTGAGGAGCAAGGAGACTATGGACTCCTTGACCTCCAGCCTTGTCAGCTCAGCCTGGTCCACTTCCATGGCCTGGTCTGGGCTGCTGGAGGTGGTGGGCAGAGCTATGGAGTTTATGGGGATAAAGGCATTCTCCAGGATGTTGTCAGTGGGGTACCACTCTTGGAACCTCAGGTCCGGCACTTCTTCCTGGGGCTACACCAGGTATATAAGGAGGCTTGCTTTCACCTCCCACAGAGGACCTACCTTATTTGTCTGCCCAGGCCGTGGGACTGTGTGCCTCACCGCCATGTCGAGCAGGTGCACTGTGAGGGAGACTGTGTTTTCTGAGATGTCCTGTTCATTCAAGGCCTGCACCACATCTCTGGATGTTTCATGCCGTTTTCAACACAACACTCAGCACTTTCTTTCAGTTGGTAACATACTAGGTTAAAACCATTTAGGTTGTTAGGCTAGGGTTTTGATCTTCTAAAATATGATCAGACTCTTTTTTTTTTTTTTTTTTTTTTAAACTATTTTAACCTGATTTTTAAAAATAACAATACATGAGATAAGAAAGAAGAAGAAGAAGACAATACATATGCAATGTTTCAGGATGCCTGAATGACCAGTTATTGGTCGTTGAGGTACAGCTTGCACCACGCTGACAAGGGCCAACAGTCCGAAATACTATGTGGTTAGCTTTTCTTGATTAATCAAGAATGGGTATTCGGCCAATTCTGGAATTTGATTGGCTCTCATAGGAGGCTCTACTGCAGGTTACGTAAGAGAGAGAGAGAGTTTTCCTATAAGAAATTGTTGGAAAAAACATTGTATTTGTTGTCACAACAGCAGTGTGGGCTGGAGAATAGCCTGCTACAAATGCACAGCTGACAGGTCGTGGGCCGGAGAACAGCTCGCTATGCATACATGGCTGACCAGTCTGAAACGGCTCAAATAGATCCCTTGTGGATCTCATGGATTAAAGTCCGCCCTGAGCTAAACCATGGTCTCCAGGTGGATGCTTCTCAGTTTTCCAAAGCCGGTGTTGTGGCTTTATCACTGAACTGAAGCCACTAGTTTGCAGCAATGGTCAATAGATGGTGTCTAGTGTTGATGTATATTCTGAGACAGGAGAGGGATCCTTTATTTTGATAGATCAAAATCTTTCCTCACGGCAAAATTTTCCAACTATAAATTATTTTAAATTTGTAAATATTTTTGTCCAACACAATGGTGATGATCACACAGGCCCACAAACATATAGCGAGAGAAAGAAGATATATGGTATATTACTGACCCTATAAAGAAGGATGAAGATCATGGCGTGCATTGTCCTGGTATGGAGGACTATGCGGGGGTCCCTGAACTGGGAGTTGGGCAGGGGTCCAGGGACTCTGTAGGGGGGCCACAGGTTGCCCTGGCAGTCCACCTTGCCACTCTGCTTCACGCTGTCACCCACATCCTTATTGGTGCATGCCACAGTGAAGCTTTATTTTGGAAGCCTCTTTTCCTGCAGTGTTCACAACTTTCAATCAAAATTTATGCTATTGATTTGGCTCTAAAGTGATAAAGTGTCCAAAGAGAAAACATTAATACAAATTGAGAATATTCTCTATCTACAGGGGGCAGCAGCTCTGCAATATTATCAAAGGACATCCTTATTGGTTTAGAAAGTTTCTCTGATTATATACTTTTATTTCTTAGTTCAATCTTTATTTTTTATTTTTCTTGTGGTCTCCTCTGTTTTAGTCCGACAGAAAAGCTGATTTAAGGTGGTGAGGAAAAGTCAGGTGACCCATCATCCTGAAAGCTCTATTACAATATGTCAATTCATTGGTTTAAAAGAAACCACATAACACAGTATAGAGACACCTCTCACTTTTGCAAAGACTCCATAACCTTCAAAGAGACACCCCATAAATTGGTGGGCCATGGGCCCTTCTCTCTGGCCAAATGGGAAGATCTGATGGGTCTTACTAATGGGTGAAGCGGTCCATGGAAGCCTGTTGGTCCTTCCTGTGGACAGCACGCAGGGACACATGGATGGGGTCGTAGAGCTGCTCCCAGACATGTGGCTTAGGCACATAGGTGCCCTGGAGCATGTTGCCTCCAGCCTCAAAGTTGGGAGCCTTATAGGAGGCCACCTGCTGCAGCACTGTCTCGAAGTTGGGGGGCTGGTTGGCCAGGGAGGTGCCGCACTTCTCCGGCAGGATGTCCAGGAGCTGGGAGTGGGTGCGGTCTGCCATGCACAGGCCGGCCACCATCTCCCGCGCAGTGACCTCCTCCTCCCGCAGGCCCAGGTAGTTGTGCAGGGAGCACACCAGGGCCAGCAGTGTGAGGCAGCCCTCCAGCATGGGGCCCACCTGGTCACCCTCCAGGAACCTGGGACCCTCCGTCTCCATGGAGAACCATTCCAAGAGGTGGAACTGGTCTACAAAGGTCTCCAGGAACCAATCAGAGTCCACCCAGCCGCAACTGAGCTGGAGCAGGAAGATGTCTGCATCTACCATTGAATTGCAGAAGTGGCACTGGATGTAGGTCATGGACTGGCCCCGGATCTGGACTCCATTTCTCACCCAGAGGGCGTTCATGATCTCATAGAAGGTAGCCTGCACACGTCAGCTCTTAGTGGAGACCACATATTGTTACATCATGATTAATGGCGTATTTCTTATATTATTTTTAATATATTTGAAATTTAAATTATATATTTATTTATTTTTATATAAAATATTCTATGATATTTATTTAAAACAGATTAGATTATCATCATTTGTATTTAGGTACACGTGTGACTTCACTGCTCTCTTTGATGTGAGAAAATAAATAAAGCATTCTGGAGGTTACTTAAAGTAGACTTATCTCATTATTCCCTTATATAAATTTGTAGGATGGTTGAAACACGCTCTGGTAAGATGCAAGACCCAGCACAGGAGAGAATCATGGCTGAAGAGTCTGCCAAGCCGCAACCTGGTGCAACAATATGGAGAACTTTTATATTTGACAATAAATAAAAGGCCTCTCTTTCCTGGATAAAAGAAAGTCATGTGCAGACAGAGCATGTTGTTTTGAGATGACTATTTAGCTCAGTGTCAATACTGACTTCAAAATATTTCAAGCTGGAGGATATATTCAAAGAAAGAGATCTAGGCATCAAAAAAAAAAGGGAAGACCAACTCACCAGGGTGTGCAAAGGGTGCATGATGATGAGCTTCATGGTTTCTGGTGGGGGGAGGACATTAGGCAGAGAGGCTCCCTGGTTGAGGACAGCCTGACAGATGAACATGGCGTAGTTCCTGTGGAGTGGCAGGTGGAAGCTCATCTGGTACCGGTTAGGCTGGACAACACACAGAGCTTCACTGGGTGGGAACTAATGAGGCAGGCTTTTATACAGTACAACTTCTCCATTTTTGTAAAACAAAGATGGACTTGACTCAACCTCCAATGAGAGCCACCTCATGAAGGATTTAACAGACAAAGAGCGCCTTGGGTGGTTCATTTTGTTTGACACAAAAAGCATAGCGGGCGAGAGATATTCAATCAAACATATCAACAATGCAAGAAGGCCTGTCTTGGGAGTTTCCATTTGACTCCAAGCAAAATGCATTCGTAAGGCAGGTTGGCTCTTAAGACAAGTTGTATAAAAGTGTTTACAGTAAGCTTAAACTATTCTCTCATCTGTTTTGAATGATGCTTTTAAAAGAGGATATTCAACATATTTATCCCTTAAGGGCTTAAGAATATTATAATTTGAATAAGTTTACAAGATCAAATGCCCAAGAAAATTAAATTAATGGAAAAATAAATGGTTCCCACTATAGATTGACTCTTAAGACAAGTAACTGCTAAAACAGGGGTTTTACTGTAATTAAAACTAAAAGGGTGACACAATATATCTAATGTGTGCAATTGTGATGGCCTAGACAAAACAAAGAAAGAAAGAGGGCATTAAATGATTCTTACACAGGGTAGAGAACTAAGAAACTCCAATTGTTACTAACCTACAATCTGAATGGTCAAGAGAGTTGAAGATTCATAATGGTGAGAGAATTGTGGTTTTCAATAATAACAACAAAAAAAAAAGAACAAGTGATGCTGCAACCTTTTTAATTGTATTTTCTGTGATAAAAAAAGGCTTCAGCACCACCTATTCCTTCATAATAGTAGAAGATATTGCAGTAATGTATTAAATGTACCACTACTGAAACATTATTTTACTTATTCGGTTGGAATTCGTGTAATCTTTCCACAAGGGGATAAGAAACAACAACAACTTATTCAGTCTCAAAAAGGAAAACAAACTAAGTCCTGAACACCATGTGACTAATGGATGATTATTCACAGAGTGTAAGCCACCACAATTTATTCTGTGACAATATTTTACCTATTTGGTCTTTAAAGGATAACAAGTGGCACATCAGTAAAAGCATTGCTGCTGCTGCAACAATCGCCCAGAGTTACCTTGTCATTCTCTGCAAAGTCAATGGACTCGAGCCATTCCTCCAGTGCAGTGAGACAATGCTTTATAAGGCGACGGGTCACGCACAGGTGCTCCTGGAACACACACATTCTACATAGAGGTATCACAGGTTCGACTTGTTTTAACAAACATTTATAACATGTGCATCAAAGGTAAAAAAATAAAACCTTTCTCTTTATTAACACAAGGTAATAATGATTCAGTACTTTTGTCTAAAGATGGTAACAACGCTGTTACCGAAATGTCACACACTATTTATTTATTTGGTCTTATTACCTTGTGTTTATAATCTATAATCCAAATTGTGCCTTATCCTTTCTCTTTATTGAAAGTAAGTTGGAATAATAATTAAAAAAAAAAAAAGATCCTGGTTATTTATAAAAACCTCCATCCCCATTAAAAATATATAAAACCAAGTTTGGAATTGGAGAACATGGGTGAAATCAACAAGTGAGGTAACAAAAAGGTAGCATTTTGATTATGCCAAACTCCATGGCAACTTAAGTATCCAATAAGAGACATTAAAGGGGAAATTCATTGAATTACAAGTTTGTTACAACCCATAGCAAGGTTTTGGATGAGTTGAGATCTTGCATTTCTTCTTTAACACTAGAAGGGAAGTGAAGAAACACTTGCAGTTGGTGAAGATGTGATCAAATATATATTATTTAGATCTAATGTTGAAAATTCCCATAAAAGGACCATTTATTAATAATAAATAAAAAGGTAACATGACCAATTTCAAATTATTGAACTGTTTGTGACATTTTGGTAACAACATTGTTACTGAAACATCATAAAGAAATCAATAATTTGGATTTGGTGTTTTGTTACCTTTTGATTCTAATCTATAATTTTAAAAAAATTGTACCATTTCATTCTTTACACTGATTAAAGAGAATAGTGGATAGGCCTCTAGATAGTGTTACCCCTTTTTGAAAGTTTTGCTAAAATTTCACCCACTAAATAATCTCTTACTAAGTACCTGTAAAAATTCATGAAAATTTTGAGAAGGGCATTATAAAAGATCCCTTATCTTTAACATAGAGATGGGGGAATATGGTTTTAATAAAGCCTTTAATTACTTAGAATGGCATAGGGGGCTGGTGGAGGGGTGGTATAAACAGTACATTTTTGACTACCTAGGATTGAATCCTGAATTGGACACTATTTTTATAAAGAAAAAAATTGCTTCAATGGCTACTGAATATTGCACTAGTTCAACCTCCCACCATTGAGTGCAAATAACAAAATGTAGCTCTAGAAAACATGTAATAAAAAAGTCGAGCTGCTTTCTACTTGTGTAAACATGTGGTGCACTTACAATAAAAGCGGTTGATAACTACCCACAATGATTATATTATAGCTTGTACCACATGTACTTGGGATAAGTTATGACCATCACAGGAGACTTACAGGCCCTTGGAGGTGGGAGATGAGGGACCACATTGGGGTAGCTGAGGCCTCCAGCTCTGCAGAGAAGGCTGCATAATAGGACTTGGGCTCAAACTCAAGGTGCAGAGCCAGCTCCCGTTGGTTGAGGTGCATGTACTGGAACATGGATACAAAGGCCAGCCAAGACTCAATGAGGTCCTCATAGTCTGGTTGAAGGAAGTCCATGGCCACCTGGTGGTGAATCAGAAGGTTGTTGAGGTCACTGACAAGGGGCCAGTAGCAGTGGGTCTGCATGATGCGGTGGGAGCAATCGGCCACAAGGTGCAGATTGTTGGTCTCTACTGCAACCCACCAAACCTTTCTCAACATCACTTGCCCAATGTGTAATCCCACCCTGGTATGGCTTAAAAGGCACTATATGATTTCCAAACTCTTTAACTAACCTGTTTAATTGGATTTGAAAAACAGTAGAACAAGCATTGAATTAAAGAGGTTAGATGCTGTATGTTCTTGTGAATGTTTGTTTGTCTAGTTCACCAACATACCTCAAAAGTTTGAGCATTGCATTAAGAGTATTTTATAACAGTCATTCACAAAAAAAAAAAAAAAGTTATTGTCAGTTGTAAGAGCAACTCACATTTCTCTGTGTGCAGGGTGGAAGGCTGGAGAATGTTGGTCACCATCTCCTTCAGGGCCACCACCATGATGTGCAGGAGCCTCAATTCGGGATCCCGCACCATGCGGACAGCCAACTCCTCATTGCTGAAGAGTTGCACGCTCACATGGACTACACGGTGGCTGAGGGGCTCTGCATTGGCTGACCGACTCAGCATGACACTGATCCTCCCGTAGTGGAGCACAAACGTCCGCATAAACTCCTCCTGTTCAAACAACACCCAGCCCCAATATAGAGAACAACTGACAATTTGCCCATGACAGGTTGTGTAAGTATATAACAAAACCACATCAAACCTAGAGAGAAACAGCAAGACCTCCAATCCAAATAATTAAATGTTTCAGTAACAGCATTGCTAGCATCTATAGACAAAAGTATTGAAGAGGGTAAAAACGCTGTTACTGAAACATCTCATACAATTTAATACACATGTTGTTACCAAAATAGCTTAGTTAGTGAAACTTGAGCTGGAAATAGTAATAACCTCATAGGGGGATTGAAGTGTGAAGAAATAGGGATTCAAGTAGATTGAGGCCTTCACATAGTGCTTTTTTTTTTTCTAATACTCTTTAGTGAGTTGGGTTTGGTATCTGAAGATTGAGATAGAATCTGAGATCGTGAAAATCTACTTGTTCTAGGGCATCCTCTACCCTTACAGCCCTGCAATCTGGAGTGGAACACAAGTTTAGGAAGTATAGGTGATTATCATGCAGTTGGTAGAGGAGTGTTTTTAACTATTGAATTTTCAACAGCCACAACCAAAGATCAAATCCCTCATTGGCAACTTCTTTCTAAAGAAAAAAATTGCTTCAATGGCCCTCGATTCTTGCAAAAGCCCAATCCCATCACTGAGTGAACCAAAAGGCACACTTGTAAGTTCAACAGTTGAACTGCTATGTAGACATGTGGTGCACTTGCAGTAAAAGCAATCAATAACTACTACCCACCATGGCCTGTAATGGGTGTAGTAAAAGCCACCATGTGTGTGAGGTTGCAGTTTACCCACCTTGTAGGTCTGGTCCAGCAGCATGGTGAGCAGGAAACACACCAAGTCCTGGGGAAACTCCAACTTCACCGTCCAGAACATCAGCTCATCCAGGAACGTCTTGTGTTCCAAGTTGGGGTCCAGCGGAGCCAGGCCTGCATGCACAGTTACCTCAATGTAGCCTTTCAAATTCAATAAGAGTTAAGTATTGAGGGAAACTCTTTGAAATTTAAAAATAAAATCTCTCATCCATCAGCAACCCTTCTCACGAGCGATCACTTCCCGGAATGACAACCTTTTTTCCCAAATCAAAAAGGAATTAAACAAATCCAACTTCCAATAATTTATGATGCTACAACAAAATTTGGTGTTAGAAATACAAGGTGAAAAGACCAAATCCAAAAATTTAGCATCCTTGTCTAAGGATAGTAATAATGCTGTCACCAAAATGTCACCTTTGTCTTGTTACCTTGTCATAAAAATAAAATCTTTAATTCAAATTGTAGCTTATCAATTTTATGTTGTAAAAAAAAGAACAATATTTAGCATCAATTTTTCTAAAGACTTTTCACTCAGAAGAGGGTCTAGGTTGTAATTCCATGAGCTATCCTAATTTTTGAAATAAGATTATTACATTTTTTTCATAAGGAGCTCATTTTTTATACTTATTTTAATTACAGGTGCCTGAAACTGGTTGGAAAAATTGACATATGCGGGATTCGATCCAGTGTCATGGTTGTAGAAAAATCAATGGTTTAGACCACACGGCCACCGACCCCCCAAAGATTGACGTGTACACAGAGAGAGAGAGAGAGTGATGGTGGGTTGTTCGTTCTTACTTCCAATTCCTCCATATTTCTTATTTATCAAATATAAATCTCAAAGAGAGAGGGAGAGAAAAAATAATTGAGTAAAAAAGAACTCTGAGGAAAGTTTTAATTCCAAAGGAGAAAAAAAAAAAACAATGTAAAAGAACCCTAGACAAGAATAAAAGAAATATTTGATAGGCATTATTGGGGTGTCCATCTTCAGTCTTCTTGGGGTGATGATGATCAGGTTATGTGGGCAACTGAATTGGCCTTTCAATATTTTTCTTCACAATTTGTAGATCAAATCTTGATTTGTATCCAAAATGTTTTGTAAATATTGTAGATTAGGATTTAATGATGAGGTTATTTCCAGATTATATAAGGTTAACCTTGAGAATTTTTTTGTAATTAAAAATTTAAAAAAATTCAGACCCAGCATTTTGCTTGCAAGCATTGAAAAAAAAAAAATTGATTGATTATGGTGACCATTGTTGCCAAGGTTTCTACATAAGTGGGCTGTTATGGATTTTTTGTAAGAATTCTTTAGGGATAATTTTTTTTTTACTTTAAACATAATAAATTTCTTCCAAATTTTTAAATAATGTTATAAGCTGATTATAGGCACAATTTGGATTATAGATTAAGAAAACAAGATAATAAGGCTTAATACAAATAAATAAATAGTGTGTGACGTTTCGATAACCAGGTTGTTACCAAAACGTCATACACTATTCATTTATATATATTTGGTCTTATTACTTTATGTTTTTAATGTTATAAACTAAAATTTTCTGTTGCTTAATTAAAAAATGCCTTTTTATTTGTTTGAGTTCTAAGACACCCTCAGATAGTCTTGCCAAGTCATGAAGAGGAAATGGAAGGGGGCTGGACCAAATGTCAGAGGTAAAATAGAATAGGTTTAAAAGGGACAAAAGAGAGGATAAACCTAATTGCCAATTTTCAGTTTTCAATGAACCAAAATTGCAATTAAATTTTGTCTCTTGTTAATTTTTTGATACTAAAAAATAGAGAATGAGAGGAATGAAAATTGCTATTTATAAAGATGGCAAAATAAATATTTAAAAAATAAATGAAGAGATGTTAGTGAAATATTAGCATTGTTGTTGTTTCTTATCCCCCTTGTGCAAAGATTACATGAGTTCCACAAGTTCATGTTCCTTGAGACAAATATTAGCATGACCACTCATTGTCATTAATAATGCCATCTAATAACTGGCCTTTATCATTTGAGAAAAAGCATTGCTCGATATTCTAATATTTGAATATATGTAATTCTACTGTCCTATAATCTTAAATACCATAACTATGGATTTGACTCTGTCATATATATAAGCTGAATCGCAGAGCTCTAAAAGCGATAGATAAAATTGGTAAAACTGTTGGAAGGGCTCGCCATTGATTAGCCCACCCACTATTTTTCACTGCAGTAATTTATGTTAAAAAAGAGAGAAATTTGTGTATAATGATTTAATTTCTTTTACACGTGTGAAGAATTACATCCAAGTTTCCAAACATAAAATAACTAACTCTAAACCAAGTTCAGAATAACTCACAGTTCTTATAATATTTAAAAATTCTGATTCTTTAAAAGTCTGCATTCAAATTTACCTAGAAGCATCAGGTAACAACACTACATCCAAATAAATAAATAACGTATGACATTTCGGCAATAGTGTTTGTTACCTTTTTCATATAAAAGTTTCAATACTTTTGTATCGGTACATTTGTACGTGCCGTTACCAAAACGTCAAGTATAATTAATTTATTTGGATTTGGTCTTATTACCTATGTTTATGGGGGTCGGTGGAAGGCTGGGTAAACCGTTTGGTTTTTGACCACTAGGACCCGGGTTCGATTCCCGCATTGGGCACTTTTTTCTGTTTAAAAAAAAAAAAATGCTCCAATGGCCCCCGATTCTTGCAAAAGTCCAACCCCACCAGCGAGTGCAAGTAACCAAACGGGGCTCTGGCATTTGTAAGTGCAAAGTCGAACTGCTTTTCACATGTGTAGACATGTGGTACGCTTACAGTAAAAGCAGTCGCTAACTACCCACCATAATTATCATGGCCTGTACCACGTGTACTAGGGATAAGCAAAAAAAAAAAAAAAACCTATGTTTATAATCAATAAACCCAAAATGTACCATATCAAATTAAATGTCATTTTTGGCTTGACCTAAAAAAAAGGGATAATTGTAAGGCTAATAAAAGAGTGGATGGTGGTGACTATCATTGGCTAACAAGACCGGGGTGGGTGACATGAGGTGAGCTGGCAGGCCGTCTGACAAGGCTGGTTCTCTGCCAGGTGGGAGCTCTATATATAGAGGAGGAGTTACTCAAGGTGGAGCTTGCTTCCTTCCTGCTGCTCAACTTGGATTAGAGAATTCCCACTTTATTCATTACTAGACGAATGACCTGGGCAACGCCCGGGTTTACCCGATTAAATGTTTTATTCAAACACTATGCGTTACAATTATAAATTGGCGCCATGGATGTCACTCTTGTGAAACGTCCCGCTCCAAACTTTACAGTCAGATTAGAATATTATAAATCTTCAAATCGAGCGAGCGTCTATAAATATTTCGATTTAGATCAAGTATTCTAATTATTAAGCGAACACACACACACTATTATTAATAAAATTTTGAGAAGATTTCGATTTTAAACATATTTATAACCTTGATAGAGGGCGCTGTTTGTGAGCTAAGTAGAATAATTTGAATATATAGTTTTAATATTCAATTTATATATACAGTTTAATCTCTCTCATTAATTCGACACACCCCAATTCGACCATGTTCTGATGTCCCGACCTCCGGCCTATCGAATAACAAACCGTAATTCGACATATCGATAATACGACACTTCCGATAGTTCGACCATTTTAAAATTCGAATTTCGACAGTTGAATGTTTTTTACTTACAACTTTCCGCTAAAAAGATATTACGGCGGCGATAGGATCGTGCGCGCGCACTTTTGGTTCCTGGTTAGTTTAAGTTTCACTTTGCAGTGCTGTTGCGCAATGTTGTGAGTGTTATTGTTTTTTTTTTTTTTCCCCCGCTGGGATTTAGCCTTTGTGCACTAATTAACAATAATATTTTATTTTTAAATTTCAGCATTAAAATATTTTTGTTATTTTAAAATTTACAAATAATTTCCTTTTAAATAAATAAATCTTTATAAAATGTAGCCACAATGATTATGATAACATTTTATTTAAATATTCCATTTCTGTGTTATTATAAAAGATTTAAACATAAAATCAATAACACCTACAGCAGCAGTGGATGACTTTAATACAGTAGAATTTATTTATTAAAAGACATTTCAGAGGAAGAAAGACATGCATGTTTTTTTCAAAATGACTATCTTGAATAAATCCTGAATAGGATTTCAGTGCAAAAACAGACATCTATAAAGGAATTTTTAAAAAGATCTTCAAGATTATTTAAAAATAATATTTTAAAATTTTATTTTTATTTACCATATTTATTTCCTTTCAACTGCTATATTTTTCAATTAGAATAAAATATTATTTAATATATTATAATTAATATTTTAATGTCTGTAGAGTTAATATTTGATTATATTACTGAAAAGAAACACATTACCAGTAAATTTATTTGTTACAATTATTTATGTTTCTAAAATATGCATTAATGCCATTTTGTCACTGATACTAAAAGTTAATCATGAAAATAAAATAAAAACACACAATGGTTTAATTAATATCATTAATTTATATTACAAGGATATTTTTAAAAAATATTATTTTAGCGAGTTAGATGATTACCTAATCATCTGACTTTAATTCAACACTTCTTTTAATTCGACCGAAAGCTCTGATCCCTTGGGGTGTTGAATTAAAGAGGTTCGACGGTAATTTAAAATAGCCTATCGTTTTCCTCATATTTTTTTAACCTATGTATGGAAATTTTGGTACTGTAAAAAAAAACTTTGCTTCAATAATATTAAAAAAAAAAAAAAAAACACCCAGGCTAAGTTTCGAACCAAGGTTGTGGAAATACGAAGCCGCACACCTAACCATTAAGCTACGCGTGGCATCATAAATATTCGCATGTAAAGCTATTTCAGGCCTTACATATTTCTAACGACCTTTTTGAAATAGGTTTTTGAAACATGGAAATTATAATACTTCAAATAAATAGAAATAGAGTGAACACAAATAAAACATACCAAATATTTTGAATTAGAGCAGTTATTTTAAACGGCGAATTAGATCAGTTATATCTAAAAATGAAAATATATAAATAAATAAAACATACCAAATATTTCATGAGCAGTTATTTTAAACGGCGAATTAGATCAGTTATATCTAAAAATGAAAATATATAAATAACTAAAACCTACCAAATATTTCAAATTAGAGCAGTTATTATAGAAATATTTATATTATATGTGTTATTAAGCGAACTATTATTAGTTATTTTAAACAGCGAATTAGATCAGTTATATCTAAAAATGAAAATATATAAATAAATAAAACCTACCAAATATTTCAAATTAGAGCAGTTATTATATAAATATTTATATTATATGTGTTATTAAGCGAACTATTATTAATAAAATATTGAGAAGATTTAGATTTTAAACGTATTTATAACTTTTTAGTACTTGATAGAGTGCGCTGTTCGTGAGCTAAGTAGAATAATTTGAATATATAGTTTTAATAATTGATTTATATATTTTTTAAAATAGCCTATCGTCTTCCCCGTTATTTTTTACCTATGTATGGAAATTTTGGTTTGAATTAGTGAACTACTGCGAATTTGTATACCGGACATACAAACAAACACACAAACATTCATTTTTATATATATAGATATGGTATGCTGATGGGGTATCATTGAAAAGTCAAATAAGTAGCAACATTGTTAGCTTAGCTATCAACTAAGATCTACCGCTGCTATGATACAAGGTAAAGCTGGTTTCATAAATCCTCCCATAGAATGTTTACAAAATAGAAGCTTCCTCTATAATGATGAGGGCCATAGCCCTAAACCATTATATACAGGGGTAAGATTTTGTCTAAATTTACCAAGGCTGGTGTTGTGGCCTATCATTGATCCAAATCTACTCATTTTGTGCAGAGATGATGGAAAGAAATGTTTAATAGAAGTATTGTTTCAAGGCATTAAATTCATTTAAAGGGGAGAGGATTCTTTTTTTTACACATACAAGGTATGTCCCATAAGTTCCCGGACTGGGTCCATAAAAAAATAAATAAATGAAAAATATAAATAAATTTGACTGTTTATTATAGAAATATCTGGCTACACGGTGGTACCAATATCGAGGCGGTACTTGCGCGCGCGCCAAGGTTATTCTAATTTATTTAAAGGTCACACCTAGCGCTGCGGCGATTTTACGATGGAACAAAAATTGAAGCAGAGGATTTGCATAGAATTTTGTGTGAAACTTCAAATATCAGCAACCGAAACTTTTGAAATGATTAATAAAGCATTCCCCAATGACCCCCCAAAGAGAACAACTGTTTTTGAATGGCATTCTAGATTTAAAGCTGGCAGAATTTCCATTGAAGATGATCCTCGTCAAGGACGCCCAAAATTTCAAAGGACTGATGAAAATGTGCAAAAAATCACCGAATTGATAAAAGAAAATCCTCGAACCACTTTGCTGGAGCTAGAGCAAGACACAGGCATCTCTAAAACAACGATTGGAAGGATCGTAACCAAATCAAAAAGACTCCTGCAAAATTCATCCCAAGATTCCTCACTAATGAGCAAAAACTGTGTCGGCTTGCAACCTGTGAGGACATGTTGGAAATGACAAGAACAGATCCGGAATGGAAAGACAAGATAATCACAGGCTACGAGACATGGGTCTATGGCTATGATCTTGAAACCAAGCATCAATCTGCCGAGTGGAGATGTCAGGGTGAGCTTAGACCCAAAAAATCCAGATTATTGAAATCCAGAAACAAGGTGTTGCTGGTCGCTTTTTTGGATAAAAAGGGCATTTTTCATCACGAGTATCTTCCTGCAGGCCAAACAGTTATCAAGGATATGTATTTGGGCATTCTTCGCCGTCTAAGGGAAGCGATTTGAAAAAAAAAAGGCCAGAAAAATGGACTAATGGTGGCTGGATCCTACACCATGACAATGCTCGCCCTCACACAGCGCACTTGATGACTAGCTTTTTGGCGAAAAATGGGACACAAATCCTACTTCAACCACCCTATTTCCCAGACATCGCACCAAATGACTTTTTCCTGTTCCCCAAACTTAAAGCAGTTCTAAAAGGAAGACATTTTGACACCAGGGATGACATAATAGAAAAATCGCCGTTAGCATTGAAGAGCATTCCAAAAGAGGCTTATAAAAACTGTTTCGACAATTGGGAGAAACAATAGCGCTGGTGCGTTGAAGCAGTTCTAAAAGGAAGACATTTTGACACCAGGGATGACATAATAGAAAAATCGCCGTTAGCATTGAAGAGCATTCCAAAAGAGGCTTATAAAAACTGTTTCGACAATTGGGAGAAACAATGGCGCTGGTGCGTTGAAGCAAGGGGGGATTACTTTGAAAAGTTTTAATAAAAAAATTTAAAAAAAATCTTACCTTTTTTTTTTATGGACCCAGTCCGGGAACTTATGGGACATACCTTGTATATACATATTAAAAAACGAAAGAAAAAAAAAAAAAAAAGATAAAAATATCAGGTGTTGAAATAAATATTAAAAATGGCATATCCTGACCAGGAGCACATGTGCTTTACAGAGGGTGTTTCCTTTCAAATGAAACGATTTCAAACGTCCGTTAGAACTTTATTTTTCGAACGTGAATTTTTTTCATGTGTTCTATGTGCTTCCCCTTCTTCTTGGCTATCTCCCTGCATCGGACTTTCCAAGCTGCGAACACTTCCTTGACTTTGGAGAGCGAAACATTCGACCACTCCTCTTGTGCGGCTTTCCAAAGTCCGGCCTCAGTTTTGGGACGTCGGTTGAAGAGCCGTTGTTTCAACATACCGAACCCGTAAAAATCCAGTGGGCTGGCGTCGGGAGACTTCACTGGAATGTCCGAGTTCCTGATAAAATTTAGGCCTAGGGTGTCCTTCATTTCTTGTATGAACTGTTGGGTTTTGTTGGAGGTATGGGAAGAGGCTTTGTCGTGATGAAGGAACACTTTGTCCATTTCCCCTGGGTAAAGGTCCTTCAGTTGTTCGATGACAGGTTTCAGAACGCATTCTATATAGAATTCTGAGTTCACCTTCACCTTCGATGGAACCTTTATGAGCGGAAGGACTCCACGGCCAGTCATTACCCCGACAACCATGAAACCTTTAGGGAAAGTTTCGGAGCATTGGTGAACCCAATTATCCGGGACCTGATTGCCTCTTTTGATGTAACAGATCTTCCGGATTCCATTGCAATACGTCACATACATCCATGCTTCGTCCAATGTTGCAGTATATTCCGATCTGGAACCGGCCAGGTGTTCCTCGTAGAGCTTCCGGGCATTCGTTGCACGGTTTTTCATGTGGAAAGGGGTGAGCTTGTGAACCTTGCCTTTTCGTCGGGTATCCAGTTCCAAATCTTTGTGAATGATGTTATTTATCGTTTTTAGCGATGTTCCACACATTCTGGAAGGTTGGCGCTGAGATGGTGGATTTTCAGTAGTTGCTAGCCGCTTTACCTTGGAAACCGTGGCGGGGGTCCGCACCGGACGTGGTCGATCGACTTGAAATTTTTGCCCATTGGATTCAGCTTCCCTTTTCTTTCCGATGCCATTTACTACCCTACATATTGTAGCTTTGCCAACATCTAGTCCTTCTGCTTTTAGCTTTTTCACTATGACGCTATAACTGTTTCCTTCTTTGGAAAGCCGCACAAGAGGAGTGGTCGAATGTTTCGCTCTCCAAAGTCAAGGAAGTGTTCGCAGCTTGGAAAGTCCGATGCAGGGAGATAGCCAAGAAGAAGGGGAAGCACATAGAACACATGAAAAAAATTCACGTTCGAAAAATAAAGTTCTAACGGACGTTTGAAATCGTTTCATTTGAAAGGAAACACCCTCCGTACAAGCTAAATCAATGTTTAGTTGATTTCTGTTCCACCAGATGGCGCTCTGCCTTCTGTAAAGCACATGTGCTCCTGGTCAGAATATGCCATTTTTAATATATATACATATAGATGGAAAATTTGCCGGGAGGAAATTAATCCATGGAAGCAATGGTCGCCTCTCCCGTCAAAATAAACGCCAGAATCTGACGCCATCTATTGACTGTCACCGCAACTAGCGGCATTGGGTTGGTGACAAAGCCACAACACCAACTTTGGCAAACTGATAAGCGTCCACCTAGAGACCTAAAGTTGGTGTTGTGGCTTTGTCACCGACCCGATGCCGCTAGTTGCGACGACGGTCAATAGATGGCGTCAGATTCTGGCGTTTATTTTGACGGGAGAGGCGACCATTGCTTCCATATATACATATGTATTGAGAAACATTACCTTGAAACTTTTGAGGGGCTTGGCATGGTGGCAAAGACTTCTTAGCCTCCATATAGAGCTGGTGGGAGCGTTGGTGGTAGGAATTGCGCTGACTGCGTGGGGTATCTGGGTGTATAGCCTTGGCAGTGGGTTGCACAACCAGTTCAGCGTACACCTCTGGGCTGGTGAGTGCAGAGGTCATCACTTGGTGCATGGCAGTGCCCATCTCTAGCAACCTCTGGAGCATGGAGATGTACTCTGCTGCTGTGGTACTGCTGTTGGCTTCTGCCCCAGCTGACTGGGTCTCATCTACACACACATGTCCTACACTTAGGACACTTCTAAGGATTCATTATCTACTCTAAAGTGTCACATGTCATAATATGGTGTCTCAATGTAAATAGGGCGATAAAGAAGGTTGGAGAAGATTTAATGGAGAGTAGTGTCTAAGATCAAGGAAGGCTTGGTTTGATAATATAGTAGATTCGTCTAGAAAATTCAAGGTTACAAAAGATTTAAGAGAATTGTGTTGAAGAGGGTGAAATGACAATGTTTCAGGATGGTAGATCTACATGATGATAGAGTTTCAATCTAACATCCTCCAAGTCTCATGCTTTACTTTGCTAGTATATAAATAGGTTTTTGATTCCATCACATTTTCAAACCTATAGATGCCAATATATGGCAAAAGCTACAGCACTCAAAAGTGCATTACATTTGCAGTGCTTTACATTAAAAGTGACCTGTCTATAGCACTCCCTCTCTATAGCACCCTATTTTGGTGAGTCCCGAGAGGGGGTGCTATAGACAGGTTTAACTGTACTAAAATATATAAAATTACCTCAACATTGTCATATAATACAAATAATAAAATACAAAGTGAAAAAATGTCTCTAATACCTTGTTGCTTGAAAGAATTCTTCAAGCATTGTCTTTTAAATGAGGTTAATAATTGATAAAGCACAATTTGTTTTCTTGTAGGTCAATAATATTTTTGTTCCATTTTCAGATTCCACACATATGCTTCTGAAGTCTAGATTTCATTTTGTTTTGAACCTGTGTGGCAAAAATAGAATGTAGATGTAAACAAACAATGCAGCTATTGTTTTGAAATTGCCATCTGCGAGCTGAAATATGGTAAAAATTTTGCTGTTTTAAAAAAATGTATTAATTTTTTTTTTTTTTTTGCTTATCCCTAGTACACGTGGTACAGGCCATGATAATCATGGTGGGTAGTTAGCGACTGCTTTTTACTGTAAGCGCACCACATGTCTACACATGTGAAAAGCAGTTCGACTTTGCACTTACAAATGCCAGAGCCCCTTTGGTTACTTGCACTCGCTGGTGGGGTTGGACTTTTGCAAGAATCGGGGGCCATTGGAGCATTTTTTTTTTTTAAACAGAAAAAAAAGTGTCCAATGCAGGAATCGAACCCGGGTCCTAGTGGTCGAAAACCAAATGGTTTAACCAGCCTTCCACCGACCCCCATGTATTAATTAAAAGTTTTCAGTTCTTTACAGGCTTAGTATCAAAATTTGAAACTATTATAAACGTGCATGATTCTTTTTAAAAATAAACAATTTCTACTGCCCTTACTGTAATGGAAAAATTAATGGGAGGGCCTGGCTCATCAGTGGTGAACCCTCCCAGCGGTTTCGCCAGTTTAATCTACCATACTGCTAGGAGGGTTCACCACTGATGAGCCAGGCCCTCCCATTAATTTTTCCATTGCAGTAAGGGCAGTAGAAATTGTTTATTTTTAAAAAAGAATCATATGCGTTTATAATAGTTTCGAATTTTGATAACAGATGGCGCACTAATGCATCATAAAAGGCTTAGAATGTTATTATTTTGGAGCTTAAAATTAGGTTCATTGTAGGGGTAAGTTGGCTAGTTTAAAAATCTCAAAGTTTGTAATACCAATGGTATTTTCATTGGAATGGAATTTGGGGGATTACCTTAGGTTTGTTATAAGGGAACGTTGGTTATATCCCTAGTTCATTTGTGAAGAGGTTTTTACTGTAAATATAATGGGGTATATTTTAACAATCTGGTTTTATATTTTTATTCTGATTTTCTCTTAAATGATTATATATATATTTTTTGAAATATCTTCACAATTATTTATAGCTTTAGTTCATACTACCGATTTTTTTTATTGGAATGTCAGAGGCTCATTACTCCACAAACAGCTGCGCCTATTTCCCCACCCCCCTTTTTTGGTATAAATAAATATATATGATACATTAGGGTGCCATCTGCTATGACAATTCGAGACTATTATAGACGCGTATGATTCTTTTAAAAATGAAACAATTTTCTACTAATTTTTCATTACAGTAAGGACAGTAGAAAATTGTTTAATTTTTAAAAGAATCGTACGCGTCTATAATAGTTTCAAATTCTCAAATAAATATAAATTATATTCTATAGTCTATATATATTCCAGAACACATACACATCTAAAACCTGATATCTTGTACACTTACACATTATATTGATTTAGTGAATGCACAAAATTTCAGACTTCTCTGTGGCCTGGAAGAGTATATTAAAAACTTAGACACAAAAATTTAAAGGAAATATAGAAATTAGTCTAGCCCTGACCCCTTGGAACTCCAGCCACTCATTTATGCTGGCAAAATGGCTGCACCTCTTTCCCTTTGTTTGAAAGGAAATGTACAAATTCTCTTCTCTAGTCTATTCCCAACCACCAAAAAGTCTGAAATTTTTGTCAACTTGCATTGTTAGCTGTTGTATTGAGCAAGTTTTCAGACTTCTAAGTGGGGTCTGGAAGTATAAAATTTGGAGGTAAATATTTGAAATTAAAATTAGTCTAGTGCCGACCACTCTGTGACCACCCAGAAGTCTGAAATTGTATTAACTCACTATGTCATCTGGTTTGAACAAATGTGACAAATTTCTGACTTCTAGGTGTGCTCTGTAAATTTATTAAAAAATGATTACAAATTTATAGACAGAACGAGACATACATAAAAGTAAGTTAAATAAAAGCTTTAAAAAAAGTAAAAATTGTACCTGACACATTTCAGTAACAGCTTCATCACCATCTTCAAACCAAAGTACTGAATGCCTTCCTATTATTCAGTACTTTCATCTGAAGATTGTAAGAAGGCAGTTACAGAAATGTCATGTATAATTTATTTATTTGAATATGGAGGTCTCTTGTTACCCAAGGATTTTCTTATTAGAATCTGAATGGTACCTCATCATATGAGAGGACACTTTCATTATAAGCACACCCCTCTACAAAGAACAGTTTTCCATTGTCAAAATTACCATTTTTACTAATAAACATCTTCTTCTAGTAAGAAGCGGTCTCTATCCCTTTAGAAGATAAAATTGCTATAAAGTATAAAATATGAATATAAAAACAGTAGCAATGTGTTTCTTTATTCGTGCAAAGTGCAAGCTTTCGGATCTTTATAATCCTTCCATTTAGCTTGGCAATTAGGTATTATGCAATACGCAAATCTATCCTCTATTATTTAAATGTATATATGTGTGGTCAGTGGAAGGATGGTCTAAACCATTGGTTTTCAACCACTACGACCCAGGTTCAATTCACACATTGGACACTTTTTTCTGATTAAAAAAAAAAAATGCTCCAATGGACCCCGATTCTTGCAAAAATCCAACCCCACCAGCGAGTGAAAGTAATCAAACGAGGCTCTGGCACATTTGTAAGTGTAAAGTCGAACTGCTTTTCACATGTGTAGACATGTGGTGCACTTACAGTAAAAGCAGTCGCCTACCTCTACCCACCATGATTGTCATGGCCTGTACTATGTGTACTAGGGATAAGCCAAAAAAAAAGTATATATAAATCAGTTATCACTTAAACAGCATTTTTATACTTTTATGTACTCCAGTAGAGAAGGGCAGAGATGCCTGAAAGCTTGAGAATACATTTAATAAAAATGTATAAATAATACATCTAAATAAAGATGTAGAAACTCATCTCCAGAGACCTGTGGCATTTGTTCAATTAGGTGATGTCCTTTACAGAGATACTGGATTTGTTATACTTGAGAAGTTTACCTGGAGGGGCAGGTGGAGGGTTCTGGTGGGAGTCCCTGAAGTGTTGGATCAGCCTGAGAATAAGACGAGGGGCGATGAACCTGGCCATGTTCAGGAGGGATGGGGGAACTTCTGGGAGGGACATTTTGCTACGGGGCCCATGCTTGGGGCAGAACCTAGAAACACAGCAGTATATTGAGTAAAATGAATCATTCCTCCAGGGAAAAGTGTCTTTTCAAAACATTTTTATTATTCTCTAACTTTCAGGCATGGACGCCCTTCTACAGGAGAAAACTTGGAATAATAATTCACCAATAGAACATGAGTTAAATATAATTGGATACTATTTTACATAATTTTATAAAATTCTATTGATATAAAAATATTTTTTACATCAACTATTATATAATTTGAGACAAAATATTTTAAAAATATATATCTCTAATAAGAGGACAAACAAATAAATAAATATAGGCCACTAGAAAATAACTGAGGAAGAAAGGAATATACAGTCGGACCTCTTTAATTAAACACCCCAAGGGATCAGAGCTTTCGGTTGAATTAACCCTTAACTGGATGGGTTGGGTAGATTCTGCCCATGCATAAACTTAATATAGATAAAAAATATATTTTTCATTTACCTAGAGCTACCAGCTTTCGTGTATTTTAATTTTACAGTGATATAAACATTTTCCATCCATCATTTATAAATTTCAGTTTTGGGAGGGGGGTTAAATTTGCATGTTGGGGCGGATTCTGCCCAGCCCGTCCAGAAGCGTGAGAATTTTTCGTGTCAGTGTTAGCTCGTGGCTCTCTCATACTTGAGTCTCTATCTTCCAATATTTTTAGCTTCCTTTTATCAAGGAAGTCAACAGAGAGAACTATTCCTGAAAACCCAAAATATATATGGGTTTTAGAGATTAGTCAACCACACTTTGGAAGAAATATTTCAGCAGACAATTGATTCACTTCAGTATAATTAGTTGATAAGTTGAAAGAACATATCCTTACATATTTAGGAACAATGAGAAAGAACAAACCTTAAATTCACCACAATTTCAACCGCACCCTAATAGAGAATCAGGAACATCTATTTTTGGTTTCTCTGGAACAACCACTTTAGTGTCCTATGTTCCAAAAAATAAATAAAATAAAATTGGTAATCAGATTGATAAAAAGGGTAAAAAAGAAAGGAGTCATTTTATTGGTGATCTTGGGAGAGCATTGACTGATGAACACCTGGCCACACGTAATCTTAATTCTCTCCCACTGGAATTACAGACGACAATTCAAGAAAAATGATGGTTCAAGTAAACCAAGTGAAACTACGATGCCACAATAATCTGATACTCAAATAGGTGCTACAAATGTCTATCAAAAAACGCAGTAAAAAATAAAAATTCTTTGCTCTGTATGTCAACTAAGCGTTTGCAAAACATTTCTTATAAATTTGTGAAAACTGTAAATTGATTATATTCAGAATTTTTAAAAGTCAAAATCTGTATATTAACTATATATTAATTAAATATTTTTTTGAATATTGATTTAATTCATTATTTAGCGCTTATTTCATAAAGTTACATAAGTGGGTTGAATCTACCCAACCCGTCCAGTTACGTAAGAAAAATCCACCTGTCCAGTTAACCCTCGAGCACGCGCGCTAAAAATGTAACGTACTTGCGCGCGCTGGGTGAAATTTACCCGATATTATAATTACAAATTTGAACATAAATATTATATCTGAGGAAATAGAAAACCTTTTCTATTTCAAAGTAACAACATTTTAGTTTTCAAAAAGTCAATTATTGTTAAAATATTTATTTTTTACACAGATTAAACATTTTAAAAACTATTCTTGAATAATGCTCAAAATTGGTAGTGGTATATAAAATAGGAATCTATTGCTCTTTTCCAATATTAAAAATATAAAATTCCACGAGGAAAATTAAAACAAACTATATACAATCATTACAAACCACAATTGTATGTCCTTTATAAATTGGCTTTGTACATTGATGGCACAAAGTCGAGGTCTTCCTGTCCTCACTGGAGGGACACACTCTACATCTGGTAGGAAGCTTTATCTTCCTGACCTTCTTGTTGGCTTGAAGTGCCTTCTAAAAATGATTTGAAATAAATATTTAGACTATACATTTATGATTTCAATTAATTTACCTGTAAAAAAAGGAAATATTTTGACTTAGTTCTCTAGACAGTGAAGAAATGCTTTTTCCTTGATTTAGTTGCTCTTTGATGAGCTCAAGGGCCAAACATTACAAGAATTTTCTTCTAAAGAGCTTCTAAAGGTTTATTTTAATTTTTTGCTTCTTCACCTTTCATGCCTAGTAAATGTGTAATGACATTAGGCGTTCTCAGCTTTACTGTATGTGAAGGACAATTTTTGGACCATTTGACTTTCGAGGCTCTCCCTATATAAAAATGTGTTTTTGGGGTAATTCTTTTATATCACAAAATTTCCATATCTGAATATATTTCAGTGTCACTTCCAGAAAAATGTTCACTTAGATGATCTTCAATATCACCTACAATAGTCTCTTTTTGATCTACTAAATATGACCTTCTTCCCTCCATTTTATATAGAATTATAGGCTGATAAATATATCAACCTATTATAGTTATTTTTAAAATTATTAATTCGAATTATTTATCTCACTCAAAAAAAAGCTATCAAAGAAAAATGCAACAAAAAATTACGTGAGTGCGCGCACCGGGTGATTTTTACCAGACAGTGCCCATAGATGGAATTTCAGTGGCAGCTATCAAAATGTGAAATCAAAACTTTAGACTAAATGATGAGTCAGGAAGCTAAACGAAACCACATCTCCGCCAACCAATTTTTTATTGGTTAATTCTTCACTCAAATGTTGCCATGGGTAATTTTCACCCGGTGCGCGCAATGCCGGGTTAAAGGCATCTACTGTTGCTGCAGGTGTTATTGATTTTGTGTTTAAATCTTTTATAATAACACAGAAATGGAATATTGAAATAAAATGTTATCATAATCATTGTGGCTACATATTTTATGAAGATTTATTTATTTAAAAGGAAATCATTTGTAAATTTTTAAATAACTAAAATATTCCAATGCTGAAAATTAAAAGAAAATAATATTAATTAGCGCACAAAGCCTAAATTCCCGCGAAAAAAAAAAAAAAAACAATAACACTCACGACATTGCGCAACGGCACTGCAAAGTGAAACTTAAACTGAAACCAAAAGTGCGCGGCGCGATTCTATTGACGCCCGCCGATGCCGATCGTCGCCGCCGTAATATCATTTTAGCGGTAAAGTTGTATGTAAAAAAACATTCAACTGTCGAAATTAGAATTTTAAAATGGTCGAACTATCGGAACTGTCGTATTATCGATACTGTCGAATTACAGTTTGTTATTTGATAGGCCGGAGGTCGGGACATCAGAATATGGTCGAATTAAGGTAGAGTGTCGAATTTGCGTGTATCGAATTAACGAGGTTATACTGCATATCAGGCTGTAGTTATCATTATTAGGAGATTTTATATGGTTTCCACCGTTGCTATTCTGAGGCGATTTATCCTTAGCACTCATTTCACCCAACTCCTAACAAGTTGGAAGACAAGATTCAATACAACCAACTTTGTTATAAAACAATCATTCATTTGGTTTGGTTCCCTCATAAAGCAGTAGACTTCTGTTTAATTTGTAATAAGAGAGACATAACTCCTTATGGATGACTGTCTAAAACACATGGATACACCAAGTCTTTCCTGGAGGTGGTGTCTCTTTGGAAGTGTTGGGTTGGGTAAAGCTATTTGTGATTAAAAAAAAAAAAAGGTGAGTAACTCATCAATAGGTCCTTCACTGAAGGTTTTATTAATTTACCTTTGTCCTTTTCCTAACAATTCTCTCTATCTCTTAAAAAAAAAAAAATCCATCATTGGCTATGAACAAAGATCAGTAGGGTTGCTTTGCTAGCTGTGAATAATTTTAGTGAATACTGAAAACCTCCAACTGGATCTCATGATATTAGGTAAAGATGACAGATAAAGGCCATAGCTTAAAACCAAAAACTAGTTTAATGAATCCCAATGTGGGGGATACTGCCCCCTAGTGGGTGCTGAAGTCTGCTAGGATGAAGGGCAATAAGAGGTTCAGAAGCATTTGGGTGGGGGGATGGACCTTCTCTACACTTTGATCTTAGCCAAAAGGCAGAGAAGCGAAAGGCCGGGAACCTTCTCTAGGGGTTGATGTCTTTATAAAAATTCAGGTTACAAAATTTAGATCTTGCAAAAAGTGGGCAGTGACCTGAAAAAAGGTTGTGAACCTCTCCTCCAGGTGAATTTCATAACTAATTTGAAAAATATAAGGTAACTAAACCTTGAAACAGTCAAACCTTGTTATAACAACATTACTTGGGACTTATGGTGATAACCAAGTTTCTGTTACTTTCACTTTGATAGCTTATTTAGCACATAATGTATGCAATGAATTTATTTGTTTATTTATACAGAGTGTAATGCCTAGACAAAGGTTGGCAAATAAATATTTTTATTCAATCCAATACAGTAGAACCTCCATGAGAGGACACTTGCGCTAGAGAACACCTCTCCACAAAGGAAGTTTTCATTTGTAAAATTATCATTTTTACTATTTAGTAACTCTCCGGTAAGAAGACATCTCTCCCTAAAGGACACTGGCTCTGCATTTAGGTGTCCTTTACAGGAAGGTTCAACTGTATATGCCTTTTTATTACCTAAAGTTTATGGAATGTTTGAGGATTTCCAAACACAATGTTTGTCAGGGGAAGGTGTACTCAGAGCAGTTTTTAAGTGAAACTTGAGAGAAGGTGAGCTATCAAGGCAGGAATCTGACTCTTCCTTCCACACATTTCCTACAGACCTGTAATCATCAAGTGATGGCCTTCAAGAGCAATCTCCTCTTCTCTCGTATTAATCTTTGCGGCGGTAGTGTACCAGAGTGAAATATTCCTATATAGACCCAAGGTAATAAAACCTAATCCAAATAAATAGTGTGTGTTATTTGGTCTTATTACCTTGTGTTTATAATCTACAATCCAAATTGTGCTTTATCAATGTCTATATAGACTTTCCTTTGAAAATCAATTACTCAGAGATGTCCTGACCATTTTAGCTGCTCACTATTGGCGGACTATAGAGCAACACACTGTATACAGGGCTCACTGATTATGCAAGCTGGAAAACTAAAGCCTCAATCATTGAGAGTAGCAAGCAAGCCATGGTCTCCAGGTAGGAATTCTGAATTTAGTAAAGGTATTGTGACTTTGCCACTGATCCTATTCTATTACATTGCAGTGATGATCAAAAGACAGTGCATAGTTATTGTATCTATATAAATCACAAGGTATTAAGTTGACAGTGTTGCTACCAACATTCCACACTTAATTAACTGAAAAAGGAAAGGGGCATCTCCTTATAATACAGTTAAACCTGTCTATAGCGCCCCCTCTTGGGACTCATCAAAATAGGGTGCTATAGAGAGGAAGGCGCTATTTAGAGGGGGCGCTATAGACAGGTTTAAACATATTCCAAAACATATAATTTAGTAATATGGATGTGAACTTTCCACCTTTGGAAAACACTATTTACTTTGAAATGAAGTCATTATTGGGAAATGTACTTTAGCAATTGTATAATGACCATACTGGAGGGATTATACACTTTGAAGAATGAATGGTTGATCAAGGAAGGATGACTATAAAATAATAACAAAGAAAAACAAGGTCTGGAATTATTGAAGAATCAAGATAATAGAGAGAATTGTGTAAACCACAGTAAAATATTACATGGTTTAATGCATCCATAATTGTGGGATTGAAATAAACATGGATTCAACATCTAATGATATGATTCTTTGATATCCATTTATATTCATTTCAATAATATCTTATTTGAATAAAAAAATACAAAAATAACTTGCCAAAATAGACACAGTAAAATTAAGTTTTCTGTGATGGCTGACATTAATTTTATTAGGATTATGATAAAGCACAATTTGGATTATAGATTATATTAAAAAAATAAAATAAGACCTAATCCAAATAATTTATTAGTCTGTGACGTTTCGGTAACAAAGATGGTGACAATGTTGTTGTCGAAATGTCACACACTAATAAATTATTTGGATTAGGTCTTATTTTCTTTTTTTATTATTAAGATTATTTCTTGGGACTTTCTGATTGGCCAGCTGGAGACCACTGTGTGTGTTCCAGGAATGATGACATTCAAATTACAGAACAGCTAACATAAATGGCGTCAGGTTATAACATATGGAAACTGCACGAGCTATCCCTTTGGTTGCCAACTTGTGATTTTCCCATCCCTGATAACTCTGTCTTCATATTAAAACTTCCATTTAAATATGACTATCTAGGAATATGATCAATAATTAATAAATAAAATAATTTTTTTCAAAAGCTTTTATCAAATTATAAAACTATTTTAGAGGCGTAATATTCTTTTTTTTTTTTTTTTTTTTTTTTAATAAAACAATTTCTACTGTCCTTACTGCGATGGAAAAATTAAAGGGAGGGCCTGGCTCATCAGTGGTGAACCCTCCCAGCGGTTTCGCCAGTTAAAAAGCTTTTATTTAAATGCACTAAAAAATAAAATATTGTATCTTCTGTCATTGAGCAATTAGATGTATCTGAGTGAAAATAAAAGTGGCGGGGGACGATCATCATGAATTTTGGACCAAATGTGATTTAATATATAGCAGCTGATTAGAAACACAGTAAAACCTGTAGCTAAAATGGTTCCAGTTACTCGAGTTTAAGTTATGGGGCTACCAGTCAAAATCAAAAATGTTAAAAGGTGGAAATTCATAACAAATATTTTGAAACAGCATTTAAAAGCCTCAATTTTATTTTTACCTTCTTTAAAAAAAATCTCTTACACTATTTGTTACTTTCAATTTTTTATTTTTAAATTTCATTATATTTGAAAAATACAGTAGAACTTCCATGAGAGGACACCTCCCTATAAAGGACAGTTTTCATTTGCAAAATTACCATTTTTACAATTTAGCAACTCTCCAGTAAGAGGACACCTCTCCCTAAAGGACACTTTGGCTTTGCAATTAGGTGTTCTGTACAGAGAGGTTCTACTGTATATACACTTGCTGCATGCTCTATATTATTTTTAATATCTTCATTAATTGGCAAGAGACAAACATAAAATCAGTTTTCTCTTAAAATGGTGACAGTAGGTTGGCAAAATGTCAGAAAAAAATAAAAAGAGGTTGTAGTGGATAATTAATCATATTTCAAAAAACACTATGGGTTGTGATCTTTTTCAAATTTCACCTCTGCATGTGAATTACAACTTGAGTCACGATAAAGCACAATTTGGATTATAGATTATAGCTATAAGACCTAATCCAAATAAATTAATAGTGTGTGATGTTTTGGTAACAGCGTTGATACCATCATCAGACAAAAGAATGAAAATTTTATTCTTTAATATATAAAAGTGATAAGGCACAATTTGGATTATATATTATATAAACACAAGGTAATATGACCAAATCTAAATAAATAGTGTGTGATGTTTCTGTAACAGCGTTGTTACTATTTTCAGACACTATTTATTTGGATTTGGTGTTATTACCTTGTGTTTATTTGGATTAGGTCTTATTTTCTTGTAACTTGAGTCATAAACAAATTCAGAACAGCATTCAGTGGAGGGGATGTAATAACAATCTTTCTAGATGGGTGGGAGGATGACTAGCCAGGACATGAGGGAAGATAAAGTTTCAGATAACATTGCTAGTTGGGTACTCATCTCTTTTTGTGTATGTTAGATTATTGGGCAAGTAAACCTGTAGAGTATTGAAAATATAGACTTGGTTTGGACAGTCTTCTTTTTAAAAACAACTTGGTTAGAAAAATCATACAATTGAACCTCATTATAACAGCAACTTGGTTCTAACATCATTTTTTTTATTATCTCTAGTACATGTGGAAGAGGCCCTAATAATCATGGTGGGTATAGGTTGGCCACTGCTTTTACTGTAAGTGTACCACATGTCTACACATGTGAAAAGCAGTTCAACTTTTTCACTTACAAATGTGCCAGAGCCCCGTTTGGTTACTTGCACTTGCTGGTGGGGTTGGAGTTTTGCAAGAATCGGGAGTCATTGGAGCATTTTTTTTTTTAATTAATTAGAAAAAAAGTGCCCAATGCGGGATACATCATAATTGAATAAGTCTCAATTGTGGTTATATCAATCCCCAGTGATGTTGTTACAATGAGGTTCAAGTCTAGATGTGAGCATAAGTCATATTCACAGGAATGGGGCAGCAGAAAATGTTTACAATCCTGGAAAACTTTCTATCGAAATGAATGATGTTATCAGAACTTTCTAAAATCTCCAGTACACCTCGATACAACCACCTCATCTGATGTTACAACCACAGTTAAAATTTAAATATCTTCAACTTAGCACCTTCCATTGCTGAAAATGTAGGACCCTAGAATTACGATGTTATAACCAGGTTGTCTTATAACAAGGTCCCATTGTTAAGGCTTAATTCGGATTATAGATTATAAACACAGGGTAAAAAGCCCAAATCCAAATAAATAAAAAGTGTGTGATATATTGGTAACAGCGTTGTTACTGAAATGTCACACACTATTTATTTGGATTTGGTCTTATTACTTTGTGTTTAAGGTTCCATTGATTTCCAGACTTAAGTCTGGTCATCTACAGACAATGACTTTCCAGAATGGTTGCAGGGTTTTCCCACTATGTACTAAGTGCAATTCTCAACCTGCAACCTCAAAACACATTATTGACATTATTGACTGTATTATCCATTGATGAGCTCTACTCTTCCCCAGCAGACACCATCAACAAGCTCTACAAGCTTGATACCCTGATTGAGTGGAGATAAGAAAGAAGAAGAAGGTTCCGTTGTATTTTAAAAATTGAAAATAGCATAGTTCTCCCCCATTATCACAGGAGAAGCATGGTTATCTAGTAACCCCCTAATTTTGGGAAACAAAAATGCCTTTCCAAGGTAATAAGACCAAATCCAAATAAATAAATATTGTGTGACATTTCGGTAACAGCGTTGTTACCATCTTTTACCACAGCATATTTTAAATAGTTACAACACATGCTGTGGTAAAATTTCTCATTCAGTACTTTTGTCTGAAGAAGGTAACAACGCTGTTACCGAACTGTCACACACTATTTATTTGGATTTGGTTTTATTACCTTGTGTTTATAATCTATAATCCAAATTGTGCCTTATCAAAAATGCCTTCCCTTAGAATAGATGTGAATATTGTAAAGAACAGAGTTTATACACTACACAGAAATGTATATATGAGATAGATAGAAACTGTAGTTCATTCTTTATTACTACTAACAGCTTCTTCACTAAATCAGAAATATATTGTTCATAAATAGGTCAGAATCATAAGGCACACTTTGGATTATTCTATATACAGTTACGAGCGTCATTCTTCATCAGTCATCTTTGTCACCGTTTGCTTTTTTTTTGGAATGGCGCCCTCCTATTGGTCGGCTACGATCACGCCACCTTTGCCCCCACACCCCCCACTCGCTTTTTCGTTTTTGTAACCATTGTGTTGGAGCGGGTCGCTCCTTAAATAAATGCATATAATAGTTAATAACCAAATGGAATCCTCTCTTTCTTTTTCCCAGTAAGAGATGCCTACGGAAGCCAACAGTACATAGACAGATAAAGCACATAGGCTATAGTTATTAACTAACATATGCATTTATATAAGGCGCCAATTTATAATTGTAACAAATAGTATTTGAATCAAAACAATCAATTGGGTAAAACACGGGCGTTGCCCGGGTCATTCGGCTAGTAGATTATAAACACAAGGTAATAAGACCAAATAAATAAATAAGGTGTGACGTTTCGGTAACAGGGTTGTTACCATCTTTTAGATTTGGTCTTATTACTTTAGGTGAGAATCATTTTAGCTAAAGAGTTTGATGGGAGCTATTATAAGGAAGCACAAATCCCATCTCAATGAACAAACTTGCAAGCTGAAACTGAAAGGAAAAATAAACAGACTGATGAAAAATAGAAATGATAGAAGGCTCTATTTTTATTATGTGGCGGTAATCATCTAAAAATAAACAGGGGTGGGTGGGGTGAGAGAAAGGAACTATATTACACTTTCCAACAATTTCTTGGGACAATTATATCTGACATTGTTCTACCAAATATCTTTTAAAATATTTTTTTTAAATAAAATATTCTTGTAATATATTTAAATATTATGAAATGATATCATTGTGTGGGCCACTCATTCATTTGGAATACTTCATTATTAACTTTAGCGAGGAACAAAAAATTACTTTTTATAACATAGTTTTTTAACCAGCTGGGAGGGTTCACCACTGATAAACCAGGGCCTCCCATTAATTTTTCAATTGTAGTAAGGGCAGTAGAAATTGTTTAATTTTTAAAAGAATCATACGCGTCTATAATAGTTTCAAAGAATTATAATTCTTTGAATTAGATAATTTTGAATAAATAATTATCTATGTTGGTGAAAATTGATTAAAAAATATATATATAATATATATATATATAGTTGAATTATCAATGGTATCAAATTATGGTTGGTTGAATTAATGTTGGTTACATGATAGGCTGAAAGACATAATAAAAGGGTTTAATTAATGAGGTTAGACAAGTTTCTCTTTAGCTAAACTTTCACTTTACAAATCCCATTGTGTTTTTTTCCCCACTCCGTAAATATTTTCTGCCATACGAATTCGGGATGAGAGTGTTATGGAGATTTAATTTTTTTTTTTTAAATCCATCATTTTATGTCTTACTGTGGTGTACAAGCCACCATGATGGACAGGAAAGTTTGCATGGAGACAGTGAAATAGCTTGTTGCATGATAATCATGGTGAGAGCCATTAATGCATCATCACATGTAGAAAGTGGCTTGACTTTTCATTTACAGGGTGGTAGACTTGCACTCACTGTATTTAAACCATGGTACAATTTGGATTATTGATTCGAAACATAAGGTAACAAGACCAAAAAACCAAATCTATAAATTGGGGATGGGGTATTGATTGATTTATTGATTTGAACAAGACTTGGCAAGTCCTTGAAGATATAATCAAACAAATTTAACATCCCAAGGGAGTACAAGGTAATAAGACCAAATCCAAATTAATAGGGTGAGACGTTTCGGCAACAGCATTGTTACCATCTTCAGACAAAAGTACTGAATGTATTTATTGATTGATTGATTAAGTACTTTTGTCTGAAGATGGTAACAACGCTGTTACCGAAACGTCACACTATTTATTTGGATTTGGTCTTATTACCTTGTGTTTATAATCTATAATACAAATTGTGCCTTATCATCCCAAGGGAGTGTGTTGATAAAGTAGTCAGTTGATAAGGCACAACTTGAATTATAGATTATAAACACAAGGTAATAAGAAAAAATCCAAATAAATAAATAGTGTGTGACATTTCGGTAACAGCGTTGTTACCATCTTCAGACAAAAGTCAAAGATGTCAATAGTAAAAATGTCTGAAGATGGTAACAACGCTGTTACCGAAATGTCACACACTATTTATTTATTTGGATTTGGTCTTATTACCTTGTGTTTATGTAGTCAGTTAAAAATTAAAGGCTATAAGTTGGTTAGGATTTTAAAGAATGTTAAACTATAGTCTAATTGAATAGAAAAGGTTTTACTTTGGTTAATTCTGAAATGGTACAATTTGGGTTATGGATTAGAAATAAAGAATTTATTCTTTCTATGAGCTGAAGAAAATGAATTCCAGAACATGCTAGGATACTTCTCATTCAGTACTTTTGTCTGACGATGGTAACAATGCTGTTACCGAAACTTCAAACACTATTTATTCATTTAGATTTGGTCTTATTACCTTTTATTTGGTTTATTCTGTAAATTTATTATATTATCCCTAGTACATGTGGTACAGGCCATGATAATCATGGTGGGTAGTTAGTGACTGCTTTTACTGTAAGTGAACCACATGTCTACACATGTGAAAAGCAGTTCAACTTTTGCACGTATAAATGTGCCAGAGCTTTGTTTGGTTACTTGCATTCGCTGGTGGGGTTGGACTTTTGCAAGATTCGGGGGCCATTGGAGCATTCTTTAATTAGAAAAAAGTGTCCAACGCAGGATTTAATCCCGGGTCGTGGCGGTTGTAAACCAATGGTTTAGATCACCCTTCCACCAACCCCCCAATTGTGTAAATAACTTGTCAGAGTATAGGATGTGGTGGCCACTGCGCAAAACAAGATAGAAGGAATGACAAATTTAAAGAGAGGAGGGGGAGCAGTAACAAGCTCACTAAAAAACCTGGGCTCAGCTGGCCCGGCTGATAGTACCCTGTAAGGGCTCCTAATCCAGGGATACAGGATGAGCAGCGTTTGTACTCCATGTTAGGAGTGGCTGCACATGGTGTCTGTTCCTCATGTCAGAGGCGGCCATTTATATTTTGGAGCTAAGTCAGTGGCCTGCCACTGAGTAGTACTCCCAGTTTTAATGACAAAGGCATTCTACTTCACTCAGTGTGGAGATAAGAAAAAAGAAGAGAGGAGGGACACCTACCCTGAGGCTCGCATGACAGAGGTATCTCCACAGTCACAGGCTCCTCCAGCCTGGCTGCGGAACATGTTGAAGTCATGGCCATCATGGTTGCCCTTCTGGAAGCACTCTGCACAGAGGGACATGCAGGGGGAGATGCCACAGGTACGGCAGCGGTAAGCCACAAAGTTGGCCGTCCATACCAGCCCGCAGGTGGTGGCCGTGTCAAATGCCTTCACTGCACACATCAACAGTCAGTCAGCAGTGAAGGGAGCTTTTAGGACTGATTAATTAAGAGAAACCAAATACATTTTGTGCTGTTGGCTCCAACTGTACTACAATCACCAACCAGTTCCAAAATCACTTTATAAGGTACCGCTCAACAAGAGCAACCTAGTTTATGATAATTGAAACAATGAATAATATATGTGAGTTATTCACATATTAAACAAAAGGTTAACGCGGGATTAAATCCCAGTTCATGACTGTCGGGAATCGAGAGTGTTACCCATTCGTCCACCGACTTTTATGCGTTTTCAATCACCAAAACATACTTGGTCCTGGAGGCATTTAGAAAAAAAATCAATAAATGGGTATTTAAGGTCAAATTTACATATGCTAAAAGAGAAAAAAAAAAATTGTAGAAAAGAAGGTTAGGAAATGAAAAAAAAAAAAAAACTAGGCACGCTCTGGTCAAATAAGAATATTAGATGGCAAGGCGCTAGCTATTGGAATACATATTTTGATTTGGTGTTTTATATTGTTACCTAGGGGGCATCAAATCTGACTGCTACCTCCTAGAAGGCTGGCTGCCCCCTCAGATAACCAACCAACGGCAGCAGTACCAAAACCCATCATGGAGACCCTTTACACTGAGGGATAATAAAAAAATAAATAATAAGGCACAATTTGGATTATAGATTATAAACACAAGGTAATAAGACCAAATCCAAATAAATAAATAGTGTGTGATGTCTCGGTAACAGCATTGTTACCGAAACGTCACACACTATTTATTTATTTGGATTTGGTCTTATTACCTTGTGTTTAAAAAAATAAATAAAAAAAACATTGTTAAACCTTATTTATTTTAGTCTCTCAATGTGCGTGTGTGGAGGTTAGAATAATCTGATTAAGACACCTTTAAATTTACAAAGCTAGCGTCACTCATCTGACATGGGAGTTTTTACTGTTTCAAAACTCTCTCTCTGTCAGAACCAATAAAACTGTAATCCAGAGTACTCTATTGAATACCTCTATCTAAAGGACAACACCTTGTTGCAGAGTCATAAAGTGTCCCTCAAAGTAAGGTGTTTTCTTACCAGAAAACAACTGATAGGTTAAAAACAATCAATTTATCAATAAAAACTGCAGAGGTATCTGCTCATGGAGTGTGTTCTACTCTGATTTACTCCGCTCTCATCTCTTCCTGCTCCTCTAAGGCTCCTATAACTAAGAAGTGATTGATACAAGAAAATAAGACCTAATCCAAATAATTTAATAGTGTGTGACGTTTCGGCAACAGCATGGTTACCATCATCAGACAAAAGAATAAAACAAAAATAAAAGAATAAAAAAAATCCACTTTTAATTCCACTTTCAGGTTATCTTAAGAAAAACATTTTTTAAATCTGTTATCTTGTTTACACACTTGATAACAGTACTATTTAAGAACTTGCTGCGATATTTTTTCTCATTTATTCTTTTGTTTGATGATGGTAACAATGCTGTTGCAGAAACGTCACACACTAAAATTATTTGGATTAGGTCTTATTTTCTTGTATCTATAATCTATAATGCAAATTGTGCTTTATCATAAGAAGTGATTGTTATATAAGAAGAAATTGGCTTGTCATCCTGACATCAAATCGTTTGTCCTTTGTGACATTTTTGGGGGAGATGTGCCAGGTAGAATAGAGAAAAGACAAATGAAGGTAATTAAGCTGTTCTCTGTCAGAACTAGGCTAGATCAGAGATTCCACAAGAAAGAAGCTATCACATGGCAGTTGGCACACATCCCGGACAATATATATTTATAAACAAATCCTCCTTAGTGAGAAGAAATAATCAAGTTAGCAGAGAGATGACAGGTGACAAACTGAGGATGGCAGCTATCCCAGTTACTAGCTGCTCTCACACAGGCTGCCAGCTCACCTCTCCAACTCTATTTACAACAAACCACTGCAGCCCTAATCTACTAAGTCTGTAGGAATACAGGTGTGCTTCAAATTCAATATACAGTCAGCCTCGAGTTCATTAACCAATTAGCATTTAGTGTTTCTTTAGCTCGAGGGGTGGGTTATAAGATCGTGGGTTCAATTTAAAAAAAAAAATGCATATACAGTAGAACCTCCACGAGAGGACACCCCGCTAGCGGACACCTCTCTACAAAGGACAGTTTGAGATTAGCATTCAGAGATTAGAATAGTTTGATTTTATATTACATCAACACAATTTTAGGTCTAATTATTCTTTAAATGTTTCTTTGCATGTGCTACGAGAGTTAATGCTTGATAAAATTTACCTTGAGGTAAACTTTAAAAAGGTTTGGAACTGGCTGTCATTCTAGACCAATTCATTGAACAGGCAATGCTTTAGTTTATATAGAGAGAGATACATTAAAAACCCTTCTACAAAAAACTACAATGGGGTTCACTATAGCCATGGTTCATTCTAGTCATAGCCAAATGGGAATTATTTTAGTTTTGTTATAAAGGAAGGTTCGTTTATCTCTTTTACTGTGTTTTTTTTATCTGAAGATCGCATTAAAAAAAAATGTGCATGCAAAGATGACAGATGCACCAAATTCCAAATAAAAGACTGAGAAATTGGTACTGAGAAGCTAGGACAGAAGTCTCCAATTGATGAGGGCAAGAATTCTTGCCAGTGGACTTCATATGGATAGCCACTGCCATTATTGTCAAGCAATCCTCACAATGAACTCAGAATGGTTCGAGGAATTGTTAGTAAAATAGCTGAAATTTGTAGGGATGCCAACTTGTGTATATGTAGTGACAGAAAAGATGAGGAGGTGTCTTTGCGCATACGTGGTGCCTGATGAGCCGTTACTAATAGAATCAAAGAACACTGGGAAACAAGAGGGAACCATGAGTCAGAATCTCCCATCTGATGAACAACCACATTTTTCCCCCATCCCAAATCCACATGATACAAACCATGATAATCATGGTGGTAGTTAACAACTACTTTTACTGTAAGTGTTGCCTCATGTCTACATACATAGATAGCAATTCGACATTTGCACTTACAAGTGTTCCAGAAACCTCTTTGGTTATTGGCATTCACTGGTAGGATTGGACTTCTGCAAGAATCGGGGGACCATTGAAGCAATTATTTCTTCAGGAAAAAAGTGCCCAAAGTGAGATTCGATCTTAGAATTGTGGCTATCAAAAACCGACAGTTTATAACCACTCCTTCACCAATTGCCCAAACACATTTGTAAGAATAAAAAATTACCAGTATCCTGAAATAATCTCCAATAAGAGACACCTCTACTCCTAGAGGATAACAAATATTTTAAAGGTGGTCTCTCACGGGAGGTTCTACTGTCTACTAATATAAAACATAATCATTAATTTTATAAAATATTTCTAATTATGTAAATATCTACATGTATATATCTTCTTTAGTTTCTTGTATTCATGTAACAGCCTGTTTAAGGACGTCATAGTTCCATAGCTCGACCAGATTATACCACATAAAGAATCTCGTCACTGTTAGCTTTGATTCCTTCTTTGAAATATGTCTTAGGCAGTAATTCACAACTAAGGGGGAAAAAATGTAAGCATAAATAATTGGTGAGGTCTACTGGGTGAGAGTTGCCTCCATGACCTTGACAGACAATTGGTGATGGCACAGTTCATTTCCTCAATCGGTTGATCCAGAGGTCAATGGCTGGCTCCACAAGCTCAGAGAGCTTACACAGCATTAAACCAACACATTATTGTAGTCTTCTTCATTCTTATCTCCACTCAATCATATTAGGGTCATGACTGTGTGAAGTAGAATGTGTCTGCCTTTGTTATTAAGACTGGGAGCACTACTCAGTGGCAGGCTGAATTAACTCCAAAAGAAATGGCCGCTTCTGACATGAGGAACAGACGCCATGTGCAGCCGCTCCTAACATGGAGTACAAACGCTCATCATCCTGTATCCCTGGATTAGGAGCCCTTACAGGGTACTATCAGCCGGGCCAGCTGGGCCCAGGTTTTTTAGCGAGCTTGTTACTGCTCCCCCTCCTCCTTTTTCATCCGGGCTTGGGACCGGCAAAGGTGGAGTTTTATTTGCAATCTATCAACAATTGCATCTATCAACAAGTGCACTCTTCTAAGTAGAGGTAACAAATCCAAGTTATTGAAATGTTTCAGTAAAAATGCTGTTACCAAACATCACAAACATTTTAATAATTTTGATTTTGTCCAATCTTTTGATTCTAATTTATAATTCAAATTGTACCTTTACCGATTATTTTTTGTATTACTGATTATTTAAAAAAAACAATGCCATAACTTTATTTTCAAAAGCACCTACATTTTTTTTTTATTGTTCTTCAATTTATATATATTTTAGATATACAGTAGAACCTCCCTGTAAAGGTCACCTAATTGCAGAGCCAAAATGTTCTTTAGGGAAAGGTGTCCTCTTACCGGAGAGTTACTAAATAGTAAAAATGGTATTCTTGCAAATGAAAACTGTCCTTTGTAGAGAGGTGTCCTCTCATGGAGGTTCTACTGTATAATGATTCAAAATATATTTTCAATATGTAGTCAAAACAACCTTTTTAATTCAATACTCCAAAGGATAGGAAACTTCCATTGAATCAAAATAGGTGTTAAGTCTGTTAAGGTAGATACTTTGGTGTGGAGATTTGAAAAATAGTTGAAGTAAGTGCTGAACTATATATAGTCTATTGAATTAAAGATGTTACATGCTGTTTATATTCAGTTGTCTGTAGATATGGTAACAACGCTGTCACTATGGCATCTAGTTTATTCTTGTTACCTTGGAATTCCTATTTATAATTCAAATAGAGCCCCATCACTACTCTTAGTAGATATTGCACTGCAATCCCCAGTTTAGTGGTTTGCAAAGAACACTCACCATTATACAGATGAAAATTATGAGTAACAAATCCACTGGGCCACACAGACTGCTGTTTTTTCGTGGACATAGGTATAGCCATAAGATGATAGTAACTCAAGGGTTTACCCAAGATAGAGGACATTGAGACTGCTGTGATAGAGATACATGGAGATATCTGAGGCTCTTCATTGGACACAACAACAACAACAGAAAATTGACATTACTCAGAACAGCAGCTTTACACACCCAAGATAGAGAACATTGCTGTGATAGAGATGCATAAAGACATCTGAGGCTCTTCATTGGACACGACAACAACAACTCAAGGGTTACCGACATGGTTTACATTTTGTGGTTATCATACATCACACTGGTGCTGCACAGAAACTGCTACACAGCAGTACTTTAAAAATGTATCTGGAACTCTCTTGCTAATAAAATCTTTATTCTTATTTAACTGAAATGATATTCATATCAGTTTATAAACTCCATGTGCTTCCCTCTAAGTTGGATTACAACAAATATCATCAACCTTTACCTTAAATTCCAGACAAGAATCAGAAAGATGTCAAAAGTGAGGATCAGCATACTGATGCTCAACATTCTGCTTCCTCATGGCCCAAAGATGTATAGAGTAACAATGGAGTAAATTCCACTCAAATACATATTGTGGTGGCGTCTGTCTCTTCAACCAAAGTGCCTGATTGTAAAATAGTCTTACTTCTGGTACAGATTTCAATTGTACCAATTGATTGACTGGGCAAGGTTTATGGAATAGCGCACACTATGGTAGAGACTAGGTTAGCTATTCATGATAAAATTGTGAAAAATGTTTTAAAATTACAAAATAGTTTCTCACAATGAGTTTCTTTTTATTTTAAAACGATAGCTTCCAAGTGATAATCGCTCTTCAACGGGCTTAATAAAACAATATCAACTATATCTTACAATATCTTGTAAAAGAAACTCATTGTGAGAAAATATTTTGTAATTTTAAAACTATGTTAGCTATTAAAACAACAGTGTAGGAAAATCAATACACTTGAAATGGACCCAAGTATGGCTACCAAGTGACCATTTTTACATAATGTTGGGCAATACAAGAGAGAGTTTCTGTAAGATGTGTATCCTGCTAGTTGATTTATTGATGGCTTGTAAAAATGTGTAGATGGTTGTGTGTGGAAATTTTGTGGCATATTCCAAAATTTAGGAAGAGGGCTTCTTTTTCAAAGAATAATTAATGGAGAGAGTTGGAGGGTTTATTAGCACCAACTAGAAAACAACAAAATGTATCTGTGTGATAAAATATAACAAATTTGAATGTTTTACAGTAGAACTAACTCCCTGTAAAGGACAACACCTAATTGCAGAGCCAAAGTGTCCTTTAAGGAGAGGTGTCCTCTTACCGGAGAGTGTCAAAATAGTAAAAATGGCAATTTTACAAATGAAAACTGTCCTTTGTAGAGAGGTGTCATCTCATGAAGGTTCTACTGTATAGATAAGGCACAATTTGGATTATAGATTATAAACACAAGGTAATAAGACCAAATCCAAATAAATAAATAATGTGTGACGTTTCGGTAACAGCATTGTTACCATCTTTTGTCTGAAGATGGTAACAACGCTGTTACCGAAACGTCACACATTTCAGTACTTTTGTCTGAAGATGGTAACAACGCTGTTACCAAAACGTCACACATTTATTTATTTGGTCTTATTACCTTGTGTTCTACTGTATAATAATTATACATGTCTTTCCATTGGTTTGATGTCAATATTCCCCAGCTGATTGGTTCTCTGCTGTCGAATGACCTCAATCTGCATCGAGGCATCTTGAGTGAATATATTAATTAAGCTCTGTAGAGAGATCGAGATTCCAAATTGAGATATTAGATAGAAAGCTGACAAAAAAAAAAAACTTGAAAAAAAAAAAAAAAAACACCTCTTTTATTCCAAGGCATTTAGTTTGATGCATATTGTATCATAGAAAATTAGGAAAGAAAAACCTCAGAATATATACTAGCTGAATGACCCGGGCAACGCCCGAGGTTTACCCGATTAAATGCTTTTATTCAAATACTATTCGTTACAATTATAAATTGGCGCCGTGGATGTCATTCTTGTATAATATATAAATGGGTTTTAAAAATTGTAAAAAAAAAAAAAAAAAATGCATCAGCCGGGAATCGAACCCGGGGCGCCCGCGTGGCAGGCGAGCATTCTACCACTGAACCAAAAGCAAACGGTGACAGAATTAAGAACGCATGACGCTGATAACTGTATATATTAATATACACACTATAATTTATTTAATGTAAAACCAAAATAATATTGAAGTTAAAAAATCTATCTTTTCGTAGAATAATATAAAATCTGCTACAATATTATATGATGATTAATTCTAGAATAATTAATAAGGTAATCTTAGGACTTGGACTGTCTTTCTAGGTCCATACATTGGGTGGGGGGGGGCATTTTGCCTGGGTCATCATCCATTCACAACCAGCTTGAGTCAATATATCTGTGAAGTTTCAATGCTACTGTGTTGGTTGTGAGCAAACAAGGTAGCAGCAGCATTGATAACAAAACCTTTACCAAGAACACACACTATTCTTGAAAGCTAAATCATGCTAGAGGACAACACACAGAGCTAAAATGTCTTTAAGAGAGAGAGAGGTATACTCTAACTAGAGAAAACATAATTTTGGTACAAATGGAAAGTTTGGTGATCAAAACTTGTTCTTTGTAGAGAGGTGTCCTTTAGTAGGAGTCTCTCTGTTATTGGAGTTTCTAGTGAATATGGTGAAAGGAATTCAAGTAAATTAAAATGACTATTATATATTTTATTTATTTTTTAATATTTACAAAAAAATAAGACCTAATCCAAATAATTTAATAGTAGGCGTTTCAGTAACAGCATTGTAACCATCATTAGACCAAAGAATAATAAAAAAAAAAAATGCTTGTATTTATAATCTATAATCCAAATTGTGCTTTATCATATTTTAACATATACTTGGATGGAGAATGATAACAATGATTTATTGAAATATCCAATATTTTAGCCATTTTAACATCACAATAACAAACTTAGTATCTCTGATGGCCCACTTTTCAACAACAGGCATGCTATATGGTAAAGCCAAACTCATCTCATTTTACCCGGATTATAACTACAAGGTAACAAGACCAAATAAATAAAGTGTGAAGGTTAGGTAACAGCATTGTTATCAATTTGATAAAATAATCCCTTGTATCAATATTAAATATCAAGCCTTGTGTTTTCTCCTGTAGAAGGGCTTCCATGTCTGGAGATTTGTAAATAAACATTTTTAAAAAGAAACCTATCCCTGAAGGCTTGATATTTCACCTACATTTTTACTACATATTTACACCTACCCACATATTCTCTTGTCCAAGCAATGGTCGCAGCCTTGCAGAAAATTGACATGGACCCAGAGCAGCAGCTTTACACATCCAAGATAGTGGACATTGTGACTGCTGTGATAGAGATGTATGGAGACATCTGAGGCTCTTCGTTGGACACGACAACAACAACAGAAAATTGACATGAACCCAGAACAGCAGCTTTACACACCCAAGATAGTGGACATTGCTGCTGCTGTGATAGAGATGTATGGAGACATCTGAGGCTCTTCGTTGGACATGACAACAACAACAATAGAGTTCTCATCATCCTCAGACAAAATTTAGCCTTTTGCAGTTCTAATCTATAATTGTGCTTTATCATTTACCCTTTAAAAAAAAAAAATGCTATCCTTGCATAGAATGAAAGTAGGCAATAATTCATGTTGAGTCACAATCATTTGTTTGTTAGCTATCATGCTGATGGCAGGCATCCTGTAAACAATAAAAAGAAGAAGATAAAGCACAATTTGGATTATTGATACAAGAAAATAAGACCTATTCCAAATAAATTAATAGTGTGTGATGTTTTGGTAACAATGCTGTTTGTTACCATATACACTATTAAATTATTTGGATTAGGTCTTATTTTCTTGTATCAATAAAAAGAAGAATAAAACCACTGAAATAGACTCATTTGGTTCGAATTTTTTTAATGCAAACTATTATTTATACCAATTAATACTGGCTAGTTTCCACATTATTATCACTGAGATGTGTAAAACCTTTTAGCATCTATTTTACTAAAATTTTTTAAAAAATTGCGAAGTAGTGTTACTAAAATGATGGAAATTTAGCGAAAGATTAAGTTGGAACTAGCCACTCCTCCACTCCAATTGTTCTTCAAAAACTGTTAGAACCTTACTGATATATGGACATGGATAGTGATTGTTGCTAGCATTTTCACAATGCTGTTTGGAATGAGAGTTTCCTTTAAAACCAAAATAAACAAAGTAAAAAAAAAAAAAAAAAAACAGCCATCACCAATGAGGAAGAAGGAAAGAAAATGCCCATTTTTGGTTGAAATTTTTTTTTCACCAAAATAGCATTCTCAAGTTCTACTTTGGGAAGTTTAGTCCCTTGAATGGTTGAAAGATTTAAAAATTATAAAGGTGTATTTTTTTTTTTTAAAGAGAACTTATTGATCTTTTTTCTTATCCCCACTTAATCATATTAGGGTATCAAGCTTGTAGAGCTTGAGACTTAAGAGAACTTATAATAATTGTTAGTGTCCATTAAGTAGAATTTGACTTTTAGTGACTCTAAGGACAAGTATGCTCCAATTTGATCTGCTGGTAACTATCATTGGATAAACTTTCCCTTGAGTGATTTCATCAATAGTAATTGTAATAGTTGGTGGAAGATATATACCCGGGATCAAATCCCACACTGGGCACTTTTTTTCTGAAAAATAAAAATTGATTCAACGGACCCCCATTCTCCCAAAAGCCCATTTCTACCAATGAGTACAAGTAATCGACTGAGGCTCTAGCCTACTTGTAAAAGTCGAATTGTGTTGACTTTGCTTAGACTTTTTAAAGAAACTGATTCCAAGTAGATTAATCAAACATTATTGATTTACAAGAGAGAGAACAAAATAAAAGAGAAACTTAGAGAAACTATCTTCCTACAGTTAACACCTATTTACTTGTGATCTTACACACATATACTCTGTGGTAACAATTAATTAAACTTAAAATATTTACCATAGAACCTCCCTGTAAAGGACACCTAATTGCAAAGCCAAAGTATCCTTTAGAGAGAGGTGTCCTCTTACCAGAGAGTGATTAAATAGTAAAAATGATAATTTTACATATGAAAACTGTCCTTTGTAAAGAGGTGTCCTCTAGTGCAAGTGTCCTCTCATGGAGGTTCTACTGTATGATAGATGGAAAGTTTGCCAGGAGGAGATTTGGTCTAGCCACTTGGCCAGCTAAACACCTCTTTGGCAGATTGTGAAGATTCCATTAGATCCTGTGTGGATCTCATGGAATAAAGTCTGCCCTAGACTGACGAGGGCCATTAGCCCGAAACCATGGTCTCTAGGTGGACGATTTTCAGTTTGCCAAAGCTGGTGTTGTGGCTTTGTCACTGAACAGATGCCGCTAGTTTTTGGCAACAGTCAATAAATGGCGTCTAGTTTTGACATTTAATTTGACAGGAGAGGTGCACTATGCTTTTATATATATATTAAAAATAAAAAAAGGCATATCCTGACAGCGCTCACATTTTTAGATGGCAGAGCGCCATCTAGTTGAACAAAAACTAAATTCATTCAACTTGTCCTGTGGTATTTAGCCAACCCAAGTTCTTGATAAATCAAGAAATGCCAACCACATACGAGTTTCGGGCTGTTGGCCCTCATCAGCATGGTGCAGGTTGTACCTCAAAGACCAAAAATTAGTTCCTAGAGACTTCCTGAGAAATCAAGAAATGGGGATATTTAAAGCCAAAATTGTGTGAATACACAGTCATGTGAAAGTAAAAAAAAAAGAGGGAGTGGTCAGGTGTTGATATTAAAAACAATAAAAAAAAGTCGGTGGACGAGTGGGTAACACCCTCGATTCCCGACAGTCATGAACCGGGATTTAATCCCGCGTTAACTTTTATTTAATATGTGAATAACTCACATATATTATTCATTGTTTCAATTATCATAAACTAGGTTGCTCTTGTTGAGCGGTACCTATTTATGTGAATTTGAACCAGAGATTAAAAACAATAAAAAAGACATATCTTGACCACCACTCACATGAGTATTTTAGATTAATAATGTGAATTGATACCATTGCCATTTTTTTTAAAAGAGTGTTTCATGTTTAAGGTTTTAGCAATGAATAAAATTGCATTTTTGGAACAAAGGAAAAAATTACAAATAGAGTATAACCTCGTTAATTCAACACATCCCCAGTTACTGGACTCCTGATATTTGGCCCCCTAACTCTCCAGACTGCAAACTCCTTGACTACAATGTATTGAGAGAGATATCAACAAAGCTCCCCACAACACCTTCCAGTCTGTCAAGAAAGCGATTCAAACAGCGATGACTCAAATGGACAAGGTCATCATAACCAAGGCCTATGCTTTATTCCGTACTCACCTCAAGACTGTTATAACTAATAATGGAAACTACATTAAATAAATAAAAACTATATCTTTTTATCTACCAATTTGCCAAATTTCAACTTTTTTATTTTTACTTACAATAAATTTCAGTGAAATTTCTATTATTCTTTTTTTTTGTTTATCCCTATTACACGTGGTACAGGCCATGATAATCATGATGGGTAGAGGTAGGTGACTGCTTTTACTGTAAGTGCACCACATGCCTACATATGTGAAAAGCCGTTTCACTTTGCAACTTACAAATGTGCTAGAACCCTGTTTGGTTACTTGCACTCGCTGGTGGGGTTGGACTTTTGCAAGAATCGGGGGCCATTGGAGCATTTTTTTTTTTTTTTAATCAGAAAAAAGTATCCAATGCGGGAATCGAACCCGGGTCGTAGCGGTCGAAAACCAACGGTTTAGACCATCCTTCCACCGACCTCCATTTCTATTGTGGTTATTCCAAATTTACCTGATAAACTCTGTACATATATCATAGGATACATAGCAACAAAATAATAATTATAAATTTGGTCAATAGATGGCAAATGAAATTAAAATTGTAATGGGAGAAATGGATGCCCTTCTTTTTGACACTTAGGCCTATATTATAAAATATACATGGTAAAATAATTAGTGACATGTATTTTGAAATTTTGACATTTATTATATAAAGGGTCATTAAATTTAAAAGTATATAAAAATATTGTTTATCATATGTCAATTCTGAATAGACAATCTGAAAAGGCTTAATTTTATATATTTAATATTTAGTAATTTGATTTTTATTTTTAAACATGAGTAAATTCATCTTTCAAATATTTATATTGTTGAATGAATATTACTATATTAATTCCAACTTTGTTTATTTTATATATTATGAGGAAATGTCCCCTGGGTAGATTTAAATTTACAGTTTATCAGTGTTTTTAAGTTAAAAGTGATAAGACCATATAATATTATTTTTTAAAATTTCTTTATGCAAATATAAATGAAAATTGAAATATTTCTATATTAAAGTTTTTTTTTTTTTAATGCTTACCTTTTTCTTTGAAATCATCTGGTGATTCACCACCTGCTATTAACCATTCAATCCACTCAATAGGTTCCAAATCGTTGATTGGTTCTTCAGGATTTAGAAACTTATTTAATTGTGCATTTAAAACTTCTGGGCCTTTATTATTACATTGTTCTTTTAATATTGCTGCAACTGCTCTTCTTCCTTTTTGAAGCAGTTCCTCGGCTGCCATTTTATTATGGTTATAATTTTTTCAAATTCCTAACTAAATCAAAGTTTTTATTAATTGCGATGCAATATTAATTAAATAATATTTATAACCCATCGATGATAAAAACAAGTTTTGGGTATATTTATTCGAAACGAAGTAATTGCAAAATAAACACGACCGAAATTTGAGTTGTATTATGACCTTTAATATTACTCTGTTAGAAAATATAGCCTTGTCTTTAACTAGTTAAATGAATTTTGTTGCTAAATTCCAATAATCTAAAATTTAGCAAAGAAACAGCTGCATCTATTTATGTTAAAATGAATAATACACTTAATACGATGGAGGGTCAAAATATTATGCATATAATTTTATAATCAATTAAAAATTATTTGTATTATCCACCTGTCAAAGCAATGACGCACTTGTGTTTTAAGAGAATTTTTATTTTCCTCAGATTATAAATTAATTAGTTCTTGTTAATAATTGGATTTTATATTTTATTCTTAAAATAATAAGAACCGTCGCACAAATTTCAAGTAATCACACAATGTGTCCATGACTTTTGATATTCACTACCTTTTTAAGCCAATTCCATATTATACCTAATTTAACCTATCTCAGGCTCACAATAAAAACTCCGAATCAATAATAAAATATTATTTGTGTATATAATAAATTTGATATATGTTTATCACAAGAGTATTCTTTAAAAATACCCCTATTGAATTTTTCAGTATTTAGCAAATTGACACCTCAGTCTTAAATCAAATTTTATTTTCATGACATGCATTTCAGTGGCCGAGTTTCAATTTGTTACAGAAGATGAGTACTGGCCAGGTAACATCAACCTTCAAAACTTTTAGTTTTTGTTATATATATATATATATATATATTAATTGAAGGGCATATTAATATTTTCATATGGATTGCTCAATATTCAAGAATATATATATATATATATATTTTTGCTGTTGATATATATTTTGGATCATTTTTGTCTGGAGGCTGATTTCTAAACAAAATTAGAGCTTTATAAATTGATATCGTTTTTTGCGTATTATAGGAATATTAGCGTTTCTTTTTTTTAAGCTATATAATAAGTCAAAATCTCACACACAGTCTGTCAGTCTATTTCTTTATGAACTCTTAACTAATTTAATTAATCTGTTGAAAATACTAGAATGATGCATTTATTCTATTTCACTTTTTTATATCGAATTTACCTTCCTTGTGTTATTTCTTTCTATGCATAAAGTCAGTTTTCAGTGAAAGCAAGGTTGTGAGTTGCTAAATTTTCTATCTACCTTTAGATGCAAAACATGCACACATATCTGATAGAGCTATATGGGCATTTAAGAAATTTGACCTTTTAAGTGAGTAGATTTCAAAATAATTAAGCCCTCTACAAGAGAGAGAATTGTGAACTCATAGTTGCTGTTATTTATATGAGCTTTTTCCAATTGTCCCCAAGTCCAAAAAGGTGTCGCCAGTGGCGGCCGAAGAGCGAACCGCAAGTTTATCTTCTATGGATTATGTAGAGACCTAAAGCTCTACCAGTTAGCAAAAGTGTTAATGGAGATTTAAAGGGAATTAACCACACCTCTTTGGCTAAACTTATTTTATTCAGAGACTAATAAAAAGCTTTCAATGTGTACATAAAATAATATATGTATAAGCACAGAAATTATAAAAATTTAAAATACATTATCACATATGCACATAAAATGTATAAGAAAAAATATAGTCCACGAAATCATCTTTTCCGCCCCATCTACCTTAATTCAGCAACCCATGTTCAGGATTCAGAAAGAGAGGCCAGAGCCACACAGGCCAGCTGTTTGAGCTTTCCTCTAGTTTAGAAAGTTCTCTTGCTTTTGGATTTTCTTACTAAAATCACCAATTCAAAAATATTCTCCCTATGGTTTCAAAAGGAACCCAAAAAATTAAAATCCCACTTACTTGCCCCAGTGTTGCTGAACTCACCCCTAATGCTATCATCACCCTTCTCTATAGAGAAAAATATTTTAAAGAAAGAAATAATAATTAGAATATTAGAGAAAATTGGCAATAAAAATGAATATATTGAGAAAAGTATCAAATTTAAAAATATTCAAAAGTAAAATATGGATGTGGTGGATCTGGTGTATTACACCTGAAGATGGTGATATTATCAGCCACCATGAGTCTGTGGCTTACCTATAGGGATAGGGCATGCTGGAGTCTGGCTTAGTGCTAGTGGGGTCAGGTGAATAGACCACAGGGAAGGGGTGCCCAAGTCCATCTCAGACTCTGGATCAGTATTGTCAAGGGCGAAGGCTTCAGGCTCCATCTACGCCTCACAATCACCAGAGCCTTTCATCTTACAAGGTGAAGGATGGGGCTTGCTTAGGTTAGGTTTTGAGAAAATCGTGGCAACTGTTGTACAGAGGTCAGAGGTACCTTAACAATATCAAGTCGAGTGCACAGTATCTCCAATAGGAATTAAAAACTCTGGATAACCTTCCAGAATGGAGACCAAGACTAGGAGCCAGCTGGAAATAATGCACACTCTTTGCTCAACCAGTGATTAGCATTATCACATCTCAGAAGGTCTATGCACATTAGACCTATTAAGATTAAATAAGGACTGAAGATATCGTGGAGCAAACCTTCAAATTTATCTTCCTGTATATTTTAAAGGGAGCATTATTTATTAATGTAGCACATTTATTTTTGACTAAAGACCTAACAATTTAATTGATTCTTCAAAATATTTTCATGAACAAAATTTGAAAGGGACATGGTTAGGTTAGGTGAGTGTTGTGCTCGCTGTTTTGTCAATAATCCACTCTGAGTCGTCGGAGCTCCCTTGGCACCGGTTTTATTTATAACCAGTGCCGGAACATAAGGAGAACACCACACACAGCCAGACGCGGAGACACTCCCCGCTCGCAGCCAAAACCAAAACCAAACCGCCGGGTTCCAGTCTCGGCCGGTTCCCCCCGCCACACTGGCGCCGCCAGGCGCGAAGTGGCTTGAGGATTCTCGCCTGAACCCTCAACATCTCCCCAAAAAGTTTAGAGGAGGTTAGCGCTGGACACGCTTGTATCTTCTCCCATACCGCGACACTTTCCCAGGTGAGGGAGACAGCTGCTTCATCTCTGGAGCGATTGCTGGCAGCTATTGTTGCTCCTCTGCAGGCAGTTCATTTCCTGGAGTTTCCTCCGTTTCAGCGGGGAGTTCACTGTCAGGAGATGTCTCACTGGGGTCGACCTGTTGTTGGGAAAAAGAAGAGAGTTCCGCCTGTAGGTCCCTACAGGAGTTTCCATGATGTATGAGCGGGGCGCTGAAGCCTTCTCGAGGACACTTCCCCACGCGCTCGTAGATCCTTCACCCTAACTTTCTCTCCTGCAATTAGTTCCGCCTTTTTCGTGGCCGCATGGCGTCTGTCAAAAGCCGTTTTCTGCGCCATCTTCCGCTGCTCCTCTTCTCCCCTGAGTTTAGATTGATCCACTGTTTTAGGGGTTAGTGATGATGAAGTGCAGGGAACCATAGTGCGAATTTTCCGTCCAAATAGAAGTTCCGCAGTGGAGAGTCCGTTTGCCAGGGGTGTTGCCCGATACTCCATGAGTGCTAGGACCGGATCTTTATTCTTTTTCATCAGGCTTTTCACAATTTTGACAGCAGCCTCTGCTTGACCATTTGATTGTGGATGCTTTGGGCTGGAAGTGATGTGTCGAAACCCAACTTCAGAGGCAAACTTCGTAAAAGCTGAAGTTGTTGATAGGCGAAATTGTGGTCCGTTATCACTGATTACAATGTCAGGGATGCCATGACGAGCAAAGATGACTTTGCAGTGACCTACCACAGCTTCCGAGGAAAGTTTAGTAAGTTGTACGACCTCGATAAACGAGAAAAGTAGTAGATAAAACGAGAAAAGTAATTTACGACGACTAAATACTCACTTCCTTCGTAATGGAAGAGATCCATCCCGACTTTTTGCCATGGTCTTTCCGGAAAGTTGTTGGGGATGAGTGGTTCGTGCTTTAGAGGTTGATTCTCGATGCATTTCTCACAGGTTTTTACCATATTCTGGATTTCTTGACCTATTCCTGGCCACCAAACATGATCCTTTGCTCGACATTTTGTTATTCCTTGATGACCTGCTTGGATGCGGTTCAAAACATCTTTTCGCATGTTAGAGGGCATGATCACTCGCAGTCCTCTCATTAGTAAGCCGTTCTATTCCCCTATCTCGTCGCGGACATCGTAGAACGAGCGTTCTAAGGGAGAGAGCTGACATTTGGCGGACCAACCGTTTTTGGAATAAAATGCCACATTTTGAAGGGTAGGCTCCAGCTTCTGGTTGAGGGCTATTTTGGCAAGTCGGTCGTCTGTCGTGGATTTATGCAGGACGATGCTACGCACAAAATGTTCAACTTCTTCCTGGAGCTCTTCATCTTCGGGAAGATGATCTGGAAGTGGTTGTCTTGAAAGGGCATCAGCGGTGATTAGGTCCTTCTCCGGTGTATGAAAGATACGAAACGAGAACTGAAGCATCCTCATACATACCGTTGAAGCTTTGGCGTTAGATCTTCAGATCTTTAGTGGTGAAGATAGGGATTAAAGGTCTGTGATCTGTTTCGATGAGGAAGGTTTTTCCAACCACGAAGTCCATGAAGCGCTCCCACGCCCATGTGATTGCAAGGGCATCCTTCTCTATTTGAGCGTATCCCTGTTCCGTCTTCGTCAGCGCCCGTGATGCAACGGCCACTGGGCGCCACTCGTTGGCTTCATGCTCTTGCTTGAGGACAGCTCCCAGGCCATACAGTGATGCATCAGCTGAGACCATGGTCTTCTTAGAGATGTCAAAGCTTGCCAGAACTCGGTCACTGGCCAGAACCTCTTTGAATTTCTCGAATGCTTTTTTCTGTGGTGATCCCCAGATGAAACTCACATCTTTCTTTCTTAGGTCGTTTATGGCTTTGTGATTTCCGCTATGTTTGGAACAAAGCGGCCTAAGAAATTGACCATGCCCATAAAACGTTGCACCTCGTGCACGTCAGTTGGCGGTTTCATCTCGGCGATGGCTTTGACTTTCTTTTCGTCCGCCTTGATACCGTGTTCGTCGATGTAATGTCCCAGGAATGTGACGTTGCTTACACCGAACTGTCACTTTTTCTTTGTTAAGCGTAATTCTTGAGTTCTTTAGGCGTCTCAAAACTTCGCGTAGTGCCTCGTCATGCTCTTCCTTTCTCTTTGCGAAAATGAGGATGTCATCCATGTGACAGATTACCCCATTGACTCCGCGTAGGATAGCAGACATGCGTTTCTGGAAGTGTTCTGGAGCGTTAGAGATCCCAAAGGGAAGCCTTTTGAATTTATATCTGCCAAAGGGCGTAATGAAAGTCGTCAGCGTTTGGCTTTCTTCAGAGTGTTTAATCTGCCAAAATCCGCTGTTAGCATCCAGCCTGGAAAAGATTTTGGCCCCGTTGAGTTGAGCTAGTTCATGTTCAAGGACAGGAAGTGGGTGAAGCTCACGTTCCACACTCAGGTTAAGCCGGGACAAGTCTATACAGATCCTGATTTTCCCGCTTGGCTTTCCAGCTAGGACGATCGGTGCGCACCACTCCGTTGGCTCATCAACTATTTCGATGACTTCTTGAGCCACCATGGCATCCAGTTGCTCTTTTAACTTCGGCATGAGCGGAAGAGGTACTCGTCTTGGGACTGGTATGGAGAAGGGCTTTGCACCTTCCTTCAACTTGATGTGATAGGGCTGTTCAAGAAGCCCCAGTCCTTCAAATAGCTTAGGGAACTCTCGTTCAGGATTGACATCTGTTGTTCAGTTGATGACAAGATCAATTCGTTTGACGAGTTGGAGGTCTTCACAGGCTCCGACACCCAGCAGAGGTTGCTCCAAATGGTGGACCACGTACACAGTATCCTTCATTTCACGTGTGTTAGCTCGGAACTTCGCCACGAAGGTCCCAGCATTCTCCAATATTTGGTTCGCGGCCGCCATCAGTTGATCGTCGGTAGGCGCCAGTTGGACGTTGCTGAAATACCGCGTGTACAGGGAAAATGGTATCAGTGTCACATCCGAGCCCGGATCCAACTTGAAGTGGATTGCAGTGCCGTTGACTCTTACTGTTGACTTCCACCTGCTCTTTCTGCTTCCCAACGTAGGCTCGCGGACAGCATATACAAATGAGACCTTCTCCCGCGCTGGGGTTTCCTCCGAGGATATGGCGTTCACCTCATTGTTTTTTTCTTCGACAGAGATTAGTGTAATGGCCCCTTTCCCCGCACTTTCCACAGACTTTGTCCTTAGCGGGGCACTTATCTCTGTAACGATAATGATGTTTGGTAGTCCCACAGTTAAAGCAAGTTGGGAATTTTTTTCTTCGTCTGTTTCCTTGGCACTGTCTGTTTGTCTAGACGTTGATCTGCCATTGTCCTTGCCATGACCTGATGCCTTAGGCTTCTGCTTGGCCACTTTCCGCGTTGTGTCGACCTGCGATGTGGAAGGGTTAAGATCCTGTTGTTCACGCATCACAGCTTCCCACTGACGGACGATCTCGACTGCTTTGGCCAAGGTCAGGTTTTCGTTTAGCATCAGTTTCTCCGACAACTTCCTATCTTTTACTCCAAGCACTAAACGATCACGAATAAGCTCCTCGCGCAGATTAGCGTATTTGCAGTGCTCAGATATTCTGTGCAAGACTGTTACAAATTCCTCAATGGTTTCTTCCGGGGCCGTTGACTCCTTTATCCGAACAAAGCCCGCTCATACCCCACGTTGCGTTTGCCAATAAAGTGGTTGTCGAACGCTTCAATGACTTTGTCGAGGTTCTTTGTGTTTTAATGTCCATCTATACAGAGAGCCAAACAACAACTCACCCGTGCTGGCAAGGTCACGCTCCGCTGCGTCACGTGGGAAAACATACGTAGATGTTTTCTTACATGTTCTCAGCACATCCCCCTTTTTAAGACTTGAAATATATATATACATTACAAACTTTAAATGCATAATATAATTAATAATGAAGGCGATCCACAGGTTTAACAATTCGTCCACTCCGGGTTCTTATCTGGCCGTCTTCTGAGTCGTTAGAGGGATAATCCACAACTGGGGTCTTTTCATTTTCAACCAGTTCCTCCCCCGAAAAGGTCGGCGTCGATGGGTCGGCTGGATATTGCACTGTAACTCCTTTTCGTAGATGGAACCTGTTTCGACGTAAAGTCCCAACTGGAGTATCAACCATATATGACCTTGGTGTCGATGCCTTCTGCTTTACAATCCCCCAGGTTCGCATATCTGTAATCCAAACCGTGTCACCTTCGGATAGCTCCTCCATGTCCGTAGCTCCGCAGCGTCGATCATATCTGGATTTCATATCCTTTCTCCTTCTCCCCTCCTTTCTTTTCAGCGTCTGAGAGTCCACCAACTTTGGATTAAGATTCTCTGGTGCAATTGGCAAGGTCGTTCGGAGTTTACGTCCCATGAGAAGCTCAGCAGGGCTGTAACCGTTCTCCAAAGGGGTCGATCGATACTCCAGGAGTCCAAGCGATGGGTCTTGATTTTTCTTGAGGATCAACTTAGCAATTTTCACACCTGCTTCTGCCATCCCATTGCTCTGCGGAAATCGAGGACTTGAAGTGACATGTGTGAATCCGTACTGCCTTGCGAAATTTGCAAATTCACGAGCAGCTCCAAATTGCGTCCCATTATCGCTTACAACAGTTTCTGGTATTCCATGTCGGGCAAATATGGATTTGCAACTACGCACCACCACACTGGCTGTGAGCCGATCCAGCTGAATCATTTCAGGAAAGCGAGAATAATAGTCAATGACGACTAGATACCACTTATTCTCGAACTTGAACAAATCCATTCCAATCTTTTGCCACGGTCGTGTAGGAAAGTTGGTTGGTATCAAAGGTTCATGTTTTGAGACGGCTTCCTGGATACAGACACTGCACTTTCTGACTGTTTCCGCGATCTCCTCCGAAATTCCAGGCCACCATACCGTCTCACGTGCGCGAAGTCTTGTTTTTGTAATCCCGAAGTGCCCAGCGTGCAACTTATCTAGGATCTCCAGTTTCATACTTGCTGGAATAACAAGACGACAGCTACGCATCAGTAGTCCATTTTGAACGCCGAGTTCATCCTTGACATGCCAATAAGAGAGCAGAGCCTGTGACATCTTTTTCTTATCTGGCCAGCCTTGCTCAAGGTAGTTGACTACTGCTTTCAGGGTCGTATCTTCTTGTTGAGCTTCAAAAATCTTCGTCAAGATATCGTCTTTGTCGAGCTCTTCCAATCTTGTTTTGAGCTTTTCCATCAAAGGTATTGGTACCCGTCGAGGAGTATGCACAGCATATGGTTTTGCTCCAGGTTTCAATTTGATTTCGTAAGGGTTTCCGATCTGTCCCAGTCCTTCAAATACTTCAGGGAATTCCTTGATCGGGTTAATTCTCGTCGCAACCACTTCAATCCGCCTCGCCAGGTTCAAGAGCTCACATGCCCGGCGACTCAGAAGAGGTTCACTCAAACGACGAATGACATAAATCTTCTCCTTGATTTCATAATTGCCATTTCGCAGCGTTGATATAAACATACCCACAGTCTGAAGTTCGGAAAATTCAGCAGCTCTAAGGTTGATATCACTTTCCACTAGTCGTTGTTGTCCCATTATCTTCTTGAAGAGACACAGAGGAACACATGTAACATCCGCCTGGGAGTCGAGCTTGAACTTCACCTTTTTCCCGTTCACTTGGATTTCTGCTGTCCATCGCCTCCTGCACTCGTCTTCATCATTATCGAGATTAGATGAATCCTCCACAGCTGAGACCTCCAGGAGAAAACCAATTTCTTCATCAAGTTCAGAAACAGCTTTGACCTCCGCAGTCTTCGCCTGCTTATCTGGGCAGCAATTTGCAAAATGGCCTGTTTTTGAACACAGGTTACATTTCTGTCCTTCAGCACGGCAAGCCTGTCCTTCCCTGTGGGTGAAACCTCCGCACTTTGGACATCGTGATCTTGTTTTGGCTGACTTCTCCTTCTTCCTCGAAGGCTGCTGTTGTTGTTTCGGTGATTGCTTCTTCGAGTTGAACTTCACCTGATTGACCTTTTGGCTTGTTGAGGGACGCTGCAGGTCGACTTGCTGCTGTCGAACCATTTTCACCGCCTTTTCCAAAGTCAGTTCGCTGTCCAACTGCATTCTTTCAGATAAAGCTTTGTCCCTCACTCCAACCACTATTCGGTCACGGATCAACTGCTCATGAAGACCCTCAAATTCGCAACTATCAGCCAATTTGTACAATGAAGTGATGAATTCGTCCACTGGCTCCCGATCCTCTTGGATTCTTGAATTAAATTTCGCACGTTCGTAGATAATATTCTTTCTGACACAGAAGTGGCTGTCGAACGCCTTGAGGACGGAATCAATTTTCGTTGCCTCTTCTTCCCTTTTCGAACTTGAAGGTCCTGAATATATCATCCGCGCGGTCGCCCATCAAGTACATGAACAAATCGATCTTGTCCGCCTCCTCTTTCTTCTTCATTCCACTGACCACGAGGTATCGTTCGAATCTTTTCCTCCATTTGGGCCATTCGTTGGGAGTCGAGAAGTCGAAGGTTTCTGGAGGTTGAATCTGAGCCATGTTGAATTATCTTCCAAGGTACACAAAAATCGATATTTTGCAATATACGGGTTCGTATTTTATCCAGTTATCGCTGCCACCATGTTTTAATGTCCATCTATACAGAGAGCCAAACAACAACTCACCCGTGCTGGCAAGGTCACGCTCCGCTGCGTCACGTGGGAAAACATACGTAGATGTTTTCTTACATGTTCTCAGCACACTTTGCGTCATCTGCTGAGAGATTGAACGCAGAGTGGATTTCCTCAGCCCTCTCCCCCATAAGATATATCAATGCTGTGATCTGATATTCTTGTTCCTTGGCGTTCAAGTTGGAGAGAAGTCTGTATCGAAAAAATCGCTGTTTCTAGCTTGGCCAATTCTTGGCGTCGAAACTGAAGTTAGGAGGCGGAAGAAAGAAATTTGATTCCAGTCAGGTTTGATTGTACAAGAGTGGAATTAATTAAAAAGGCACTTACTTGGGCTCTTCACGATCCCGCCGCTGCCACCATGTTGTGTTGTGCCCGTTGTTTTGTCAATAATCCACTCTGAGTCGTCGGAGCTCCCTTGGTACCGGTTTTATTTATAACCAATGCCTAAACATAAGGAGAACACCACACACAGCCAGACGCGGAGATACTCCCCGCTCGCAGCCAAAACCGAAACTAAACCGCCAGGTTCCAGTCTGGCTGGTTTCCCCCACCACACTGGCGCCGCCAGGCGCGAAGTGGCGTGAGGATTCTCGCCTGAACCCTCAACAGTGGGGTTCTGGGTAAATCATGGAAACTGTTGTACAGAGGTATCCTAAGTTGAGTGTTCAGTATTTCAAATATAAATTAACAACTCTGAATAACCTTCCAGAATGGAGACCAAGGATCTATGTTAATTTTTTTTATTATCGGCCTCAAAACTTTTAAAATAATTTTTATAAAAAGAGATGATAAGGCTAATTGGCAATGCTGGCAAAAGGGGTAGAAAAGAGTGATCATGGCAACTGAAAGTTGATTTAGGCTTGTTCCATAATATTTGGCCAACTCTTTCACTTTATAAATCAAGAAATGTCAACCAAGAACGCGTTTCGGGTTCCTGGCCCTCTCCAGTGTGGTGTGCAGCTTGTACTTCAACGACCAAATTTTTGTTCTAAGAGGCTTCCTGGGAAATCAAGAAACGGGCATTTAGGTCAAATTCTCTATTTTTCACCTGTTCAGCGTATTTACGCAATTTTGGCCTTTTGCGGGAGGAAATTGATCTATTAAAGAAAAGGTCACCTCTCCCTTCAAAAGTCAAAACTAAACGCCATCTATTGACAGTCGCCGCAAACTAGCGGCCTTGGGTCGATGATAAAGGCACAACCCAAGCCTAGATGGCATCTATTTTGAAAGAAAGGCGACTTGTACATTTATAGATGAATTTCCTCCCAGCTAAATTTCCATATATGTTTTAGCCATAGATTTTGCCTAGCGCCACTTTGTCAGCTAAACACCTCTTTGGCAGATTGTGAAATTTCCATTTTATATTTTGTGGATCTCTTGGAATAAAGCACGCCCTGGACTGACAAGGTCATAGCCCGAAATCAAGGTGGGCAGTTCTCAGTTTTCCAAAGCTGGTATTGTGGCTTTGTCATCGACCTAAGGCCGCTAGTTTGCGGCGACAGTCAATAGATAGCGTCTAGTTTTGATGTTTATTTTGACTGGAGAGGCGACAATTGCTTATATGTATTAGAAAATATTCTGTTGGTGTAAAAAAAAATCTAGTGCTTGCTTCGTTTTTAAAATGTTATTTTTTTAATTTAGTATAATTTTGCTATAAAATAATATATTTAACACCTTTTTAATTAAGAAATTTAGTATATTAACTTACTCTTCTTTGAAATATATTAGTTTTTTAATAAATCATGTTTATGAATATTAACACTTATAATGATCTTTGATTTAATTATTAAGAATGTAACATTTAATTATAGAACAAAAGTTCAAGTTAGGCCTAGACCAGGGGTTTATTTATGCGAGTACTAGTCAGCTTCACACCCAAAGGGCCGCATGGGGCTCGCGAGCCGCAGGTTGCCGATCCTTGGCCTAGACCAAATTAGAGGAAAGAATATTTTGGTTAAGATTTAGGATTATATTTTCGCGCGCGCGGTATACCATTTGGAATTAAACCAGATGAAGAGACCAAATATAATTTTGACGTGACACAAATCTTAAACATTGACCTCACGTTCCTTCTTTTATTTCTTAAGATTGGGGGGTCGGTGGAAGGCTGGTTAAACCGTTTGGTTTACGACCACTACGACCCGGGTTCGATCCCCGCATTGGACACTTTTTTCTGTTTAAAAAAAAAATGCTCCAATGGCCCCCCGATTCTTGCAAAAGTCCAACCCACCAGCGAGTGCAAGTAACCAAACGGGGCTCTGGCACATTTGTAAGTGCAAAGTCGAACTGCTTTCACATGTGTAGACATGTGGTGCGCTTACAGTAAAAAAAGCAGTCGCTAACTACCCACCATGATTATCATGGCCTGTACCACGTGTACTAGGGATAAGCAAAAAAAAAAAAATTTCTTAAGATTGGCTTACAATGTGACATCAAGATCACTTGGTTTTCAACAACATAGCGAATTAGAATTTACATTCTTTTATATAGAAAAACCACACATCTATTTTAAAATATTATTTGGAATAACCAAATAATTATAAACCTAGCAAATTACGTTAAAATGGAATGTGTTTGTTTGAAATTCTGTTTATGAATCTGTAAATTAACCAGTGAAAGCTTTGATTTGTAACTGTTAGAACACCTTGTGACCTCTGTACAATAGCATGCCGCGATTCACCCAGAACCCCACCTAACCATGTCTCTCCCTCCCCCTTCTAAACTGTAAGGCTCTGGTGCTTGGGAGGCGTAGTTGCAGCCTGAATCCTAGACGACACATAGACAGAGATGTGTTCTGACATCCCTTCCCTATGGTCAGGCCACCTATCCTATGGTGGCAGACTTGACCCCACCAGCACCAAGCCAGACAATGGCATGTCTTATCTCTATGGGTAAACCACAGACCCATGGTGACTGATAATATGACCATCTTCAGGCGGAACAACAGTTCCACCCCAAGAGCCGACTCCAAGGTGTCTAGGTCCCATCATGTTCATTTATTTTAAAATAATATTTATAATTTCAATACTCTTATCCATATTTATTTTTATTGGACATTTTCTATAATATTCTAATTTAAAAAATTAATCCACAAAGAAGGCTGATGATAGCTTTGGCGGTAAGTTAAGCAATATTGAGGCAAGTAAGAGGAAGATTTTTTTTATTGGGATTTCTTTTAGAGTGGAGGGAAGGAAAAAGTAACAAGAGAAGTTGCTAGGCAGCCGAGAGCGCAGGCCGCTGGCCACCTTTTCCCAATCTGGCGAACATGAGTTGCTGAATTAAGGTAGGTGGGGCGGGATGGGGGATTCCATGGACTACATTTTTATTTTTCCATTGACATAGTTATTTTGTGTACAAACCTCTTTTTAATCCCCCCTTTAAGCCATATATATTTTTGATTGTGTATTTTGAATTTAAATCTTTTTTGTGTGCTCATATATATTCTATTCTGTGTACATTGAACAATTTTTATAATCTTTGAATAAACTTTGTTCAGCTGAAAAGGAGTGGTTAATCTCCTTTAACACTTTTGATAGCTGGCACAGCTATAAGTCTCTACTTGGTCCTTAGATGAATAAATTTGTGGCTCGC
>CP092879.1:48233104-48261279 GCA_030710605.1 Cordylochernes scorpioides | reverse complement strand
AAATATTATTTGTGTATATAATAAATTTGATATATGTTTATCACAAGAGTATTCTTTAAAAATACCCCTATTGAATTTTTCAGTATTTAGCAAATTGACACCTCAGTCTTAAATCAAATTTTATTTTCATGACATGCATTTTAGTGGCCGAGTTTCAATTTGCTACAGAAGATGAGTACTGGCCAGGTAGCATCAACCTTCAAAACTTTTAGTTTTTGTTATATATATATATTTTTTGCTGTTGATATATATTTTGGATCATTTTTGTCTGTAGGCTGATTTCTAAAGAAAATTAGAGCTTTATAAATTGGTATCGTTTTTTGCGTATTATAGGAATATTAACGTTTCTTTTTTTAATCTATATAATAAGTTAAAATCTCACACACAGTCTGTCAGTCGATTTCTTTATGAACTCTTAACTAATTTAATGAATCTGTTGAAAATTCTAGAATGATGCATTTATTCTATTTCACTTTTTTATCTCGAATTTACCTTCCTTGTGTTGGGGCACGTTTTTGTAACCATACCCCAACAGAAGGCGTATGTATAATCAACATCAAATGGATACATGGCTTCCCTCCCACATAGACTTATAGACCACCTTTTTGCCCAGAAACCTAGACACTTGATAACACCAGACTTCCATGCCGAAAGCTGATGCCTGGTGGAGAAGAAGACACCAGTGACATCCAGAGACATCCGCGCTGGAAGCTGTTGTTCCATATGTACATATATTCCCCTCATCTAAAAATTTAGGTAGAGGTGACCAGAAGAAATGGAGAAGGAAGATCTCTAAAAGACTGAGCCTTATAAAATATCCTTCCCGAGAAAGGGAAGCGTTATATTACAGTTCAAGTGAAAGGGGCATGTGTCGATTTTTAGCTAAGACGGGGGAGGGGGGGGGGGCGCGATATATATACCGTCCCGAGAAAAGGGAGGATCGTATTACAGCCCATGTGGAGGAGGCATGGGGTCTGATGAAATTTTACACTAGTGCCGTGGCTGTTTCCCTCTTTAGATTTTTTTGTTTTGGCAATACGATATGTTCTATTTTGATGGGAGAGGCCTGGGGCGTCGGTGAAATTGTATACTGGAGACGTTGGCCATTTTCATTGGTGCTCTCTTTCGACGAATGAAAATGCCAACCAATAGAAACTTTGGCGCGGCCAGCGAATGAAAACGGAGATAGACATGGATAAAAGAGGGTTTCTTTGCCAAAAGGCAGATTTCAATCGGAGTCGCTAAGTGAGAGGACAGTCTTCAGTCGGGAGACCAGACCTTTGCCGGCACTTTCGAGAAAAGGTAAGCCATTTGTCATTATGACTTAGCGCCCCCCCCTTTTTGCATAGAAACTAACCTAGATTTCGCATGGGCCCTAAAGGGCTTTTAAGTAACTTAAAGGAATGATAAGGTTCTCATATTTTGTCTCGCTAGAATAGATGGAGATCTAGTTTTTTTTTCTTTCCTTTATAAAGGCAAATTCGTAGCTTCAGGTCACCTCTATCAAGATTACTATGTAAATAGCATATCTCGTCAATATAGAAATGTTCCCAAATTTTAATTTATTTGAATAAATATCTAGTATATAACTTATATGGAGAAATTTTCTTGTTTCCTCTCATACATATTTCATTCTTTTGTCTAATAATTGCTGGCCAACATACATTGTCGAACGTACCTGCCAAAGAAGCCAGTTCTCCTGTCTGTGTTTCAGTATATATATATATTTTTCCATATCTACCATTATACCATTCGTTGATTTAAATTTAATAAGACCCATGTTGTCTTATACTCATAGATTGTTCTCTTTATGATTTTATTAAAAACCTTTTTGTTCTAAATATATTACAAATGTCAATGTCAATAGTATAGGTCTATAGATTTTGCTTGTCTCATAGCTTATTTTGCTAGGTTTTAGTATAATCTTAATAAATAGAGTCTTTTCATACATCCAGATAGTGACCTAATTCAACACATTTGTTGAATCTTTGCTATAAAATCGGAATTAAAGGTGTACTTACACGTTTGATCATATTATTACTGGTAAAATCTGGACCTGGTACTTCCTTGATATTTAAATTTGAAATAATACTTTCAACACCTTATATTTCTATAACCAAATTGTTAATTTGGTCTTATATTCAGGTTTATATATATTTTTAATAATAACATGCTCATCTTTATCTGAGATCCATTAAAGTTGTTGGATGATCCCAGAGAATTTGAAATTATATGGGTTTGCCACTGACCCGAGTCCGTTAGTCTGTAGAGGCGGCAAATAGACGGCGATCAATTCCAGCGTCTATTTTGATGAGAGAACCGACCACTATTTTATAGATCATTTAATTTATTGTAGGGACACATGTCGATAGTGCGTAACGGGAACTCAACACTTCTATGTCACACGCTATTCTGAAGATGGTAACGACGTTGTTACCAAAATGTCACACTTGAATATTTCAATAAGGAAATTTTACTAAGTCACATCTTACATGCTCCATTCCCATATGTCTAAAAACAGGAGGAGTCCAACAATGTCGCCCGCCGCGGGGCTCGAATTTAGTATACATTTCATCCTGAATACTTTAGAAATGTATACCTAGTGAAAAGTCATACTATTTAATTATTTAATTAATTAAATTGGTGAAGTAGTCTACACCCTGAGTTAAGAGTCTATATCTAAAGTGACTTACAAAAATTTCCAGCGGGCTTACTTAAGGAATGTCATGTTGTTGCTTTGAGATTTTCCGCTAATTTTAAGAGCTATTCATAGCGCCCTTTCAGTTTTCTAGCCACACCTACTGCTATGATTTTAAATCGTGAATTTTAATTTATGCTTTCTGTTTCACTGGCATTTTATCAGGCAATGAAAGTTAAGTTGAGGCGATGTCTACCGCATCTCTCGCCGCTGTCTTTTACGATTCACATTGTTTGTGGCAAAGCCTTAATATTATCATTGATTTCTGATATCAAAGTAAAACGTTTATGGGGATGAGTATCTTTTATTCTGGTCTTCTCAAGCTTTCGAGCTTGTCCGCCCTTCTACAGGAGAAACATATACAATATATGTTGGGTCAGATTTCCCACCAAACAGACCCAACAAAGATGTAAACATTCTTTTACATCCTATGTACATACACGCAGTGTCTCGCCGAAGGTGTTTGGTGTACAGATGGATGTCCCACGGCAATGGCCGACGGTGGTTCAAAGACCAAGCCAGGGGAAGGCACAGCCCTGGACGCGTATTCCAAGATCTACTGGAGGAGGATGATATCGGCCCTGATTAAGTAGTCAGAAGCTCGACGAAAACAGAAGCAGGAGTTCACCCACAACATAAACAGAAAGCTGACGGACAGTGGAGAAGCCACCTCAACAAGAAGAAATGGACATCGAGCATGCGCCTTTGTAAAACCTCCCTTTTAATTCTTGTATATATGACCTGTGACATCACATTTTTTTTTTGGTAGATGGGGACCATTTAGTAATATTTTGGGACTTCTTAAAGAAGAAATTAGCATATAAGTCTCTCAGAGGGGCAGCATCCTAAAATTGGATTTTAATTCCATTGTTAATTTAAATTATCTCTCAATAAGACAGATAAATTCTAAATTTTTGGTTAATATTTATTTTAAATTGATTTCTCATAAGCCGAGCAAGAATATTTTCTAATTCATAATTTTTCTTTAAAAATAAAAATTTAATAAAATATTATTTTATTCCTTAAATTTTAACTATAATAATATTATTTTTTTTATTTAATATTTCGAGAATTTTGTATATTCAAGATTTATTATTCTGTGGGAATTTGGGATTGAGGGCGCTGGAGAAAAGGGATAGGGGGCTAGATTTTTTTTGGTGGGCTGGACCGAGCAACCAGTCAGTATTGACCAAGCTTTCGAAAGGGGCACATCAGATTTCTCATCGGGAGATGGGTATGTAGTCGAGATGTTTAGGTAAGTTTTAATCTAGATTTTGTTGTAAAGGTCTATATAGAAAACGTGGCGAAGCCATGATAGATGTGAAGGATATTATTTTTTTTTTACGCCTAGCCAACATGTCTTGCCATCCATGGCGAGTTTATATGGTGAGAGGGACATATCCATGCTTTGATAGGTAAATTATTTCTTGCCCAAGCAAGGTCACCTTTGAAATGAGGTGTTATAGATTTATATTGTGTTAAATAAAGACCATAACAATACAAGATTTAGATAGACCATGCAATTTTAGCTATGTCCTTTTTGTATTTAGGAATTTAGGGTATTAAACCTGTTAAGAATATTGGATTTTTTTGTTTTTGCCTAATTATGTCATGTCATAGTAAATACAATTTGTTTTATTTTGTGTAAAATTCCTTTCTTTGTCGAATAAAGTTGATGCGGTAAATTATATAATGTGTATTAATGTTCATATCAAACCACATATCACACATAAACCTTGGTGCGTATGTTATAGATATTGAGTGTATTGTAAGAAGTTTATTGCCCTACCATAAACTGTGAATATGTATGCACCTGGATTTTCCCATGAGTTAGATGAGGTCAAGATATAGATGCCATAGTGAGACTTAAGGACAAAACTTTACAATCGATGCTCAATTACAAGTCACATGTAAATCCGGGTGTATACAATATTTACCGTATATGATGGAATGTAAGAGCGAATCTTACGTCCCAAATTTTATCTTGAAACAAATTACATATTTTGATTATTAATATGGATCTTTGTGTTCGTCGTACCATATCAAGTGTATATCTGAGTGTAATCTTAGTTATTACACATGTTGATGTAAGCATTTGGTGAGTGTTACATTTTGCATATCTAAGTCAAAGAAAAAGGTGGAATTTAGCCATCTAGATGTAAGAGTGAATCTTACATTGGTGCTCAACTATAAGTCACATGTAAATCTGGGTGTATACTATATTTACCGTATATATATATATATATATATAGATATATATTTCCAAAATGTAATGTAAGAGGGAATCTTACAATTGGTGCCCAACGTGGGCCGATTCACTGTTGAAAAGTGTAAAACAAATTTACATGAAGTAAACCCCATTGTCCTGAGATATAAAAAAAATCCCATGCTTTACCACGATCTACATTAAGCCTAAAACGACGCCTTTTTTTTTTAGATTTTTTGTATACTTCCCGAATTTTGGTAAAAGCTTTACTTAAAGATATGTGATTCACGATGCCTTTTACATTTTTTTGTTGTTATTATAATTTATTCCGAGCTTAGCATATATATTATTCTAACCTTTCAATTTTCAAATTTCAGAAGTATCTTGTAGTTGAAATGTAACGCATTTTTTTATATAAGTTTCGAATATATTGGAGAAATAATTTCTTCCTTTCCGTTTTGAATCGAAAAATTTCTTTATCTAACCACGGCGCCTTTTGCAATTTTTTTTGCTTATCATGGTTTTTGATAAAAGCTTTATTTTATTTAAAAATACGTTATTCATGCCGCCTTTTTTCAATTTTATGTTTGTTTTTTTTTCATGATTTTTGGGTAAAACATAGCAAGAATACATAATTTTTTTTTGGCTGATTTTCCATTTTGTTCACTTTTAGAATTGTATGGTAGTAAGGAATGGCCGTTTTTGGAATCGAAAGATTTCTTTATCTAACCACGGCGCCTTTTGCAATTTTTTTTGCTTATCATGGTTTTTGATAAAAGTTTTATTTTATTTAAAAATACGTTATTCATGCCACCTTTTTCAATTTTATGTTTTTTTTCATGATTTTTGGGTAAAACATAGCAAGAATACATAATTTTTTTTGGCTGATTTTCCATTTTGTTCACTTTTAGAATTGTATGGTAGTAAGGAATGGCCGTTTTTGGAATCGAAAGATTTCTTTATCTAACCACGGCGCCTTTTGCAATTTTTGCTTATCATGGTTTTTGATAAAGCTTTATTTTATTTAAAAATACGTTATTCACGACGCTTCTTTTTTTTTTGCAATTGTCTTTTTGTGTTGTAATTTGTTTTGAGCTTAGCATATATATTGTTCTAACCTTTCAATTTTCAAATCTACAGAAGCATCTTATGATGGAAGTGTACCACATTTTTTTTTCATTTTATTATAAATTTCGAATATTGGAGAAATAATTTCTCCCTCTGTATAGACCATGAAACTTTGGGACGCTAACTTAAGCCTAGAAATAATGTTTTCTCAGAAACCTGAGAATTTCCCACAGGATCCAAAATTAGAACCTCTAGGGATATCTTGATTGACAAGATGGGGCAATGGCTACATCTGTGGAGAGGGGGGATGATTGACGTGAAAAACAACAGATGTGCATGCAAGATGTTTTCGAGGGGGGAAGGACATGTGGAAAACACATGTACAGACATTAGCTGGGAAGTAGAAAAACAGTTAGAGCACAGTCCGCTACCAGCTCTCGAGTTGAAAGGTCAGTCTTACTATCCTCCCCGCTTAAATATTCTATCTTCCTTTGTCTTTCATCATTACCTTCTTTATTATAAGATAAATGAAGCTTACTTTCTTTTAATACAGTTTAATAATTTTTATATATTTTAATTATTTCCGTCCCACAGAATTTCCACTCAATAAGACTAAAGATATTTTGAATTTTATTAGAATGCTCTCTTAGCTATTCTTTAATCTTTATAATATTTAACGTTGTCTAGATAACAATTCAAAGCATTTATTTTCTTTTCTGATGTGCATTGACTTACGATTTATTTGATTTTAAATATTTTTTTTCTGTATTTAAGGCCCCATGCCTAAAATGTTCCATCTCCGTTAGTTTCTCACAGTTAATTTCTAATTAGTAGGTCAATACAACCTATTACAAGATTTAATAGATTTTATATTTAATTATTTTCCTTTTTGCAAATTGGTTCCACTTGATAAATCTGGAGATGTTTTGAACTTTGTTATTGACATAGTACACCTGGTCTTTCTCTTATCTTTCCGATGTCGAGCATTATCAATGTAAACACAAAGATTCGAAATTTTTTTTTCTTATCTAGTTTGAAGGAAAAACGTACATTATCACGCGGTTCAAGTTAATCTCATATAGGCTCCCAATTGATCTTTTATTTTTTTTTTAAAGTTATTCCATACTGATTTTTTTTTGGTTGTTTATCTGATTCTTTATGCCATCTTAAGAATATTTAGCGTACTAGGATAAGCGTGATTTCGGAACTTTTCCTGTTATATCTTTTAAAGGCATAGCCTGTGAAATGTAATAGTTCAGAATAGACCAAAGTATAGCGGTTTATATATATTCAAATCTTTATTTATCCTAATAATTTCGCTTGTCATTTTATTTTGTCATCTTGTGATTTGCCGATTTCTTGCTAACCGAGGCAATACTTACCTCGGAGTATTTTGCATTTTTTTTCTCCATGTTTGGACATAATGTTCGTTTTACTATATAATTGTATGTATTTAGTTCTATGTATTCTCGCGTCTTTAGCTTTGTTTATTTAATTTTGCAGTCCAATTATTTTATCTTACATTTCGTAAAGTGATGCAGCAGTATTTATTGACATCATATATATGATTATATCTTAGCAACTTTAGGTGAGTCTGCATTATTTAATTTTAATCTCCTTTCGCAATTAGGCATGCACACTTATTGATAATTTTTTTTTGGCAGACATTGAATAGATATGATGTATCCAGGGACAACCTCCATATTTTATTTCAATCTCTTGGGTATGGGAAGGAGAAACGCCTTTATGGCTTTAGTAGTTTGATTTTACTAAATAATTAAATATTGTGTGTACTATTCAACATTTCGTTTAAGGCATTCATTCTCTTGACTAAGGTACAGTGTCATGCGCAGTATTTGATTTTATTTTTTTTGTCAACTTTATGTGAATATACAATTTTCTTTTAAAATCTAACCCCGATATAGTAGACCAGCGTATAGCTCAGCTCGCTTCTTTAAACCGTTGAATTGACAATTTATTCTCGATATGGTACAATTCACAATATTTGCGTGACAATCGAATTAGGTGCCTATGGATTTGTTTAATTTTATTAAGGTCTCCAGTCATATATTTTTTTGTATTTAGGGCTTCACGCTTGAAATATTCCATCTCCTTTTTAGTTCTTCACCGTTATTATTTTTCACTGTAGGTTCAATATGACTTGTAATTTGTAAACCAAGGCTTAACGATTAATTTCAAATACTTTATCCAACACAAAATTTCCGCTCGATAGATATGAAGGTATTTTTTTTTCATGCGATTTATTTAATTTATAAACGTTTTCAATTATATTTTCTGTATTTACTAGTGATTTAATCCAACAGGTTTAATAGCATGCTAGTATTTCTTTTCTTTTATTCGATAATATGATTGCTTATTTTTAATTTTTATGTCCATATATGAACAGAATGTCCAGGTCTAAGTGTTCGCTTCGAATATCGATCGTAAACAAGTTTAGTCATACCTTCACGCAAAATCTCTTCCTTAGTTTTTATTTCATATAATGATCAATTTTTTTTTAAAGAAACAATCGATATAGATTCCTGGTAACGCATGTTAAATAAAAACAGTTTTTGATTTTTTATTTTGTTAACCTTATATGAAAGAGCATTTTCGTTTAAAACTTAACCCCGATACCTTAGGCAAGCATATAGATTAGCTTGGTTCTTCGAAACGTTGAATAGGATCATATTTTTTTTTGTTTGGTATGGCATAATTTACTACAGGTGATTACAGGTCGAAATACAATCACAGCGAAATTCCAAAATGGCGGCTAAAAAGACGCGTCAGGCAACCGACTTTTTTTTTCATGATGCCTCCAACTGCATATGATCTTAAATATCCTGTATACACTCTGACAAGGGAAGGTTATCTTGAATTGATAAATGTGTAATTTTTTTTGTCTTAAGTAGAGATTTCCAAGATTCTATTTCTGAAACATTTTTTTTTTGGATGAGGACAAATAAAACCATCTTGATAGTATTGAATTTTACAGTAAATATTTGCCAGCAGAAGGCATGATGAGATTACATGAAATTTAAACCAGTCATATGTTTAGTATGTTCCTTCAGTTGTAATTTGGCACCGTCATAAAATAAAGAAATTGGACGGTGCGCTATATCTTGATGCTGGATATTTTCTGTGTCGGGAAGGTGTAGCTATTCTGTTTAATGAGAATTCCAATAATTATCGAAATTTAGCAGATTATCATTGGGGATTTGAACAACTGTCTTGAAAATTTTGAACAGCCTGAGTAGATAGAAGAGTCCTAGAGTTAGAGTGGAGAATTAGTAGTACAGACTGACCACTCGACGCAGATAACTCTAGGGAACAATTATTGTGTTAATTCGCCGTAGACAAGAAGAACTTTGATTCTCAGGATATTCGATAGGCAGAATTTCGAGAATTGATAAGGTCATGGTTAAAGTTTGCACAGGCATATGGGGGGTAAAGACAGTGATTTAAACGAGATAAGAGGCAGCCTTATGTCTTAAGTACTTTCAGTGGAAGCAGATGCCACTGCAAATATCCAGGTCTAATAATTTCCAAATTTGAAGTCTTGCATGACGGGTTAGCACGGGATTGGCGCCTGAACTGGCTTTCACTGGGATTAATCGAGCTTGCGAAAGAACTTGGAGAAGTGTGACATGTCACGCCATTGTACTAGAATAATGATTGAAGAGATTTATGTTGAGCCAATTGAAATTAGTGAAGAATTAAGAAATTAAGATCTTATTCTTTGAGCTTTATACTAATTTCAATTACGCGATATGGACGGCGTTATAAGTTGGGTGGAAATGATTCGGCCGCAATGGGATGGTCTCCTGGAGGTGGTACGATCAAATACTACTTATTGAATGCCGGGCGGGATCGCATGAAGCATTAAATGACATCAAGAAATGCTTAAAGAAACACCCTAGAAGATTGGGGATCGACAAGATGACGACTTGAGAAATGCTCAACATAGTACATTGGCAGCAAAATGATATCTTGCTATTGTATGGACAACCACTCCTTCCTGAAATGTGCAGCGGATGTTAGTCCCAGAATTAGGTCCTTTGAGGCGACACTTTCCTTTGCAGATGACATAAAGACGCATGACAAAACAGAACATGAGCCTGTAAACTAACTTCAATTCCTGCCATTAATTAATTTAGTTGACCAATAGCTATAGAACCGCTGGAGACCTCCATACCCTGTGTGAATATTTTAGTGAGAAATGAGCAATTCAATTCTATGAGCCATGAGGTATCCTGTAAGATCGGAGCTGTACCCCATTCAATTTTTTTTTAATAGTAGCCAGTGCGAGATATTTCCAGAATGTTTTTTTTTTTCTAACTGTCATATAATTCGAAAACTAGAAAACTACACTATTTTGATACCGTTTACATCTAGCATCCATGTGAACTCAATATGACTATTGAAAAAAATAAAATAAAATAAAAATAAAAATAATCGAAGACTAGTGAGCGGGCCAACCTAATGAGAACGAGTTCAATAGGCTTGCAATCAGTAGTTGAAGCAAACTATTCGCACAATTTTGTTATGTTCTCTATCTAAATGATCTATGGCATTATAGATTTTTCTGTTAGCAAGATGACTACCTAGCCCAGTGTGTATAAAGGATTAAAATCATAGACTGTCAGGATGCTATTACACAAGTAATGATTAATAGTTCATTCTGATATACAGTAGAGGCAGGGAGGACAGCGCCTCTACCAGTAGGCTATCATAGCTAGTTAGTTTCAGTACACCCAGAAAGAGCTTATCTCCTCGAAGGGGAGACTAAAAGGGGTGGAAACGGGTTCTCTAGAATTTTCTTCGAAATTCCGCGATAGCTCTCGCCTTGAACGAATGTCAGACGGTAGTATAGAACTGGCAGGGGAGGAACAGATTCCCAGAAGGGACTCCCGAGATATCAAGGTAGGCTAGAGCAATAGATCGGGATCCAAATTCCCGATGACGGGTTTCTGGGAGACTCAGAGGGATGAAAAGGCGATGAAATATGATGAAAAGGCGATGAAATATGATGAAAGAGGCGTTGAACTGTGTTATAAGGTGATGAATAAGAGATGAAATGTGTTGAAAGCGTTGAAGAGAGATGCGATGGAAGTAAGTTGAAAGGCGTTGAGGATGATGAAGGATGATGAAAGAGTGAGAAAGCGTTGAATGTTGATGAGAAAGAGATAGAAAGATGCAGGAAGATGTTGAAAGAGAAAGAATTGAAAAAAGTTGGATAAAGAGTTTTGTAAATAGTAGATAAAGGTTGATAGAAGAAAGTACATTTAATGTGTAAAACGTAGCTGTCGACCGCAATATCGCCTCGATAGAACTATTTCTTTTAAAATAATACATATTATGCACTGGGGGTTTGTGTAAGCTGATTTACCTAAGTTTCAGCGACTGTATACACTAATTTATATACATGGGTCTTTATTAATTACAATATTGGGTTATATATTAAATAACAAATATGTATTCTCCTTTTAAGAAGCAATTTTTTTTTATTGGCTGCAATCTTGGTTTTAATGTTGGTATATGATATTTAAGAGTTACTCAGTTTTTTTTTAAACAACGATTTTGTCTTAATGTTATGGTGAACTTTGAAGAGTTTGCAGTTTTTTTTAAAACTATAACGTGTGTTTTAAACTTCCAGTTTTTCCTACTTTATTTTATGTTAACAATTTTGTCTTAGTGTCATGGTGAACTTTAAACAGTTTGCAGTTCTTCTTTTTATTTTTAAACCATAACGTGTGTTCTAGTGTTAAGTGACCGTTGAAAGGAGCTTTAACACCATGTTTCAGTGTTTGTGTGTTATTTGTCTCAACATTGCCTTTGTGCAGCATATCGCCTCACAACCTTGCTGTAGTGTTTGTTGCCATCTTTAAAGATTTTCACAATTTGTTTTAATGTTAGTGTGTCATTTAGAGAAAATTGTCACAACCTCGTCCTTGTATAGTACACCGTTTTACACCGTTTTATTTAATGAGTTATATGAGAGGTTTTAGATATAAAACAAGAGTTACTATCTACAGGAGCAAAGTCGACCCAACAGTTAGAACAAGAGGGGGGAACTCAGATATTCCCTCCTTCCACGTGACGCCACTGTTTACCCCGACCGGTCGTCCCAGATAAGAGGGAATACCAGGAAACTCTATCCTCCTGACACCGCTCCCTCAACTCGAGAAACGGCATCCCGCTGCTTACTAGTCGGTCACATGACCTTAGACAATCTGTTCTTGTACTTCGGGGTCGTGATAGGGCTCCATGCTCGCTACAAGGACGACATCTTGGGTTTTCGTGTTCTCCTAGTGTAGAATTGGCTCAGCCTCATTTTAGTATAGTATATAATTAAGAGTTGGCTCACAACCTTGTTTTAATATGACACACCGTTTGAAGAGCTTTTACAACCTGTCAGGATATGATTTAGGAAAATTTTAGTTTCTTTTTATTGTTATGTTACAATTCCATCCAACAGTAGAACCAGAGGGACCACAAGAGACGACAATCTTGAGAAACCCGCTAGAGATAGTTAATAGAGACATTGGTGGCAATGTTGGCGGCGCTGAAGTACGCCGTTCGACCAGGGTCAAGAAGCCCACTGAGTGCAGTTCATGCACAGGCTGCCAATAAGCAAAATCCATAGATTGTGTACTAGAGCTAGTTGAATTTTGATCATAGTAAAATGTTGTAGAACGTGAGTTAAAGACCGTAGTCTATGGTTTTGGAGGGTTTCAGTTTTTTTTTTTCAACCTCACGTTTGTGTTAAATGTTCATTGTACGGAGTTTTCAGTTTCTTTTTTTTTTTATTGAAGGGACTATTCTGTATTAATAGCATGTTGTGATTTAACACCTGGGTTCGACAGTATATTTTGTTTTAATTTTTTTAATTGAAGGTTATGAACAGTGGTTCAACTTCAAGATTAATTAGGAAACTTAGATGCTTTAGATATCTGCTGTGCTTGTAACCAATTCTCTATGGACAGACTTGGAACTTGTGTTGGGTAAAACTTGATTCCCTGTGATCCCTGGATCCAGGATACAGTTCAAAGAGAATTTCTAATGAGAGTATGTAATGCAGTTACAATCTAAGAATTGATATGATAGAGCAACAAGTAACCTCTGTTGTTAAACTCCAGAACGAGCTGGGTACTAAAAGCCCTATAAGTCCAAAGAAAGAGTTTAGCTGAATAGTAGAGAAAGAAGAATGCCAATGATCTTATATGGGAAGTAGCGTTGGCAAAACACTTGTAGACCTATCATATATTGGCAATGAGGTAAATGCTTGAAGTTCAGTTCGCTCCATTTAAGTGCTAGTTTTGATGATTCGTTTGTTTAGACACCAAGTGTCAAGATAAGAGGATTTTCAAACTGTGAGACACACGGTCAAGGTGTTAGGTTAGATTCAGATTTTGATTGTTGACAATCAACATAGTTTGATTTATTTATCTGTTAAATTATAAATAATATTTATCTATGAGTAGATAATTTATATAGAGTTTGTATGAGGCATTAATTTAAGTTAATAGGGCATTAGTCCCCACTTTGTTTTAATTTAGTAACTTTATTTGATTTCTCATCTGGTCCTGAAAGACTTTATTATTGTTAGGGTTTATTTGATATACATAAGTGAGTGTTTTGGCGTCTATAGCAGCTTTTAACTTTAGAATGAATGCCCACAATGACTGAATTTTTTTTTGTATGAATGTGAAGTGGAATAAATGATGAGAAGGTTAGAAACTATTATACTGTTAGACCAAAATTACTTTAGCATAGGGTTAGAGAACCAATAGATGCAATTTTCAATTTTGATTTCTTTATTTGTTAGGATCGAATGGCCTCACAGGGCTGTACAACTCTATTGTTAGGAAAATATTCGCTCCATTTTGTTAGGTCTCCTTTTAGAGGAGTGTAAATATTGATTTCTTTTATTAGGGTAATCAGTTACTCTATTTCATTATATCAACTTGAATTCTAAGAATCATAGATAATGACCATGTCTCGATTCTCAGACTAGAAGGTTGTGGGAGGTTATGATCAGACCAGAAGGCCCACAAAACTTCTCCTCTTTAGAGGGAACGCAGAGGTATCGGGTGAACTTTGTGCTAGGTGGGGGATTTTTTTTTAGTAGCCGATGTCGCAAGCTAAGTGCACGGCGGCAAGCCTCGGGAAACCGATCTGACATCGTAATTTACGACGCTTTAAGCGTGACTGAGATGAGGGTGATTCAGACGGGAGGTTGAGAAGGTTCGGCGCGTTGAAGCTCCTCTACAAATTGCGCAGCTTGGAACCAATCCTCTATAGACAGAAACTTTGAAACATGTGCTGGGTAAACAGTCCCTATAACTCCTTGATTTTAAGTCATAGTCTAAAGGGGGTTTCTAATGAGAGTTAACAATGAGAGAGCGTGTAAGAGACAAATTACGATTAGACGAGGCGATTCCGTCTACAGATTTTTAGTTACCAGTTAGCAAAGTGACAGATGGACTGTCCGGATTCTTTGCGTTTTATATCGCCCCAGGCTAGCAAAAGTTATTCACCTAATTAAAGACTATAGTCTGCCATACGTTTAGTTAGAACGAATTTAAGTCTAAACATCAATTAGTATGTAGAATTTTTTTTTTCGAGAGTAACTCATTATAAGATAGGTTAAATGTTAAATTAGTAGGACAACTAAATGAACTTTTGAAGTAGATTGCCAGAACAAGCCAATATAGCGTTTCAGATTTAAAAAGGGGAAGAATTTTTTTTTTAGGAAGATGTATCACAGGGTATGAGTTAGACCTAGATTGTTAATCATCATAATTATTTCAGGGTTAAAAAATTTTTTTTTGTGAATTTGTTGGTCAAAAATATGAGTACACATTCTATGGATAAGCTAAACAATATATAGTAGGGGTTAACTACATGTTCAGGTAAAGGACAAAGATGGGAGAGATTTCAACCACAGGTAAGGTAATTTAGAAGTAATCTGGTTGTGAGATGTTTTCTTTTGTATTAAGAGAGGCAGGGAACACGCCAGACAAACACTCCCAGTGACAAGTTAGTAAGAACAAGTTTTATCTTTGTTAGATATTACACGAGTTTTGAGATACTAGTGAGATGACCTGTATCCCTCAGTGCATATCTATTCGTTTTATTATTTTTATATACCATATATCATATATTACTTTTTTTTATGATATCCATGTATATTTGTATATATAGGAAGCACGATTCGTATTATAGATGTGTGGCATTTTGGTAGCAGCGTTGTTACCATCTTCAGGAAAAATGCACTAAACAAGCTTTAATCACTGCATATATTATTTTTTGTGTATTTACCATAATATTCCCATAACAGTGTTGTTTTTTTTATATATCATACTTTTCAAGAAGTTTGGCATATTTACTATACAGGGGTAATATTTACTCATTTAATGTATCGCCCACCATGCTTACTCTTCTCCATTAATTATCAGCATGTATGTTCATATATAGATAAGTCACAGTTTAAGCGTTAGACTACAAAAGGATAAGAGAACAAGACCGATCCCAGAACAAATAATTGATATGTGTGACATTTTGGTAGCAGCATTGTTACCATCTTCGGACAAATGTTCCGAATGAAGATTTTAATCACAATTTATATATTCATTTGTATTCATTATATATATATATCAAACCATTCCCTTTTTTTCTACTTATAGTAAATATCCATTTTAATATTTTTTTATTTTTATTTAACATCGCGTATATCTACATTGCTCCATTTTGGCATACATCGTAACCGTGCAATTCTAATATGTATATTCACTTCCCACGTCTCTTTTTTGCCCTATTATTAATGTCATTGATAGGAGCTGCAACTTTAGTTTCTTTTTCTTTTACTATCATTGTCATTATGACCATGTATAGCCATTCCTTTGCTGTCATATGTACCATATAGAGTTAATAAAGTATTTTTTGTTTTTTTTAGATGTGTTTTAGGGATTGGGCATATCTACAATACACACACAATTCCTTGGCGCCCATAATTATTATGTTAACCCGAATGGCATAAGAATCTGTTTGCACAGAATCTGTGTATAGACCACCCCATCTCCACCCACAGGGACTGCGGCCGGGGATGTGTGGATTCGACTCACATCTGGGTCAAGACTCCCTGGAATACAGACAGCAAAAGGATGGGCTTAGTACATTGCCCATAGAATGGTAGGGTAGAACTTCCTTCTGTAATTACGATGAATTAACCTGCCCCAGGTTCCATGGCCCGTCTGTTTCCCTTGCCGGAGTGTCAGTGATTGCATATTGGTATCGTAAAAGAATGCATTTCTCCCAATTTCATATTTCTCATGGAATATTTGATCAGATATGAATTGAAATAAACACATTCTTTCACTCTGGCAGGGGAGGAATTGTTGGGTCAGATTTCCCACCAAACAGACCCAACAAAGATGTAAACATTCTTTTACATCCTATGTACATACACGCAGTGTCTCGCCGAAGGTGTTTGGTGTACAGATGGATGTCCCACGGCAATGGCCGACGGTGGTTCAAAGACCAAGCCAGGGGAAGGCACAGCCCTGGACGCGTATTCCAAGATCTACTGGAGGAGGATGATATCGGCCCTGATTAAGTAGTCAGAAGCTCGACGAAAACAGAAGCAGGAGTTCACCCACAACATAAACAGAAAGCTGACGGACAGTGGAGAAGCCACCTCAACAAGAAGAAATGGACATCGAGCATGCGCCTTTGTAAAACCTCCCTTTTAATTCTTGTATATATGACCTGTGACATCACATTTTTTTTTTGGTAGATGGGGACCATTTAGTAATATTTTGGGACTTCTTAAAGAAGAAATTAGCATATAAGTCTCTCAGAGGGGCAGCATCCTAAAATTGGATTTTAATTCCATTGTTAATTTAAATTATCTCTCAATAAGACAGATAAATTCTAAATTTTTGGTTAATATTTATTTTAAATTGATTTCTCATAAGCCGAGCAAGAATATTTTCTAATTCATAATTTTTCTTTAAAAATAAAAATTTAATAAAATATTATTTTATTCCTTAAATTTTAACTATAATAATATTATTTTTTTTATTTAATATTTCGAGAATTTTGTATATTCAAGATTTATTATTCTGTGGGAATTTGGGATTGAGGGCGCTGGAGAAAAGGGATAGGGGGCTAGATTTTTTTTGGTGGGCTGGACCGAGCAACCAGTCAGTATTGACCAAGCTTTCGAAAGGGGCACATCAGATTTCTCATCGGGAGATGGGTATGTAGTCGAGATGTTTAGGTAAGTTTTAATCTAGATTTTGTTGTAAAGGTCTATATAGAAAACGTGGCGAAGCCATGATAGATGTGAAGGATATTATTTTTTTTTTACGCCTAGCCAACATGTCTTGCCATCCATGGCGAGTTTATATGGTGAGAGGGACATATCCATGCTTTGATAGGTAAATTATTTCTTGCCCAAGCAAGGTCACCTTTGAAATGAGGTGTTATAGATTTATATTGTGTTAAATAAAGACCATAACAATACAAGATTTAGATAGACCATGCAATTTTAGCTATGTCCTTTTTGTATTTAGGAATTTAGGGTATTAAACCTGTTAAGAATATTGGATTTTTTTGTTTTTGCCTAATTATGTCATGTCATAGTAAATACAATTTGTTTTATTTTGTGTAAAATTCCTTTCTTTGTCGAATAAAGTTGATGCGGTAAATTATATAATGTGTATTAATGTTCATATCAAACCACATATCACACATAAACCTTGGTGCGTATGTTATAGATATTGAGTGTATTGTAAGAAGTTTATTGCCCTACCATAAACTGTGAATATGTATGCACCTGGATTTTCCCATGAGTTAGATGAGGTCAAGATATAGATGCCATAGTGAGACTTAAGGACAAAACCTTTACAATCGATGCTCAATTACAAGTCACATGTAAATCCGGGTGTATACAATATTTACCGTATATGATGGAATGTAAGAGCGAATCTTACGTCCCAAATTTTATCTTGAAACAAATTACATATTTTGATTATTAATATGGATCTTTGTGTTCGTCGTACCATATCAAGTGTATATCTGAGTGTAATCTTAGTTATTACACATGTTGATGTAAGCATTTGGTGAGTGTTACATTTTGCATATCTAAGTCAAAGAAAAAGGTGGAATTTAGCCATCTAGATGTAAGAGTGAATCTTACATTGGTGCTCAACTATAAGTCACATGTAAATCTGGGTGTATACTATATTTACCGTATATATATATATATATATATAGATATATATTTCCAAAATGTAATGTAAGAGGGAATCTTACAATTGGTGCCCAACGTGGGCCGATTCACTGTTGAAAAGTGTAAAACAAATTTACATGAAGTAAACCCCATTGTCCTGAGATATAAAAAAAATCCCATGCTTTACCACGATCTACATTAAGCCTAAAACGACGCCTTTTTTTTTTTAGATTTTTTGTATACTTCCCGAATTTTGGTAAAAGCTTTACTTAAAGATATGTGATTCACGATGCCTTTTACATTTTTTTGTTGTTATTATAATTTATTCCGAGCTTAGCATATATATTATTCTAACCTTTCAATTTTCAAATTTCAGAAGTATCTTGTAGTTGAAATGTAACGCATTTTTTTATATAAGTTTCGAATATATTGGAGAAATAATTTCTTCCTTTCCGTTTTGAATCGAAAAATTTCTTTATCTAACCACGGCGCCTTTTGCAATTTTTTTTGCTTATCATGGTTTTTGATAAAAGCTTTATTTTATTTAAAAATACGTTATTCATGCCGCCTTTTTTCAATTTTATGTTTGTTTTTTTTTCATGATTTTTGGGTAAAACATAGCAAGAATACATAATTTTTTTTTGGCTGATTTTCCATTTTGTTCACTTTTAGAATTGTATGGTAGTAAGGAATGGCCGTTTTTGGAATCGAAAGATTTCTTTATCTAACCACGGCGCCTTTTGCAATTTTTTTTGCTTATCATGGTTTTTGATAAAAGTTTTATTTTATTTAAAAATACGTTATTCATGCCACCTTTTTCAATTTTATGTTTTTTTTCATGATTTTTGGGTAAAACATAGCAAGAATACATAATTTTTTTTGGCTGATTTTCCATTTTGTTCACTTTTAGAATTGTATGGTAGTAAGGAATGGCCGTTTTTGGAATCGAAAGATTTCTTTATCTAACCACGGCGCCTTTTGCAATTTTTGCTTATCATGGTTTTTGATAAAGCTTTATTTTATTTAAAAATACGTTATTCACGACGCTTCTTTTTTTTTTTGCAATTGTCTTTTTGTGTTGTAATTTGTTTTGAGCTTAGCATATATATTGTTCTAACCTTTCAATTTTCAAATCTACAGAAGCATCTTATGATGGAAGTGTACCACATTTTTTTTTCATTTTATTATAAATTTCGAATATTGGAGAAATAATTTCTCCCTCTGTATAGACCATGAAACTTTGGGACGCTAACTTAAGCCTAGAAATAATGTTTTCTCAGAAACCTGAGAATTTCCCACAGGATCCAAAATTAGAACCTCTAGGGATATCTTGATTGACAAGATGGGGCAATGGCTACATCTGTGGAGAGGGGGGATGATTGACGTGAAAAACAACAGATGTGCATGCAAGATGTTTTCGAGGGGGGAAGGACATGTGGAAAACACATGTACAGACATTAGCTGGGAAGTAGAAAAACAGTTAGAGCACAGTCCGCTACCAGCTCTCGAGTTGAAAGGTCAGTCTTACTATCCTCCCCGCTTAAATATTCTATCTTCCTTTGTCTTTCATCATTACCTTCTTTATTATAAGATAAATGAAGCTTACTTTCTTTTAATACAGTTTAATAATTTTTATATATTTTAATTATTTCCGTCCCACAGAATTTCCACTCAATAAGACTAAAGATATTTTGAATTTTATTAGAATGCTCTCTTAGCTATTCTTTAATCTTTATAATATTTAACGTTGTCTAGATAACAATTCAAAGCATTTATTTTCTTTTCTGATGTGCATTGACTTACGATTTATTTGATTTTAAATATTTTTTTTTCTGTATTTAAGGCCCCATGCCTAAAATGTTCCATCTCCGTTAGTTTCTCACAGTTAATTTCTAATTAGTAGGTCAATACAACCTATTACAAGATTTAATAGATTTTATATTTAATTATTTTCCTTTTTGCAAATTGGTTCCACTTGATAAATCTGGAGATGTTTTGAACTTTGTTATTGACATAGTACACCTGGTCTTTCTCTTATCTTTCCGATGTCGAGCATTATCAATGTAAACACAAAGATTCGAAATTTTTTTTTCTTATCTAGTTTGAAGGAAAAACGTACATTATCACGCGGTTCAAGTTAATCTCATATAGGCTCCCAATTGATCTTTTATTTTTTTTTTAAAGTTATTCCATACTGATTTTTTTTTGGTTGTTTATCTGATTCTTTATGCCATCTTAAGAATATTTAGCGTACTAGGATAAGCGTGATTTCGGAACTTTTCCTGTTATATCTTTTAAAGGCATAGCCTGTGAAATGTAATAGTTCAGAATAGACCAAAGTATAGCGGTTTATATATATTCAAATCTTTATTTATCCTAATAATTTCGCTTGTCATTTTATTTTGTCATCTTGTGATTTGCCGATTTCTTGCTAACCGAGGCAATACTTACCTCGGAGTATTTTGCATTTTTTTTCTCCATGTTTGGACATAATGTTCGTTTTACTATATAATTGTATGTATTTAGTTCTATGTATTCTCGCGTCTTTAGCTTTGTTTATTTAATTTTGCAGTCCAATTATTTTATCTTACATTTCGTAAAGTGATGCAGCAGTATTTATTGACATCATATATATGATTATATCTTAGCAACTTTAGGTGAGTCTGCATTATTTAATTTTAATCTCCTTTCGCAATTAGGCATGCACACTTATTGATAATTTTTTTTTGGCAGACATTGAATAGATATGATGTATCCAGGGACAACCTCCATATTTTATTTCAATCTCTTGGGTATGGGAAGGAGAAACGCCTTTATGGCTTTAGTAGTTTGATTTTACTAAATAATTAAATATTGTGTGTACTATTCAACATTTCGTTTAAGGCATTCATTCTCTTGACTAAGGTACAGTGTCATGCGCAGTATTTGATTTTATTTTTTTTGTCAACTTTATGTGAATATACAATTTTCTTTTAAAATCTAACCCCGATATAGTAGACCAGCGTATAGCTCAGCTCGCTTCTTTAAACCGTTGAATTGACAATTTATTCTCGATATGGTACAATTCACAATATTTGCGTGACAATCGAATTAGGTGCCTATGGATTTGTTTAATTTTATTAAGGTCTCCAGTCATATATTTTTTTGTATTTAGGGCTTCACGCTTGAAATATTCCATCTCCTTTTTAGTTCTTCACCGTTATTATTTTTCACTGTAGGTTCAATATGACTTGTAATTTGTAAACCAAGGCTTAACGATTAATTTCAAATACTTTATCCAACACAAAATTTCCGCTCGATAGATATGAAGGTATTTTTTTTTCATGCGATTTATTTAATTTATAAACGTTTTCAATTATATTTTCTGTATTTACTAGTGATTTAATCCAACAGGTTTAATAGCATGCTAGTATTTCTTTTCTTTTATTCGATAATATGATTGCTTATTTTTAATTTTTATGTCCATATATGAACAGAATGTCCAGGTCTAAGTGTTCGCTTCGAATATCGATCGTAAACAAGTTTAGTCATACCTTCACGCAAAATCTCTTCCTTAGTTTTTATTTCATATAATGATCAATTTTTTTTTAAAGAAACAATCGATATAGATTCCTGGTAACGCATGTTAAATAAAAACAGTTTTTGATTTTTTATTTTGTTAACCTTATATGAAAGAGCATTTTCGTTTAAAACTTAACCCCGATACCTTAGGCAAGCATATAGATTAGCTTGGTTCTTCGAAACGTTGAATAGGATCATATTTTTTTTTGTTTGGTATGGCATAATTTACTACAGGTGATTACAGGTCGAAATACAATCACAGCGAAATTCCAAAATGGCGGCTAAAAAGACGCGTCAGGCAACCGACTTTTTTTTTCATGATGCCTCCAACTGCATATGATCTTAAATATCCTGTATACACTCTGACAAGGGAAGGTTATCTTGAATTGATAAATGTGTAATTTTTTTTGTCTTAAGTAGAGATTTCCAAGATTCTATTTCTGAAACATTTTTTTTTTGGATGAGGACAAATAAAACCATCTTGATAGTATTGAATTTTACAGTAAATATTTGCCAGCAGAAGGCATGATGAGATTACATGAAATTTAAACCAGTCATATGTTTAGTATGTTCCTTCAGTTGTAATTTGGCACCGTCATAAAATAAAGAAATTGGACGGTGCGCTATATCTTGATGCTGGATATTTTCTGTGTCGGGAAGGTGTAGCTATTCTGTTTAATGAGAATTCCAATAATTATCGAAATTTAGCAGATTATCATTGGGGATTTGAACAACTGTCTTGAGAAATTTTGAACAGCCTGAGTAGATAGAAGAGTCCTAGAGTTAGAGTGGAGAATTAGTAGTACAGACTGACCACTCGACGCAGATAACTCTAGGGAACAATTATTGTGTTAATTCGCCGTAGACAAGAAGAACTTTGATTCTCAGGATATTCGATAGGCAGAATTTCGAGAATTGATAAGGTCATGGTTAAAGTTTGCACAGGCATATGGGGGGTAAAGACAGTGATTTAAACGAGATAAGAGGCAGCCTTATGTCTTAAGTACTTTCAGTGGAAGCAGATGCCACTGCAAATATCCAGGTCTAATAATTTCCAAATTTGAAGTCTTGCATGACGGGTTAGCACGGGATTGGCGCCTGAACTGGCTTTCACTGGGATTAATCGAGCTTGCGAAAGAACTTGGAGAAGTGTGACATGTCACGCCATTGTACTAGAATAATGATTGAAGAGATTTATGTTGAGCCAATCGAAATTAGTGAAGAATTAAGAAATTAAGATCTTATTCTTTGAGCTTTATACTAATTTCAATTACGCGATATGGACGGCGTTATAAGTTGGGTGGAAATGATTCGGCCGCAATGGGATGGTCTCCTGGAGGTGGTACGATCAAATACTACTTATTGAATGCCGGGCGGGATCGCATGAAGCATTAAATGACATCAAGAAATGCTTAAAGAAACACCCTAGAAGATTGGGGATCGACAAGATGACGACTTGAGAAATGCTCAACATAGTACATTGGCAGCAAAATGATATCTTGCTATTGTATGGACAACCACTCCTTCCTGAAATGTGCAGCGGATGTTAGTCCCAGAATTAGGTCCTTTGAGGCGACACTTTCCTTTGCAGATGACATAAAGACGCATGACAAAACAGAACATGAGCCTGTAAACTAACTTCAATTCCTGCCATTAATTAATTTAGTTGACCAATAGCTATAGAACCGCTGGAGACCTCCATACCCTGTGTGAATATTTTAGTGAGAAATGAGCAATTCAATTCTATGAGCCATGAGGTATCCTGTAAGATCGGAGCTGTACCCCATTCAATTTTTTTTTAATAGTAGCCAGTGCGAGATATTTCCAGAATGTTTTTTTTTTTCTAACTGTCATATAATTCGAAAACTAGAAAACTACACTATTTTGATACCGTTTACATCTAGCATCCATGTGAACTCAATATGACTATTGAAAAAAATAAAATAAAATAAAAATAAAAATAATCGAAGACTAGTGAGCGGGCCAACCTAATGAGAACGAGTTCAATAGGCTTGCAATCAGTAGTTGAAGCAAACTATTCGCACAATTTTGTTATGTTCTCTATCTAAATGATCTATGGCATTATAGATTTTTCTGTTAGCAAGATGACTACCTAGCCCAGTGTGTATAAAGGATTAAAATCATAGACTGTCAGGATGCTATTACACAAGTAATGATTAATAGTTCATTCTGATATACAGTAGAGGCAGGGAGGACAGCGCCTCTACCAGTAGGCTATCATAGCTAGTTAGTTTCAGTACACCCAGAAAGAGCTTATCTCCTCGAAGGGGAGACTAAAAGGGGTGGAAACGGGTTCTCTAGAATTTTCTTCGAAATTCCGCGATAGCTCTCGCCTTGAACGAATGTCAGACGGTAGTATAGAACTGGCAGGGGAGGAACAGATTCCCAGAAGGGACTCCCGAGATATCAAGGTAGGCTAGAGCAATAGATCGGGATCCAAATTCCCGATGACGGGTTTCTGGGAGACTCAGAGGGATGAAAAGGCGATGAAATATGATGAAAAGGCGATGAAATATGATGAAAGAGGCGTTGAACTGTGTTATAAGGTGATGAATAAGAGATGAAATGTGTTGAAAGCGTTGAAGAGAGATGCGATGGAAGTAAGTTGAAAGGCGTTGAGGATGATGAAGGATGATGAAAGAGTGAGAAAGCGTTGAATGTTGATGAGAAAGAGATAGAAAGATGCAGGAAGATGTTGAAAGAGAAAGAATTGAAAAAAGTTGGATAAAGAGTTTTGTAAATAGTAGATAAAGGTTGATAGAAGAAAGTACATTTAATGTGTAAAACGTAGCTGTCGACCGCAATATCGCCTCGATAGAACTATTTCTTTTAAAATAATACATATTATGCACTGGGGGTTTGTGTAAGCTGATTTACCTAAGTTTCAGCGACTGTATACACTAATTTATATACATGGGTCTTTATTAATTACAATATTGGGTTATATATTAAATAACAAATATGTATTCTCCTTTTAAGAAGCAATTTTTTTTTATTGGCTGCAATCTTGGTTTTAATGTTGGTATATGATATTTAAGAGTTACTCAGTTTTTTTTTAAACAACGATTTTGTCTTAATGTTATGGTGAACTTTGAAGAGTTTGCAGTTTTTTTTTAAAACTATAACGTGTGTTTTAAACTTCCAGTTTTTCCTACTTTATTTTATGTTAACAATTTTGTCTTAGTGTCATGGTGAACTTTAAACAGTTTGCAGTTCTTCTTTTTATTTTTAAACCATAACGTGTGTTCTAGTGTTAAGTGACCGTTGAAAGGAGCTTTAACACCATGTTTCAGTGTTTGTGTGTTATTTGTCTCAACATTGCCTTTGTGCAGCATATCGCCTCACAACCTTGCTGTAGTGTTTGTTGCCATCTTTAAAGATTTTCACAATTTGTTTTAATGTTAGTGTGTCATTTAGAGAAAATTGTCACAACCTCGTCCTTGTATAGTACACCGTTTTACACCGTTTTATTTAATGAGTTATATGAGAGGTTTTAGATATAAAACAAGAGTTACTATCTACAGGAGCAAAGTCGACCCAACAGTTAGAACAAGAGGGGGGAACTCAGATATTCCCTCCTTCCACGTGACGCCACTGTTTACCCCGACCGGTCGTCCCAGATAAGAGGGAATACCAGGAAACTCTATCCTCCTGACACCGCTCCCTCAACTCGAGAAACGGCATCCCGCTGCTTACTAGTCGGTCACATGACCTTAGACAATCTGTTCTTGTACTTCGGGGTCGTGATAGGGCTCCATGCTCGCTACAAGGACGACATCTTGGGTTTTCGTGTTCTCCTAGTGTAGAATTGGCTCAGCCTCATTTTAGTATAGTATATAATTAAGAGTTGGCTCACAACCTTGTTTTAATATGACACACCGTTTGAAGAGCTTTTACAACCTGTCAGGATATGATTTAGGAAAATTTTAGTTTCTTTTTATTGTTATGTTACAATTCCATCCAACAGTAGAACCAGAGGGACCACAAGAGACGACAATCTTGAGAAACCCGCTAGAGATAGTTAATAGAGACATTGGTGGCAATGTTGGCGGCGCTGAAGTACGCCGTTCGACCAGGGTCAAGAAGCCCACTGAGTGCAGTTCATGCACAGGCTGCCAATAAGCAAAATCCATAGATTGTGTACTAGAGCTAGTTGAATTTTGATCATAGTAAAATGTTGTAGAACGTGAGTTAAAGACCGTAGTCTATGGTTTTGGAGGGTTTCAGTTTTTTTTTTTTCAACCTCACGTTTGTGTTAAATGTTCATTGTACGGAGTTTTCAGTTTCTTTTTTTTTTTATTGAAGGGACTATTCTGTATTAATAGCATGTTGTGATTTAACACCTGGGTTCGACAGTATATTTTGTTTTAATTTTTTTAATTGAAGGTTATGAACAGTGGTTCAACTTCAAGATTAATTAGGAAACTTAGATGCTTTAGATATCTGCTGTGCTTGTAACCAATTCTCTATGGACAGACTTGGAACTTGTGTTGGGTAAAACTTGACTCCCTGTGATCCCTGGATCCAGGATACAGTTCAAAGAGAATTTCTAATGAGAGTATGTAATGCAGTTACAATCTAAGAATTGATATGATAGAGCAACAAGTAACCTCTGTTGTTAAACTCCAGAACGAGCTGGGTACTAAAAGCCCTATAAGTCCAAAGAAAGAGTTTAGCTGAATAGTAGAGAAAGAAGAATGCCAATGATCTTATATGGGAAGTAGCGTTGGCAAAACACTTGTAGACCTATCATATATTGGCAATGAGGTAAATGCTTGAAGTTCAGTTCGCTCCATTTAAGTGCTAGTTTTGATGATTCGTTTGTTTAGACACCAAGTGTCAAGATAAGAGGATTTTCAAACTGTGAGACACACGGTCAAGGTGTTAGGTTAGATTCAGATTTTGATTGTTGACAATCAACATAGTTTGATTTATTTATCTGTTAAATTATAAATAATATTTATCTATGAGTAGATAATTTATATAGAGTTTGTATGAGGCATTAATTTAAGTTAATAGGGCATTAGTCCCCACTTTGTTTTAATTTAGTAACTTTATTTGATTTCTCATCTGGTCCTGAAAGACTTTATTATTGTTAGGGTTTATTTGATATACATAAGTGAGTGTTTTGGCGTCTATAGCAGCTTTTAACTTTAGAATGAATGCCCACAATGACTGAATTTTTTTTTGTATGAATGTGAAGTGGAATAAATGATGAGAAGGTTAGAAACTATTATACTGTTAGACCAAAATTACTTTAGCATAGGGTTAGAGAAACCAATAGATGCAATTTTCAATTTTGATTTCTTTATTTGTTAGGATCGAATGGCCTCACAGGGCTGTACAACTCTATTGTTAGGAAAATATTCGCTCCATTTTGTTAGGTCTCCTTTTAGAGGAGTGTAAATATTGATTTCTTTTATTAGGGTAATCAGTTACTCTATTTCATTATATCAACTTGAATTCTAAGAATCATAGATAATGACCATGTCTCGATTCTCAGACTAGAAGGTTGTGGGAGGTTATGATCAGACCAGAAGGCCCACAAAACTTCTCCTCTTTAGAGGGAACGCAGAGGTATCGGGTGAACTTTGTGCTAGGTGGGGGATTTTTTTTAGTAGCCGATGTCGCAAGCTAAGTGCACGGCGGCAAGCCTCGGGAAACCGATCTGACATCGTAATTTACGACGCTTTAAGCGTGACTGAGATGAGGGTGATTCAGACGGGAGGTTGAGAAGGTTCGGCGCGTTGAAGCTCCTCTACAAATTGCGCAGCTTGGAACCAATCCTCTATAGACAGAAACTTTGAAACATGTGCTGGGTAAACAGTCCCTATAACTCCTTGATTTTAAGTCATAGTCTAAAGGGGGTTTCTAATGAGAGTTAACAATGAGAGAGCGTGTAAGAGACAAATTACGATTAGACGAGGCGATTCCGTCTACAGATTTTTAGTTACCAGTTAGCAAAGTGACAGATGGACTGTCCGGATTCTTTGCGTTTTATATCGCCCCAGGCTAGCAAAAGTTATTCACCTAATTAAAGACTATAGTCTGCCATACGTTTAGTTAGAACGAATTTAAGTCTAAACATCAATTAGTATGTAGAATTTTTTTTTTCGAGAGTAACTCATTATAAGATAGGTTAAATGTTAAATTAGTAGGACAACTAAATGAACTTTTGAAGTAGATTGCCAGAACAAGCCAATATAGCGTTTCAGATTTAAAAAGGGGAAGAATTTTTTTTTTAGGAAGATGTATCACAGGGTATGAGTTAGACCTAGATTGTTAATCATCATAATTATTTCAGGGTTAAAAAATTTTTTTTTTGTGAATTTGTTGGTCAAAAATATGAGTACACATTCTATGGATAAGCTAAACAATATATA
>CP092879.1:48159888-48233004 GCA_030710605.1 Cordylochernes scorpioides | reverse complement strand
TATCATTTCTCCTTTAGTTTCTTGTATTCGTATTACAGCCTGTTCAAGGATGTTATTGTACGAAAACTTACCAAGTTTATACCTTTTTAATAAAGAAATTTGTCGTCGTTAGATTATTATCTTTTCTTATATATAATATCCTGCGATTCATCCTCTTGATATTAAACCAGGCTGCGGTTTGGCAGATTCTTCAATCTTGATTTTATCCTCAGACACGTCTTGCATCTTTCCAGAACGTGTCTCAACCATCCTACAAGGTTAAACCAGTCAATAATAAGAAAACTATATTTCAGGTAACACCGGAAATATCTTTATTTACGGGGCTGCTAACTAGAATGAATGATTTTTGTGTCCCTTTAGGTAACACCTAGAATATCTTTTTATTTATCACATCAAAGTTTAAAACAGGTTGGGTATTCAGTGTATCAAAATACAAATTATTTCATAGTACATAATATTTCATAATAATATTCTGTTTTATAAATATAAATAAATATAAAATTTAGATTTGAAATATATGGAAAACAATATTATAAATAATTTCAAAATAGGCGCAATAACCATTGTAATTTTAAAAAGGTTTGAACTTGAAATATTTAGATTTTATTTAATCAACGAATATCCAAAAAGTCTAATATTTAATTTAAAAGTCATATATTGATTGGATCAAAATATCATTTATTTTACCAATATTTCAGCTGGCTGAATGCCAACCTTTATCAAGGTATTATAACATATTAATGTGTGTCAATAACAAACTCAGCGCCACATTGTTTGTTGTTGACACACATTAAAATGTTATAATACCTTGAGAGAGGTGGCGCTCAGTCAACTGAAATATTGGTAAAATGAATTATATTTTGATTCAATATAGGCCTTTTTAATTAAAGATTTATTTTTATGGATTGCTCTATTTTCAAAGGTCTAATATATAGTGATCTCTGTACATATATATATATATATATATCTTGTTGAAATATATATTAATATATATATATATATATGTACGAGCCATGAATATACACCCTGGATAGTTGGCGTTCTGCGCTCCAAGAACCTGGGTTATAAATATATATCTCTCTATGAATATACATACATAGGCTTCTTTTTTAATCTAAAAATAAATAATAATATTTATAAATTTATTTTTAAAAAATTCATCTATGAAATCATTATATAAATATATTTTGCTACACTAATAATAATTGTCGTAATTATTTACATAATATCTCACTGGGTAGTTGGTGATCTATGGATAAGCTCTAGTAGCCTGAGTTACCTTTATGTTACTACTGCTACTGTAATATCTCTACAATACTCAAGATTCCTGAAGGTCACTCTTATAGGGATTATCAACCTAAGTATAGCAATCTAGAAAGTCTTCCAAGAAAGAAATCTTCCTGGCGTCACCTGACGAATTGGATTTCCACTTGCATTGTAAGTAAACCAAGAAGAACTAGATGTCAGAAGTCTTGGTAGTTAGCGACTTCTGTACGTAGTTTCAGGAACCTGGGTTATCTGCCTAAATATAAGCATCTCAAAAATCACCTATACGCTCTTGAAACCTGAGTAAAACAAAATAGTTGTAAATATATTTGCTAAAATGTCTAAACCTAAATATGAGCCTCTTGACCCAAGTGAATATGTTCAGACAAGCGAATCCTACATTTTCAAGACAGTCATTTTCCATAATAGACGAAGCTACATCTATAGAGCCCAAGATGTTCAGAATAACAGAGATGTTGTGATTAAAGTGAAGAAATCACTGAATTATAAGGAAATAAAAATGCTGTTGAAATGCAAAGGTCAATTTGTCACTGAACTCTATAATCATTTTACAATCAACAAAAGATTATTCCTAGTTTTAGAACCATGTTTTATATCGCTAAATTATCTCTACAAATATCATGTATTTCCTTCACACGCGGAAATCTGTTACTTATTCTTGGAGATTGGAAAGGCTTTAAAAGAACTGCATTCCAAAGATATCATTCATCGAGATTTGAAACCGAGTAATATATTTCTAACTACAAATGGTTGTATCAAATTGGGAGATTTTGAACATTCAAAAATGATTTCTAAACTAGATTTTAAATATTTTTGCTTTGGAACGCCATTTTACAGTGCTCCTGAAGTTCTATTACGTAAAGAGTACGATATGAAGATTGATATGTGGAGTTTAGGAGTGACCATTGCTGAACTTTACATTGGAGATTGTTTATTCGATGGATTTGTAGACGAAGTATTAGAGAAAATCTGCAGCGTGTTGGGAACAAAGGATATTAAGAATTTGGATCCAAAGAACGATATCTTTGCATCTCTTCAAGATTATCCTAACAAGGATTGGAGTAAATTATCAAAAGTTCCTTTAAACGCTGTTTTTATAATTCAAAGACTTCTGGATGCCAATCCTAAAACTCGTTGGTCAATTGAGAAACTTCTAAAAGATGAATTCTTCATAAAGGAGAAAACAAAACATCCTAAAGATCTTCTATCAACTCTTCAGAAGAAATTTAATTCGCAGTGACACATTGGTAATATTTAAAATAAATATACATTTTGTATTATATTTAATAAGTTATGCTTTTGATATTTTTGTCTTTATTCTGGTTAATAAAATCGTTTTCTTTCTTTTACCTAACTTGTCATATATCTTCAAAAGTCCTGCTCATTGTAAGAAATTAATAATCTTTATATAATAAAAATTCTTCCCTTATTTTACATTTTGACGCAATAAGGAATCAATGGTTTAGTTTAGTTATATATATAAATATATATGTATATAGATACCTTGATTGTATACATATAAAGGTGAACGTATGTTTGTATATTTATTCACTAGCTAATTTACCCGGCTTCGCCCGGTTTTTACCCGAGTGAAAGTTTGCCTACCAAACATTTATTAAAACAATATTTGTGAGGCTAGAATCCACTTCTTACTAAATCCATTATTGTCAAGATAAATTGATGTTTGTTACTCTTCTCCAACAAAAAAATGTAAAACCATTGAAAAATTTTGCATATAAGTAAATGAATATATAAATTAACATATATACTATTCAAATACTATAATTAGACAATAAACAAACATTTTACATTTTTGGAAGTATAAAATTATAATAATTATTGTATACTCTAAATGACACAACTTCGCCCGGATTCTCTCTCAGTGAATATTTGCCAGGAGAATTTTGCTTTAACAAATTTTATTTATTATGATCATGTCATTATAATTCAAATTTGTAGTGTTTTTTAAAATTTATTAATCAACCAGGCGCGATATTGAAATATTTGCGCCTATTACAGAGGAAACAAACAAAAAAAAAACAAGTTAAAACTTAGAATTAAATATTCACAAATTTACATATATTAATCGACAGAGTTCATAAAATTTATATTAACGAATTGGCAGATGTAAGATAGTTAAATCATTTAGATCAGAGAACAATCGATGTCTCATTTCTGTAAAGTTCAGACAGTTATAGATAAGGTGAAGAGCAGTTTGTTCAGTTTTTTCGTAGGAACAATTTGGTGTATCTGATAGAACTCTTTAAAAATATTTGTAGTGATAAGGATTCCAATTAATATATCATTTTTACTATCATCATTCTGTGTTTTATTTATAAAACATCCAATTTTCAAATTATATTACCATTTAGATAAAATAATATCGCATAATAATATTTTTTAAAGAATTATTCGTTAGAGAGGCAAATATTCACTAGGAAAGAACCTGCAAGAGGTAGGGCTAAAATATATTTTTTTAAAAAATGATTTAACTTAATGTAGCATTCTATTTTATAAATATATACCCCCTCTCAAATAAAAATTTGATCAGATAAACATAGACTATGCCCTATTCATTCGACTAGCTATGCATATTTTTATCAACTGGCTGTAATTGTTCTATTATTTAGAATATAACTCATTTCAGAAAATATACCAAATAATTGAATTGTCATCGCTAGTGAGCAAGTAGTAAAAAAATTGAAAATTTTATTTATTTTTCTTTTCTTATCCTTTTATTAGTCTAAATTAGACAAGATCTTGGAGGTCGTGCTCATAAAAAAGTTCAAGAACTCTTCTTGGTTCTCTCTACAGAGATACTTTGTCCTTTCCAATACAATTTAGTATATGTTGGGGAGAGGCCTCTTCGGTTTTGCACCTAGTGCACATGGGGAAGCTTTTGGCTCCCTCTTTATAGACTAGAGGGCGCAGGTGACCAGATTTCCATCTGGCCAACTGTGTCGACTTCCTTTTGTTTAGTTGGAGGGTCTGTTCTTTGGGGTTTTCTATTTGGTACCAAGAATGTTGGAAGCTATCTCTATGGTTCCTTATCAGTTGTAGTTTTAATATTTTTATAAATCGTTTTAATAAGTCGGTGGTATAAACCGTCGGTTTCCGAAAGACATGAACCGGGATCGAATCCCGTATTGTACAATTTTTTATGTTAGAACCTGTTCATATTTTTCATTGTGAATAACATAAGCTAGAGGTTGCTCTTGAGCGCTACCTAATAAATTTATTTTGGAACGAGGGGCGATATGTCATAATATATATTGTATGTGGGATAAAATAAATAAAATAATTACACTGTCAACATTTTACTCCAAAAAAACCTGATGGTGTTTCTAGTGTAACTTTTCATGATGAGCTCAAAAATCTAATCAGAAAATGTTCATCACCCATGTTTTTTGCGTGAAAAACTTTTTTTAGTAATAAAATAAACACAGTAATAAATACCTATAATGTTACGTAAGCATTTTTTGCGTAAATCTTTGTTACCTGGTTAACAAAAAAATATATATTTTGTCCTAAAAGAAACAAAATTTATCCTAATGTGTAACTTTTTGTGCTGATTTCAAATATACCATTAGCTTTTTACTATCATCCTAGGTTTCTGAGATAAACCTACTTAAAATTTGTAAATATATTCAATATATAGGCCTATTTAAACGAAATGTCTATATTTAATTGAAAAGTAGTGACAGTGGAATTTCTTCAATACTTTGCATGTGGTATATCCCTCTTGAGTGTCCAGCAGTAGTCAGCAAGCATGATCATATTTAATAGGCATAAACAAGATTCTATCAGCGAAACATCCACTCAAGCAGAACATGGGCGAAGCCAGATCATATACAGTTAAACCTGTCTATAGCGCCCCCTCTAAATAGCGCCTCCCTCTCTATAGCGCCCGATTTTAAATACGTAGTACGATGCGATTTACATTAAAAGTGACCTGTCTATAGCACCCCCTCTCTATAGCACTCTATTTTGGTGAGTCCCAAGAGGGGGCGCTATAGACAGGTTTAACTGTATATATATTACAGTGGACCCTCGGTTTACGAGCACCTTGGAGTACGAGCTTTTCGCAGTACGAGCAAAATTTTTTGAAAATTTTTCCTCGGATTACGAGTGAAATTTCGCATTACGAGTAACTAGTGATGGTTGCCCCTCTTCTCCATTTCCACCTTTAGCGGCGGGATGAGGGCATATTTTTATATTAAATATTATTTTATTTATATATGGATTGTTATTAATCATTATAATATAAGTACACAGTATATATATTTAATACATACTATAATGTATATATTCAAATCGATACATATATATATATATACATGTATATAGTATTTTAAAATTGAAGAAAACTTTTTTAATTTTTAAGATAACTTTTCCATTTGTAAACAAAGGCTCGAAGGTGTTATTAAAATTTAAAAAGTTGCTATTAAAATTTAAAAAGTTGCTATTAAAATTTAAAAAGTTGCTATTAAAGTTAAAAAGTTTTCTTTAATCTTAAAATACTCTGTATATCATTTTGACTAATTTTAATTCAACGATAAAATTATCTCTCAATGATAAAGGAATAGCTTTTTTAATTTCTTATTTATTTTTTAGATTATATATGTATTTTCAAAAATTGGTGACAATTTCTACCTCTCTTGCTATAAAAATCCTATAACCACTGCAAAATGGGCCCCGTGAAGAAATATGTTGAAAGAGAATTGGGAAAGAAGAAGGATATTATCACAATGGAGGCAAAGAGGGAAATGATTGAAAAGCACGAACGTGGCATGCGGGTGACAGAAATAGCGAGATTTTATAAGAAGTCGACATCAACGATTTGCACAATATTGAAGAAGAAAAAGGAATTAAGGGAGTTAGATGCAGCAAAAGGAGTCACAAGACTATCAAAACAGCGTCCACGTCTTCTAGAAGAAGTTGAAAAATTGATTCTTGTATGGATAAACGAGAAGCAATTAGCAGGTGATACCATAACCCAGAATTTAATATGTGAAAAGGCAAAGGCCTTGTACGCCGAACTCGGGAGTAAAATACCATGTACATCAATAAAGTACGAAGTACATGCAGACTTCAAAGCCAGCAAGGGGTGGTTCGAAAACTTTAAGAGGAGAAGTGGCATCCATAGTGTCACGAGGCATGGAGAGGGTGCAAGTTCGGATGCTAAAGCAGCTGAGACATTCACTGCCGAGGTCGAGAAGCTCGTTGTTACCGAGTGTTATCTCCCACAGCAAGTTTTTAACTGTGATGAAACAGGACTTTTTTGGAAAAAGATGCCGAAGAGAACCTACATTACAGCCGAAGCGAATACAATGCCCGGTCACAAGCCCAAGAAAGACCGTCTCACCCTCTTGCTGTGTGCTAATGCAAGTGGAGATTTGAAAGTAAAGCCACTGCTCGTGTATCATTCTGAGAATCCACGGGCTTTCAAGAAACACAAAGTGCAAAAGAGCCAATTGAACGTTTTGTGGAAGTCGAATACTAAGGCTTGGGTCACTCGTTTGTTGTTTGTTGAGTGGATGAACGAAGCATTCGGTCCTGCAGTGAAGAAATACCTTTCGGAAAAAAAACTGCCACTAAGAGCGTTGCTGGTTATGGACAATGCTCCTGCTCATCCACCAAGCCTTAAGGATCACTTACTGGATGAATTCAAGTTTATTGAGGTCAGGTTCCTCCCTCCTAACACCACCCCACTACTGCAGCCTATGGATCAGCAGGTCATTTCCAACTTTAAGAAAAAATATATCAAAGAACATTTTCAGAGATGCTTCGAATTAACTGAAGAAACAAACCTTACTCTCCGAGAGTTTTGGCAGAATCATTGATAAAGCATGGAATGGAGTCTCCCAGAGAACTCTCGTTTCTGCTTGGACAAAATTGTGGCCTCACATCGTCCATGCATATGATTTTAAGGGGTTGTCTGGTGAACAGGAGCCACCAATTATCGATGTTATTGTGTCTCTGGGAAAAACTTTAGGACTGGAGGTGAATGAGCCAATCATTCAAGAGCTTGTGGAGGAAAAAGATCAGGAGCTTACCACAAATGAACTGATCGATCTTCATCGCGAGCAACACCAAGAGGTTGAGGAGGTGATCTCGTCTGGGGAAGAGGAGGATGAAAATTCACTGAGATCCCTCCCTTCAGATCAGATTCGGGAAATATGAAAAATGTGGGAAACTGTGCAATTGTTCGTAGCAAAGCACCACCCGAATAAGCCGGCTGCTTTGCGAGCGACGGATCAGTTCAACAATAATGCGATGTCGCATTTCCGTGAAATTCTCAAAAAGAGGCAGAAGCAACAGTCACTGGACCAGTTCTTCGATAAAATTGAAAGAAAAAAATAAAATGTTATAAAATAACCCTTTCATGCCATTTTTCCCTCAAATAGTGGTTTTTTAACGCAATTGCATCAGCCATCCCAACATTATATTTTATTTTTGTTTATTTTATCTTTTTTTATACATTTATTTATGCATTATCTTTTTATTTACTTATCACTAGGTTTGAAATTCAGTAACTATCACGTGTAAAATTTTTCTTTCGAATCTTTCATTAAAAATATGATAGCTATGATTTCAAATATTGAATGGACTACAAGCTTCTCTTATACTTATCACGAAGTGTTTACCGACTCTAATTAAACTAAAATTCATGGAAGAATTTCCCGAGTTTCAATTATTAAAAATAAGAAATTAGTTTCGCACTACGAGCGTTTTGGAGTACGAGCATGGCTCTGGAACGGATTATGCTCGCAAACCGAGGGTCCACTGTATTTATATATATGTAGTAATGTGGTGTTTGTTATCCTGTTGGATGACTGTAGCATGGCATGCTGGTTGCAGTCGTGGTGGCCACAATGTTTAGAGTGGGTTCAGGCGTGATTGGGATTACACAAACGGACGAGACATGTTGGATGTCACCACAGAGATGGCGAGAGAACAAGTGACGCCGACACAGGTCAGGACAGATCTGTCGAGAAGGATCTGTCAATCTTCGTGTCTCAAAGCGGACTAATCTTTTGAGCAAGAAGGGGCACACCTGGGAACCCGGCTTGTTTTTTGGACCTTTTTCCTCTATTGGCGCCATCTGTCACTCACTCGAAATTTTATTTCTGTCAACTTGGCAATTACATTATAACCATACAACACATGGGGATATAGATATATATTGGAATATATTACAACTAGGGCTTCCAATCCCGGTACATATTTTCAATCCCGGGATTCGGGATTGCTTTTTTCTCAATCCCGGGATTGAAAAACATTTTCGTCTTTCTACGCCAAGAGGTATATCGTTTCGTTCGTTATATTTTATTTTTTTCTTTTATATAGTGCCAATGACGTGGCACTTACTTCGATGAAAACAACCTGAAAGCACCAATGACATATTTGCATTGTTCAGAGGAAAATACTCCAGATATTCGAGTCAAGCCAAGATTCCACACCTTGGTACGGCTATGAATATTAATGTTCAGGTAACGCTTGCTTCTGACTGACGTCCATTCATCCAGCGTAAGGCTGAAAAGTTGCCCCTTTTCTTTCTCCATCTGAAGCTCTCGAACGACCTTCTCACGAAATGTGCCCGCATAACGACACACTTTAATCTTAATGGTCTCTGCGGAGAGAGGAATTTCATGTCCAAGAGCATTGAGGCACTTGCGTAGATCCTTAGATGTGACAAAAACGGAGAATAGCAATACGTCGAGAGCTATCATTCTAGCTAGCACAGCATCAGTCGATCGATAGATGGAAACAGACGAAAAATGATCGAGAATTGATATATTGGGGGTCTTTTTTGCAGGGTTCTGTGTATAAACTTCGTCTTTAACTTTTCTCTTCGAAGTTTCGATTCCGTGGACCGCCTTCTAGTGTATATGCAGCCCTTTAGTAGACCCACCGACGCATTTCAAAATCCTTTTGCACGCTATACACTGTGCATTTTGGCCAGATCCGTCTCGTAGGTAATAGCACCAGATTCCTTTTGATTTAAAAGGAATAAACTTCGCCATCACAATCAAGAAGTGATAAGCTTACCAAAAATGTCCGACGCGTTTTCTATTGAGAAATAACAAGGTCCGATAATATTGTTTCAGGGACTTTGTTTTATGTTCGTATAAGTTGAAAACTACTTTAGGCTGATGCTTGATAGTGAGGAGGCATTTAATGAAATGACATTAAATAAATTTAATTTAAATTAAATGACAAAAAAGCTAGCGAAGGTTTCACAAAATGAACAGCAGAGCAGTGCGTTCATGATGACCCATGCATACAGACTACAGGATGGAGAGTATAAACATAGATTCAAAAAAATATATATAAAACAATTTGGAACCCAGATAAGAGGTTAGTGGTGGGTCCATGTTGCACGTAGGTCCGCCACAAAAATAAAGGGATGCCGCTACTATCTAAGAAGCCACTATTTGCATGTCAACAAAAGCTGGGGGCCCCTCCATGTATACTGCTGCATACTCTCATTCTAGAGGCTGCCATTTTGGAAAGATCTTGCAGAATAACCCTTCGTTATTAGTGCATGAAAATAATTTCAAATCTCTCAGAAAAAAAAGACCGAAATGCGCTGTATAAACAAAACGTCAAAAGTGTGCTATCTCATCATCTGGGATTGGAGGCCCTAATTACAACATATATTTATTGCAATTTATCCTATATATCTTATTTAAATATAAGGAAAGTACAAAAGCCACTTTAACACTTTCCAAACCACTAATAAAAAATTATAAATTTAACAAGTGGGTGGGTATAGAATAAAATACAGTTTAAAAATATAGGCTATACAAAGTCAATCCATTTTGTACTAATAACTAATTTACATATTTTTATAGAAATAAAATGGGTAAATATGAAAGTAATTTGACTCCAGATTGTGAAAAAATTCAAATATCATGCCAACTTGCTTATTTTTGTGTGAATATTTCTGAATCACGATTGGTAATGAGACATTCTTATTAAAATATTTGAACATTAGGCCGTTTTAAAAATAGGTCTGAATGACAGTGAGATCTAATATAAAGTTTTTGTTAATAAAGCAAGAATATAAAAAAGTATGTGTGAGACTATATTTTTCACTAATGGATTTTGCCACATGTAAATTCATCACAATCCTGCCCCTAAGTCCAACCCCTCCTCTACGTAGTGGGCGAGGTGTTCTCTACGAGGTTTTTCTACGAGGAGTTCTCCATCATCGGCCGGAGCTGCAGTCCTGGATCTTTCCAGTTGGCTTCGAGGACCACGCCATTACCATCTCCTCAGCGGCGAAGCCCATAATCTATGTAATCTTCGTAGATCGCAAAATACGTAGTGTCGCTGGAGACCCGCCGGCGATTCTCACCCAAACTCTGCAGCGGTGGCAGAGGCGCCATATTCATTGTACATAGTATCATGCACATATATATACAGTTAAACCTGTCTATAGCGTCCCCTCTAAATAGGGCCTTTCTCTCTATAGCGCCCGCTTTTAAATACGTAGTACGATGCGATTTACATTAAAAGTGACCTGTCTATAGCACCCCCTCTCTATAGCACCCTATTTGGTGAGTCCTAAGAGGGGTCGCTATATACAGGTTTAACTGTATAAATATATAATCATCTTTTTAAAATAGTGTACACTGTACACTTTTGCATGTATTGACACAATGTCAATAAAATTATTTTAATTGTCAAAATTTGTCTACGTGGCGAAAGGGAGAAGCAGCACAAGTAAGGGACTGCCCTGTAGAACGAAGTACGGTGTCGTGAGCCCCGAGCCACTACGGTAACCGAGAACAGGGAACTCTGAAATGTGGCTGACTAACGGGGCAATGGCACCCAACTTTCCATGGAGGGACAAGACACCACCAAATTCATTACGAAATAAAGTTTCACATGAATATTTTATTTATTCACCCAATATATATATGATGACATTTGACACCCTCTCTACCTTCATCTTTAATTTGTATATACAGTTAAACCTGTCTATAGTGCCCCTCTTGGGACTCACCAAAATAGGTTGCTATAGAGAGGGGATACTAGAGACAGGTCACTTTTACTTTAAATCGCATCGTACTACGTATTTAAAATCGGGCGCTATAGAGAGGAAGGCGCTATTTAATGGGGCGCTATAGACAGGTTTAACTGTATAAAATCGATTTATATAAATGTTGTTATTTAATTTTTTCTACTTGCTCATTCGCGATGATGATTCCATTATTTGGATTTTTTAATGTGTCATATATAGAATAATAGAACCATGACCATTTGATTTAAATATGTATAACTAGCCGAATGACACCCTATGATTATCATTCTAGACCAGGGGTCGGCAAACTGCAGCTCGCAAGCCACATGCGGCTCTTTGGATGTGAAGCTGCGGCTCTTTATATAGTTTCATACGTAAATATTATTTATGTGAGTACTATTTATTGTTGGCAATGAAAACATTTTGTGGCTCTTTAAAAACTTTGAAAATTTGCAAATTGTAATTTTTGACTTTTCCGACTCAAAAGGTTGCCGACCTCTGTTCTAGAGTTTTCTCGTAAAAGACTTTTGATTTGTTCGTTATTAACCTGGTTTTGATGACTCATGTTCGACCAGGTCGAAATTCGTCAAAAGGATTTGTTCTTCCATTTTTTAAGTCGACGTACTAATTGAAAATGTTTGTTCTGTTATAAGATTCATCTCCATACGCCTCTTCAAGTAAATCATTTGTTTCTGAAGCTGTTATACCGTGTTTCAAACAAAAATAAATATCATTCGTTGATCCATAACACTATCCTTTTATATTATGATACATTAGCGCGCCATCTGTTATGAAAATTCGAAACTATTATAGACGCGTATGATTCTTTTACAAATTAAACAATTTCTACTGCCCTTACTGCAATGGAAAAATTAATCCTTTCAAACACTATCCTTTTAAATAAACTTTTTCGAAGAACATTCTGGCAACGTTCGCTTTATAAAATAAATAGAATCACTTGACAATCAGACCAAATTATACAACAACAACAGCCTTTATTGATAGTGGACATTGCGACTGCTGTGATAGAGATGTATGGAGACATCTGAGTCTCTTCATTGGACACGACAACAACAACAGAATCCTTTATTAAGGACACTGTCCCATACAGGATTCTCCTAGATGAGTAAACAGAAGCAACATTTATCTACAGAAAGTGGAGAATAACATCAATCTTTCCTCAAGTTTGGTTTCTCTTCTATGTTACACCTTTTGACTGTGCTGTTCTCCAGAATTTGTAGAAAGCCAATACATTGGTCTTAATTTTCACTACTTTCACCAATAAGCAAATAACACAAAGCAATAACGCGCCATCTATATATATAATGTTAGTATTATATATATAGAATGTTAATATTACAACGTTTATTTTATCTTGAAGTTAGAGGTTGCCTGGCCGGGATTCATGTTTCTATGAAAAATAGAGTTGTTTTTTTTTTTTTTTAACTCTAACTGGCCGAAGTGTCTATTTTTCATAGAAACGTTTATATTGTCTTATTTTCACTATTTTTTTATTACAGCCTTCTCTCCTTACTTAATTATCATGCCTTGTATGTAATGTGATTATTAATATATTTAATGTATTTGGTTTAAAAGAAAGATCCCAATTTGAAATAAAGGAAAAATCTTTGTTGTCTCTAATCTACAGAGAGCTAGCTTGGAATCGAAGTCTTGACAATAACATTGACATAACCCCTCCTCCCCCAAACCTATATCTGTGTTATCAAACGGAATTTTATCTATTCTAAATGTCACCCAATCTTGTTTACACCCCCCCATCTTAACCCACTATTGTCATCTGTTGAGCAAGCCTGTTGTTGATGATACTATTTCAAACTGCGCCTTTTCATTGTCCTGGATGACTTTCATTTCTCTTTCCCCTCGTTATCTCTTTATGGAAAACGAAAGATGATTATGCAAATATAATTTAGTGTTCTATAATAATTGTAAAATATAAACCCAATGTATCAATCAAGGCAGCAAAATGGCAAGCTCTTTCGTTCAACCATCAGCTCATCATCAGGCCTATATACAGTTAAACCTGTCTATAGCGCTCCCTCTGAATAGCGCCTTCCTCTCTATAGCGCCCGATTTTAAACATTTTACATTAAAAGTGACTTTTCTATAGCACCCCCTCTCTATAGCACCCTATTTTGGTGAGTCCCAAGAGGGGGCGCTATAGACAGGTTTAACTGTATATCAGACCATAGGTGATGATGAACTGACTCTTGAAAGCTTGCCATTTTAAACTAGCAAAGTTTCAAATATCCTTATTGACAAATTGTGTATATGCAATATATACTCTTGGCCAAACTTAAGGAAGTGAAATGTCTTTGACATCGCCGGTCGTCTGTTTTCTTTTAAAGAGACAGGGACAATTTTGTTCATACTTGGTTATCTCGTGTCGCTTCAGTAAAGGTCACTTTATATCAAATATCTTTCAGAGTTATTGTCTGAATCCCGATATACATGCTAAAAGGTACAACTTCCTAAGTTTTGTCCATGAGTGCAAGTTTAACCGATATATATAATAATACACCTCTATAGTTGAAAAATCAACTACTTTCTCCTCAGGTAAAGAACTTGCCATTAAGATAAATCTAAAATCTCTATATAACTTGATACTAGTTTGTATTTTAGCTAAGTGAGAACAATAAAATCGCATTACAGATTTTGAAATTACAGTAGAACATGGATTTTTCAACATCTTTAATTTGGATATTTATCTTCGTCCTTATAATTTCCTATAAAATGTTGTTTAAACTTTTTTTTTATGTATATGAGGGATGGTTGCGTGATGTGTTGTTGTGGCTTGTGGAAAGGCCGCTGATAAAATTATAATTTAAATCAATTTATTTAAAGACAGAAATGTAAAGAGAAAAGAAGTAACGGCCGTTGTAACGGCCGTTTGGATCAAGCCTTCTTGTTTACCGCACGAGTGGCCAGAGTCTAGATGTTCGCGCATGCGTAGTCTGGTTGACGCTCGTGGTTGCCGAAGTCGTCACACTGCCCGTGTGTGTAGTGGAGCTTTGTCCCAGTTCGCGTTCGCTGAAGCAAAGTGTGGTCGCCACATATATATATTCGAAACTATTTTAAAGGCGTAATATTCTTTTTGAAATTAAACAATTTCTACTGCCCTTACTGCAATGGAAAAATTAAAGGGAGGGACTGGCTCTATATAATGTTTGCGTGATGTGTTGGTGTGGCTTGTGGAAAGGCCGCTGATAAAATTATAATTTAAATTGATTTATTTAAAGACAGAAATGTAAAGAGAAAAGAAGTAACAGCCGTTGTAACGGCCGTTTGGATCAAGCCTTCTTGTTTAATTTTAAAAAGAATTTTACGCCTTTAAAATAGTTTCGAATTTTGATAACAGATGGCGCGCTAGTGCATCATATTATTAATGTTCTAATAAAAGACCCAATTTGATATTTGCGGAAGAGCGATTGCTCGAAGCATATTATATATTTATAAATGTATGTAATTCTACTGTCCTCAAAGCTTATGTCCATAGTTCTTCTAAAATACCCATTCCAAGAGTCTACCAACAGTATCACTATAAAAGGAAGTTCCAAATATGCAATATAACATCGGTTATGGTAGATTAAACTGGCGAAACGCTGGGAGGGTTCACCACTGAGGAGCCAGGCCCTCCCTTTAATTTTTCCATTGCAGTAAGGGCAGTAGAAATTGTTTAATTTCAAAAAGCATCTTACGCCTTTAAAATAGTTTCGAATTTTGATAACAGATAGCGCGCTAGTGCATCATATTATAATTTTCTAATAAAAGAAACAATTTGATATTTGCGGAAGAGCGATTGCTCGAAGCATATTATATATTTATAAATGTACTAGCCGAATGACCCGGGCAACGCCCGGGTTTTACCAGATTAAATGCTTTTATTCAAATACTATTCGTTACAATTATAAATTGGCGTCATTCTTGTGAAACGTCCCGCTCCAAACTTTGTTTCTGAGAAGCGATATTTTTATAAAGAGATGATCTGGCTTTGGGTCTTCTGCTCGAATGAATGTTTTTCTGTTAGAATTTTGTTCCTGCATACTAAAAATGAACTGGCTTCACCCGTGGTCTCTGCTTTTTGGAATTTTTCCGGATATAATTTTGTATCTGATAATCAAATATGATACAGCAATATTGTCATAATCATTTTCTGACTAAAAAACAACTATTTTTGCCCAGAACCTATCAATTTCAAATTTTCTTGGCTAAAAATGCGACAAATATCTCTTCCATATTTTTTCTATGTCCTGTTAAAACACGTTTTACCTGTACATTTCATTTATTTGACATATCGGACGCGATATCCCAGCTCGGGATACTTGCGCCTAAATACATTTAGTAGATTATATACAACGAATGACCCGGGCAACGCCCGGGTTTAACCCGATTAAATGCTTTTATTCAAATACTATTCGTTACAATTATAAATTGGCGCCGTGGATGTCATTCTTGTATAATATATAAATGAGTTTTAAAAATTGTAAAAAAAAAAATGCATCGGCCAGGAATCGAACCGGGCCGCCCGCGTGGCAGGCGAGCATTCTACCACTGAACCACCGATGGTTATGAAAATTGCCATCCGTGAACTTCAGACAGTGAACTTCACACAGACAGAATAAGGCAATTATATAAGTAGATGTAATCTACTGTCCTCAAAGCTTATGTCCATAGTTCTTCTAAAATACCCATTCCAAGAGTCTACCAACAGTATCACTATAAAAGGAAGTCCCAAAAATGCAATATAACAGCGGTATGGTAGATTAAACTGGCGAAACCGCTGGGAGGGTTCACCACTGATAAGCCAGGCCCTCCCTTTAATTTTCCATTGCAGTAAGGGCAGTAGAAATTGTTTAATTTCAAAAAGAATCTTACGCCTTTAAAATAGTTTCGAATTTTGATAACAGATGGCGCGCTAGTGCAACATATATATATGGGGAAAAAGATAATAGAAAAGATAAACATAAAAAGGTCAGATGTTGATATTAAAAATAAAAAAGGCATACCCTGACCAGGAGCACATGGGCTTTACAGATGGCGGAGTTACCTTTATGTTACTACTACTGCTATAGTTTAGTTGAGACCTGTTTGATAGTTGTCGACTAGTCGTACTGACGTCACATCAGTAAATACTTTTACATCTTAAGATATTCCAATACTTGATTTCTATGCTACAATATTACTACAATTCGTTTTTCCTATTTTAACAAGTGTCATGCCACTTACCATACTCATGTAAAATTGATAGAGAGGACTTTTAACTATACATTGGTCAATCAGAATGTTGACTGGGGTTGGGACGATTCATGTGCTTCTAATTCTGATCAGGCTTTTACAAATGAAACTGACAGAATGTGTAAAGTGTCGTCTCCAAACTAGACGTTAAAGATATTGTAATTCTACATTTTTTCTCCGCTCTTACATCTTCAAAAAATAACTTGAATAATTGTTGTTGTTGTCGTGTCCAATGAAGAGCCTCAGATGTCTCCATACATCTCTATCACAGCAGTAGCAATGTCCACTATCTTGGGTGTGTAAAGCTGCTGTTCTGGTTCCATGTCAATTTTTTTGCAAGGCTGCACCCATTGCTGGGCATGAGAATATGTGGGTAGGTGTTAGTTCCATACAAGGACAATTTTCCAATGAAAAGCAAAACCTGATCAATTAAAGATGGTATATAATGTATTATACAAAATTCTTATCCATGTCAACACCTGATGAAGGACGGGTGACGTCCGAAAGCTTGTGTACAGCTCAATAAAGAAACTCACCACTTTCCTCTTGATCTACCTTTTACACTTCAAACGTGGCTATATCTCTTCTACAATGTATTATACTCTATTTTGATGTAAAATCTGTCTTTGATAATGTATTTCTCTCCAGTATTCTGATAGTGTTAAACAAGAATGACTCTCTCCCAAAACATTTTGACCTTGTTATTAACTTTTTGGATGATCTGTACGTATGAGGAGGAAGGTATGTAACTTTACAAAACACACTTCCAAATGTTGCCCTTAGGACTCAATAATTAACCTCTTTCTCTGGATAATCATTTTGATCAAAACATCTCAAACTAAGAAAGGGAAACATTATTTTTTGCTAAAAACCTATCCTGATGATATTACCATGCTTATCTCGGGTAGACGATCGAATCAGCTATCGGCTCCACAGAACGGAGTTGATAAGATTGCTAAGTGATAATATTATCAAATGCAACAGTCATCAGGGAAGGTCAGGCTATGGTTATCCTTAGATATCACACGAGTGTGCCACGTAGATGGCCAACCCTGTAGTTCAATGAAGATACTGGGTGTAGCATTCGACTTCAAACTCACATTCCACTAGTTAACATCTGCATCAAAGTCCACAGTATACTGTCACATTTGACTACTCTTCTCAACTCTGATTATGCACTATTGTCTTAGAACTCCGCCTTTGCCGGTCCCAAGCCCAGATGAAAAAGGAGGAGGGGGAGCAGTAACAAGCTCACTAAAAAAACTGTGCTCAGCTGGCCCCGCTGATAGTACCCTGTAAGGGCTCCTAATCCAGGGATACAGGATGAGCAGCGTTTGAAATCCATGTTAGGAGCACCTGCATATGGCGTTTGTTCCTCATGTCAGAGGCGGCCATTTCTTTTGGAGCTAAGTCGGCCTGCCACTGAGTAGTGCTCTCAGTCTTAATATATATATATTGCGTATGATATTGTTTTTTACAGCACAATACAACAATGTTGGCAAGTTTCTCTAGAGTGGAATGTCGAGGTGACGAATCCACTCCAGGGCCTCCTCTGTGCACCGGTGGATATCCCCAAGTGTTCCCTGGAAGAATCTTCGAGGACAGTCCCTTAGGATATGGTGCATTGTTTGTATTTGTCCACAGTCGCAGTTCTGGTCTGGACTCATGTTCCACTTATTTAGTAGGTAGTTTCAGTCTTAATGACAAAGGCAGACGCAATCTACTTCACACAGTCATGATGGTTGTCAAGCTTGACACCCTAATATGATTGAGTGGAGATAAGAAAGAAGAAGAAGACTATGTCTTAGGAGTTCCACTTCATCTGCCTGGTTTCCTAATCTTTCTCAGCGTTCCATTAACATCCTTCTTAAAACTTAAAGACCGTTTTAGATCAAAAGAGCATCCAATACTTTCTGAACTAACAATAATGCTTATCTCAATTCACTCTTCAGAGTTCTTTCTACCCATCAAAATGTGGATATAACGACAAAAACAGAACTCGAACTTAAAAAGTATAGCTATTCCGATGCTAATGTTTCCGGTTGAACCATTTCTCAACCCTTTACCTTATTCATCCTTCTATTTCTCTCTCAGATATCTTCATGTACTTCATGTAGCATATCAATTATATGCTTTAGCGCTCCATCTGTTATAATAATTTTAAACTATTTTTGACGCTTATGATTCTTATGGAAATAAATCAATTTTCTACTGCTCTTACTGCAATGATAAATTAATGGGGTGGCCTGATTTATGATCCCAATGCAATATTACATCAGTACCGCAGATTAAACTGGCGAAACCTTTGGGAGGATTCAACACTAATGAGCCAGACCCTTCCAATAATTTATCATTTCAGTAATGGCAGTAGAAAATTATTTAATTTTAAGAAGAATCAGACGCCTCAAAAAATATATATATTTCTAATCTCAACTTGAATATTATACAGATGACTCCAAAACCAGAGATGGAGTTGGCTTGTGTCGATTACCATAATTTGAATGTAAACTGGGAAAATCGTTGGGAGAGTTCACCACTGATGAGCCAGGCCCTTCCATTATTTAATCATTGCAGTAAGGTCAGTAGAAAATTGATTCATTTTAAAAAGAAGCATTCGCGTCAAAAATATTTTACATTTCTTAAAATTTGAATGTGTTTCTAAGTGTCTAAGTTTTGCTCTACCTTTTCCAAAGAGAAAATAGGTAGCTTGGCTTTATACAGCGGTTACTTAGTATTGAGGGTTCTCAATATAGATGCTGTCTCTATTTACCTTGAGAGATGACCTAGCCCAGCTACTTGACCAGCTCGGTAACTCCAAGGAAGAGGCTCAAAGGACGACTATCGACCATCCAAAAATTATCCAAAACTCTTTTTTAATGAAAAACACGGTCAATTTATACATTCAAAGAAATTTACATACTAATTTATACATTCAAATAAATTTACAATATTTTTCTTTGTTTTTAGATTACAAAAATATTTACATAAAATAAAGTTGACTATTCTAGTATTCTTAACACTTAAAAACTTTACTGATAACAGTACGACTTGATGAGTCTGCGTGGACTTTCTCGTGTTATGTAACAGGCTGAAACCGGGGATGCGATAGATGATATCAAACACTGGTTCCTCCTGACATGTGTTGACACAAGATTCTGATGGCGAGATGCACTTCCTGGTTGATAGTGTTCGCCGTCGAACACAGAGAGGAAATACCTTGGACGCCACGTTATCATTTAGCAGACAACCATGATTGTCATTACGTCATCTCCACACCTACAATGACCGTAACAAACATACAGATCGCCGTCGAACACAGAGAGGGAAATACCTTGGACGCCACGTTATCATTTAGCAGACAACCATGATTGTCATTATGTCATCTCCACACCTGCAATGACCGTAACAAACATACAGATCGCCGTCGAACACAGAGAGGGAAATACCTTGGACGCCACGTTATCATTTAGCAGACAACCATGATTGTCATTATGTCATCTCCACACCTGCAATGAACGTAAAAACATACAGATCGCCGTCGAACACAGAGAGGGAAATACCTTGGACGCCATGTTATCATTTAGCAGACAACCATGATTGTCATTATGTCATCTTCACACCTACAATGAACGTTAAAAACATACAGATCGCCGTCGAACACAGAGAGGGAAATACCTTGGACGCCACGTTATCATTTAGTAGATAACCATGATTGTCATTACGTCATCTCCACACCTGCAATGAACGTAACAAACATACAGATCGCCGTCGAACACAGGGAGGGAAATACCTTGGACGCCACGTTATCATTTAGCAGACAACCATATTTGTCATTACGTCATCTCCACACCTACAAAGAACGTAACAAACATACAGATCGCCGTCTAACACGAGGAGAGAAATACCTTGGACGCCACGTTATCATTTAGCAGAAAACCATGATTGTCATTACGTCATCTCCACACCTACAATGACCGTAACAAACACAAATCACCGTCGAACACCGGGAGTGAAATACCTTGGACGCCACGTTATCATTTAGCAGACAACCATGATTGTCATTACGTCATCTCCACACCTACAATGACCGTAATAAACATACAAATCACCGTCGAACACCGGGAGGAAAATAGCTTGGACGCCACGTTATCATTTAGCAGACAACCATGATTGTCATTACGTCATCTCCACACCTACAATGAACGTAACAAACATACAGATCGCCGTCTAACACGAGGAGAGAAATACCTTGGACGCCATGTTATCATTTAGCAGACAACCATATTTGTCATTACGTCATCTCCACACCTACAATGAACGTAACAAACATACCGATCGCCGTCGAACACAGGGAGGTGAAATACCTTGGACGCCACGTTATCATTTAGCAGAAAACCATGATTGTCATTACGTCATCTCCACACCTACAATGACCGTAACAAACACAAATCACCGTCGAACACCGGGAGTGAAATACCTTGGACGCCACGTTATCATTTAGCAGACAACCATGATTGTCATTACGTCATCTCCACACCTACAATGACCGTAATAAACATACAAATCACCGTCGAACACCGGGAGGAAAATAGCTTGGACGCCACGTTATCATTTAGCAGACAACCATGATTGTCATTATGTCATCTCCACACCTACAATGACCTAACAAACATACAGATCGCCGTCGAACACAGGGAAGGAAATACCTTGGACGCCATGTTATCATTTAGCAGACAACCATGATTGTCATTATGTCATCTCCACACCTGCAATGACCGTAACAAACATACAGATCGCCGTCGAACACAGGGAGGGAAATACCTTGGACGCCATGTTATCATTTAGCAGACAACCATGATTGTCATTATGTCATCTCCACACCTGCAATGACCGTAACAAACATACAGATCGCCGTCTAACACGAGGAGAGAAATACCTTGGACGCCACGTTATCATTTAGCAGACAACCATGATTGTCATTACGTCATCTCCACACCTACAATGACCGTAACAAACATACAGATCGCCGTCTAACACGAGGAGAGAAATACCTTGGACGCCATGTTATCATTTAGCAGAAACCATGATTGTCATTACGTCATCTCCACACCTACAATGACCGTAACAAACATACAGATCGCCGTCTAACACGAGGAGAGAAATACCTTGGACGCCATGTTATCATTTAGCAGACAACCATGATTGTCATTACGTCATCTCCACACCTACAATGAACGTAACAAACATACAGATCGCCGTCTAACACGAGGAGAGAAATACCTTGGACGCCATGTTATCATTTAGCAGACAACCATGATTGTCATTACGTCATCTCCACACCTATAATGACCGTAACAAACATACAAATCACCGTCGAACACCGGGAGTGAAATACCTTGGACGCCACGTTATCATTTAGCAGACAACCATGATTGTCATTACGTCATCTCCACACCTACAATGACCGTAACAAACATACAGATCGCCGTCTAACACGAGGAGAGAAATACCTTGGACGCCACGTTATCATTTAGCAGACAACCATGATTGTCATTACGTCATCTCCACACCTACAATGACCTTAACAAACATACAAATCACCGTCGAACACCGGGAGGAAAATACCTTGGACGCCACGTTATCATTTAGCAGACAACCATGATTGTCATTACGTCATCTCCACACCTACAATGACCGTAACAAACATACAGATCACCGTCGAACACAGGGAGTGAAATACCTTGGACGCCACGTTATCATTTAGCAGACAACCATGATTGTCATTACGTCATCTCCACACCTACAATGACCGTAACAAACATACAGATCGCCGTCTAACACCGGGAGTGAAATACCTTGGACGCCACGTTATCATTTAGCAGACAACCATGATTGTCATTACGTCATCTCCACACCTACAATGAACGTAACAAACATACAGATCGCCGTCGAACACAGAGAGGAAATACCTTGGACGCCACGTTATCATTTAGCAGACAACCATGATTGTCATTACGACATCTCCACACCTACAATGAACGTAACAAACATACAGATCGCCGTCGAACACAGAGAGGAAATACCTTGGACGCCACGTTATCATTTAGCAGACAACCATGATTGTCATTACGTCATCTCCACACCTACAATGAACGTAACAAACATACAGATCGCCGTCGAACACAGGGAGGAAAATACCTTGGACGCCACGTTATCATTTAGCAGACAACCATGATTGTCATTACGTCATCTCCACACCTACAATGAACGTAACAAACATACAGATCGCCGTCGAACACAGGGAGGAAAATACCTTGGACGCCACGTTATCATTTAGCAGACAACCATGATTGTCATTACGTCATCTCCACACCTACAATGAACGTAACAAACATACAGATCGCCGTCGAACACAGGGAGGGAAATACCTTGGACGCCACGTTATCATTTAGCAGACAACCATGATTGTCATTACGTCATCTCCACACCTACAATGAACGTAACAAACATACAGATCGCCGTCGAACACAGGGAGGAAAATACCTTGGACGCCACGTTATCATTTAGCAGACAACCATGATTGTCATTACGTCATCTCCACACCTACAATGAACGTAACAAACATACAGATCGCCGTCGAACACAGGGAGGGAAATACCTTGGACGCCACGTTATCATTTAGCAGACAACCATGATTGTCATTACGTCATCTCCACACCTACAATGAACGTAACAAACATACAGATCGCCGTCTAACACGAGGAGAGAAATACCTTGGACGCCACGTTATCATTTAGCAGACAACCATGATTGTCATTACGTCATCTCCACACCTACAATGAACGTAACAAACATACAGATCGCCGTCGAACACAGGGAGAGAAATACCTTGGACGCCACGTTATCATTTAGCAGACAACCATGATTGTCATTACGTCATCTCCACACCTACAATGAACGTAACAAACATACAGATCGCCGTCGAATACAGTGAGGGAAATACCTTGGACGACATGCTTTCATTTAGCAGACAACCATGATTGTCATTACGTCATCTCCACACCTGCAATGAACGTAACAAACATACAGATCGCCGTTAAAACACGGGGAGGGAAATACCTTGAACGCCACTTTATCATTTAGCAGACAACCATGATTGTCATTACGCATCTCCACACCTCCAATGACCGTAACAATCATACAGATCGCCGTCGAACACAGGGAGAGAAATACCTTGGACGCCATGTTATCATTTAGCAGACAACCATGATTGTCATTACGCATCTCACACCTACAATGACCGTAACAAACATACAGATCGCCGTCGAACACAGGCAGGGAAATACCTTGGACGCCATGTTATCATTTAGCCGACAACCATGATTGTCATTACGTCATCTCCACACCTGCAATGACCGTAACAAACATACAGAACGCCGTCGAACACAGGGAGGGAAATACCTTGGACGCCATGTTATCATTTAGCAGACAACCATGATTGTCATTTTGTCATCTCCACACCTGCAATGACCGTAACAAACATACGGATCGCCGTCGAACACAGACGAACAAATAGCGCACGAATTTAAATACATAGTACGATGCGATTTACATTAAAAGTGACCTATCTATAACGACCCCTCTAAATAGCGCCTCCCTTTCTATAGTGCCCGATTTTAAATACATAGTACGATGCGATTTACATTAAAAGTGACCTATCTATAACGACCCCTCTAAATAGCGCCTCCCTTTCTATAGTGCCCGATTTTAAATACATAGTACGATGCGATTTACATTAAAAGTGACCTATCTATAACGACCCCTCTAAATAGCGCCTCCCTTTCTATAGTGCCCGATTTTAAATACATAGTACGATGCGATTTACATTAAAAGTGACCTATCTATAACGACCCCTCTAAATAGCGCCTCCCTTTCTATAGTGCCCGATTTTAAATACATAGTACGATGCGATTTACATTAAAAGTGACCTATCTATAACGACCCCTCTAAATAGCGCCTCCCTTTCTATAGTGCCCGATTTTAAATACGTAGTACGATGCGATTTACATTAAAAGTGACCTATCTATAACGACCCCTCTAAATAGCGCCTCCCTTTCTATAGTGCCCGATTTTAAATACGTAGTACGATGCGATTTACATTAAAAGTGACCTGTCTATAACGCCCCCCTCTAAAAAAGCGCCTCCCTCTCTATAGCGCACGATTTAAAATACGTAGTACGATGCCATTTACATTAAAAGTGACCTGTCTATAGCACCCCCTCTCTATAGCACCCTATTTTGGTGAGTACCAAGAGGGGGCGCTATAGACGGTTTAAAGCCAGGCAGCCTCAATATTTACGATATAATAATGCAGATATTATATGCACTAAAATGGCACCTCTCCCTTTTAAAATGCACTAAAACAATGCACTTGGCTAATCATCCAGTGCAAAACATAATAGTGGGGATAAAGAATGAGTCACAACCCAGTTTTGACAAATTCAGACAAAAAGTTAACCTATATACCTTGGTCTTGAGCTTTGTCCCTTATCAATACAGAGATGGCTTTGAAATCATAGCATTCTATGAGAGGAGTTTTAAAGGGAGAGGTGCCATTTTGGTACATGAATACCAATCCCCTGTAACTTATGTTGAATGCAGGAAAATCTAATTAAGAGACTCAAGCACTTATAATAATATGTGCACTAGCGCGCCATCTGTTATCAAATTACGAAACTATTTTATACGCGTAATATTCTTTTTAAAATAAAACAATTTCAACTGCCCTTACTGCAATGAAATATTATTATATAATATCTCATTATAATGAGATTTTATATAATAATATCTCATATTATATATAAAGCATATATATATTGTCTGGATTTGTCAAAACTGGTGTTGTGGCCCATTCTTTGTCCCCGTTATTAAGTTTTTCAATGAGGTGATATATACAGGGTGATCCAAAAGTCCCGCACAACTTTAAAAATTAATAACTCCGCGAATATTTGCGCTAGAGCAATGCGGTAAACACCATTGTGTTCAGGATGCAATGGGATTTTTTATGGCAAATAATGAAAAATCGAAATTGATTTTAGTTACAACTTTATTTGCTAGATGGCGCTCTACCAGAATCAGCTATTCAGCGGCCAAATTGTTTGATAAATTGAAAAATATAACTGAACGACACGTATTTTTCCTTTTTGAATACCAGGAAAGAACCCAAATAATATCAAATGATAAATTAATAAAACACCATTTCGCCAAAAGTTAGAAGAAATGGTTAACGATTTTTAAATACAATCTGAGATATGTAAAATAGGTATATGCAAATTAAAACATGTAGCAAAAAAAATATGATATTTTAGATGCGGTTTGCTGGAATCCTCTCAGCTATTTATATTTCGAAAATAATAAATTTCTAATTTGTTTAATTCAACTCTCTCTCAGTATCGATTATGTTTATTTTAATTCATTTGAAAAATATTTATCTATCTCTGATGATTTATTTTACTCTGGAATCCCGTTGTTGTTTTTGTCGTGTCCAATAAAGACCCTCAGATGTCTCCATGCATCTCTGTCACAGCAGCAGCAGCAGCATTGTCCACTATCTTGGGTGTGTAAAGCAGCTGCTCTGGGTCTATGTCAATTTTCTGCAAAGCTGCGGGCATGAGAATATGTGGGTAGGTGTTAGTTCCACACCAGGACAGTTGTTGCATGTTCTATAGGTTCTTGTGCCATCTGGATGTGTTTTCATCCTTTATAATGTTTTGTTATTGTTATGTTTAGTTTTGTCATTTTTCTCTCGAAGTTTATTTCACATTTTGATATTTTCTTTTTTTTTTGTTTAATTATCTTGTATTTTGCCAAAGCATTAGCGTCAAATAATGACATTTGTTCTTTCCTTTGGCTCAACTTTCTGGCTTCCTTTGCAAATTCAACTGCCATTTCTTTACCCCCACGGGCAGGAATCCATTGTAGAATGCAGTTTTTCTCCAATTATATCAGTTGAGTAAGTAACGAATGTATGTTCTGTGTGATTATAGTATTGCCCTTCTGAATTGCTTCTAGATCGGATATGAAGTCGTTGTACGGTATATTATAATTCCTTCTGCTTGATGCAGGGATGGTTGGTTAAGGCATACATCAAGAGCTTTCCAGATAGCTGTCAGTTCACAAGTGAAATCTTTCTTGTTCCTTCTTTGATTTTGATGTATGTTCCATCTTGCAGTATTATGTTAATTCCAGCCCCTCCATTACTTATGGTAAGGTCTGATGATCCATCTGTATATGCTGTTAAATAATTTATCTGATCGCATAAACCAATTGTGTCAAGTCCTTTCTTTTTAAGAATGTTTTTGTTCTCTCTTTTTTTTTATTGCAGGGTTCATCCAGGTTAAGATGATTACATTTGATGGCAATTGGGTAAGAAATATTGGTTATTCTCGAAATCGAAATTCATTATGTTTCATATTTATGCTCTTTCTAATATTGTTGCCGTACTGAAGTGTTGAAGATCTTTTGAGCCTTTCTTTTTGTGTCCAGTTTAAATAGGTTCTATGGGATATGTGTTCGGTTTCTTTAGTTTTTAAGCTATTGGTGAATTTTATTGTTTTTAATTGTCTTCTGCTTTCAAGTTGGTCTAGACCACATTCTCTCTGAATTTTCTAATTGTTGGTATTCAAAACAGAACCAGTGATTAATTTGGCCGCTTTTGCTTGAACACTCTCTAGTCTTCTTTTTAGTGATGAACTTGAGAGAGCCCAGACGGGTGTTGCATATTACATTATTGGCCTTATTAAGGTGATATATGTTGTTCTGAGAATTTTGGGTTTTGCTCCCCAATTTGTTCCACATAGCCTTCTCAGAATGTTTAGGTTTCTGGTAGCTCTATTTGAGGTGCTAATTATGGGTTCTGTAAATCGAAATTCCTCATCAAGTATCACACCTAGGTAATTTGGAGAACAAATTTAATCAATTATGTGGTTGTTTATGCTTATTTTAGAGTTAAATTCATGCCTTTTTACCTGTCAGTGAAGGAGACCTATAGGTTTGTGTTTATTGGATTTTTTGTCATTTTGAGTTTCATTGCCCACTTCTTATTGATGTGTTCAGTATTTTTCTGATATTTCTATACTTTGTGTGCCATATGGCTATATAATCTGCTTAACAGGCAACTTTTGTGTCTTCAGTGAGGTAAGGATGGATGTTGTTAAGGTTGTGTCGTAATTAGATGTACAACAACTCAAACTTGACCATGACTCATTTTTTAGCTCTTATTATTTTCGTTTGGACAACAAAAAATGTCCAATTTATATACACATATATTCTTACATAATGAGACTTTAAAGAAAGAAAAAAAATCTTCATCTATTTACATACACAACACATCTCCTCCCCTTAATAATACTCCAGTCGGTCTGGGGGTTTCCTTGCTCTCTGAGGTCTAGGACTGCGGACGGGCACTTGCACAGCGGCAGGCTCCGGTTTAGGAGTGCAAGAGGGCGCGTGCACAGCAACAGGCCCTGGTCTAGGAGTGCAAGAGGGTACGTGCACAGAAGCAGTCTCCTCCTTGTTTCCTGATGTAACCTCTGGAACCTCCTCTTCACTTTATTTCTGACTTCCACCTACAGGCTTCTCTCCTGATGTTCGAGGAAGTATCAAATGTCTTGTCTCCACTTGTTTCTTTCTCACAGGTCGCAATTGATTGATATGCCTCTTATACACGACGCCCTCGCAACTTATAAGTTAGTGATGGTAGCTGAGTAATTTCAAAATGGTACCTTTTTACCGTTTAGGTCCAGTTGCATAGTTGCGGAAAGAAACCTAGCAAACTGTAGTAAACTGCTCCTGCCTTCTTACGGCCTCATGAAATACCTCTCGCGGATTTCCCATCTTGGTATTAAATTCGAGAATATTGATCTTAAACTTCTCTTCATTAGCAGTTCCGCGGGGGAATTCCTTTATTACAGTTTGGCGGAATGCTCTATGAGCAAATATGAATCTTTGTAGATTCGTCTCTAAATCATCCTTCCCATTATTCTTTCTTAAAAGGTTTTTAAACTCTCTTACATATCTCTCAGCTAAACCATTTGTACTAGGATTATACGGACTGGTCTTAGTGTGCCGTATACCATTCATTTTGGTAAATTGCTCGAATTCACCGGAGACAAACTGTCTTCCGTTATCTGTAACCAAATGTTAGGGCAATCCAAATCTGGCAAAATTTTCTCTAAGATGATTTATAATCGTTTGGCTGGTAATATCTTTGATGATAAAAATTTCTATCCACTTTGAGTATGCGTCCACACGAACCAAAAACATTCTTCCCATGAACGGACCTGCTAAATCAAGATGAAGTCGATGCCACGGTTTTTCGGGCCAAATCCATTCCGAGATGGTAGCCGGGGGCATGCTTGCCGATTTTTGGCATACTCTACATTCTCTAGGTAACTCCTCGATGTTACTGTCTATGCCTGGCCACCAGAAAATACCGTGTGGCAATCATCTTCATTTTAACAATCCCCATGTGTATTTCATGCAAGTCATTTAAAATTAAAGATATTAATTTTTGGGGAATTACCACTCTTTCACGCCATTGAAGACAACCAAACTCCAAACTTAATTCCTCATTGATCTTATAATGAGGAGCTAGTGGGTTTTCTCTCGGTACCCTTGTGAATTTCCAGTTGCCTTCTCTAACATTCCTTAATACTATAGACAGTATTTTATCTTGGGGGGTCTCATATGCCACCTCCATAAAAGAGAACGGTACCTCATCCAACCTCCTGAGAAGAAGTACCTGGTCTTCATCAAGAGACTCCCTGACACTCGATTCTAAAGGAAGACGTGACAATGCGTCAACATTGGAATTATCACTAGTTTTTCGAAATTCCACAGTATAATTAAATGCAGCTAATTTTAAGGACCATCTTTTAATTCTGGATGATGCACATATGGGAATTGGTTTATGAGGTGAAAATATATGAATTAAGGATCGGTTGTCTGTGACCCTTTCAAATTTTCGTCCCAGTAAGTATTGTCTGAATTTCTCAACGCCAAAAGTTATGCTCAACGCTTTCTTTTCTAGTTGAGAGAAACGTTTTTCCGCTTCAGTTAATGTTCTAGAAGCAAAAGCTATAGGGCATTCTTCTTTTCTATAATTTCTATGACTCAGAAATACGCCTAGTCCATAGTCCATTAATAATGATTTAATTTTTTTAAATAACATTCGATATTCCTTCGTCCAATTCCATCTACAATATTTATTCAAAAGTTGATAGAATAACGCTAAAATGTTTGCTATATTTTTTTATGAATCTATAATAATAAATTAAGAGTCCTATGAAAGATCTTAATTGCGAAACATTCTTTAGGTTCACGCGTCTCTATCACTGCTTTAATTTTATTTTCTAAGGGATGCAGTCCATATTTATCCATTTTAAGCCCTAAATATTCCACCGATTTCTTTTAAATTTACATTTATATCTGTTTAACTTTAAACCTTTTTCTAGCAATCATCTAAACAATAGATCGAACTATTGTTCATGATCTTCAAAGTCTTTTCCTGCAACCAAATATCATCTATGTAGCAGGCCACACCTGGCAAATCAGCAAATAGACCTTCCATAATCCTCTGAAATTTATTTGGTGCTACCGCTACGTCATATGGTAGTATTTTATAAGAAAACAACCCATTTGTTGTGTTTATACCAATAACAGCTTTGGCTTCTTCCGCTAACATTACATGTAAGTAAGCCTGTGATAGGTCTAGAGTCGAAAGTACGGTGCTTGTAGATAATTTTGAAAATATCTCATCGATCGATGGAAGGGGATACCTATCTAATTCTATTGCTTTATTAGCTGTACATCTAAAATCATACATATCCTTACACTACCATCCTTTTTTAATACTGGTACTATTGGAGCGGTCCAATATGCATGAACTATAGGTTATAAAATGCAAGAATTCACTAAACGATCAATTTCATTCTCTACTTTGTTTTTTAGAGAGAAAGGTAAACTTCTGGCCTTAAAAAACACAGGAGTCACATCCTTTTTTAAATTATAATTTATTTTAACATCCTTTAGACAGCCCAAATCTTTGTTAAACAAATCTGCATATCTATCAATCAAACTATTTCTATTAGATTAATTATTTAAATTTTTAATGCTAAACAATCAAGAATAATCAAGTTTTAACTGTTTAAGCCATTCTCTTTCTAACAAAATTACCTGGATTTTTCATTTACAACTATTAATCGTAAATATTGGTTGGCTTCTTTTACAAAAACACTTTTGACTTATAATCTCTATTGATTTACCACAAAATGATTTTAATCTTAAATTTGTTGGAAATACATTTTTACCTTGCCAATAAATCTTATAAATATCTTTAGATATTAACGTAACTGGACTTCCTGTATCTATTGTAAAGCACAAAGAATAATCATCTACTGTTAAATTTATTGTGGCATCAGTTTCGCCCTGTACAGAATATATAGAGTCCTCTTGTACAAATTTACATCCCCACATTTTTTACTAGCTCTAGAGACCCTACTTAAATGACCCAGTTTTTTACATTTTAAAACAAGTCTTTGTTCTATGAGGGCAAACAGAGGCCACGTTTAAATGTCTTTCACCACATCTATAACACATTATTTCTCCCCTTTGCCTGAAAGGCCTATGCTGCACCATACTATTATTGTACTCACCCTTTTATCTTTTCCATTCACAGGGGATATTTTGGCCACTAATTTATCTTGTAATTCTCTTGTATTTATCTCCGTCAGTTCGAACGAGATCGCCACTGCAAAACTTTATCCAGGGTGACATCGTCGTTTTCTTGTAGTAGCTTCTTTTGCAGGCTTTCCAACTTGAATCCAGTCACAAAACGGTCTCGCATCATGGTTCCCAGCATATCGCCGAAATTACAATTTATTTCTAAATGTTTCAATTCTCTAAGATATTCCGAAATTAATTCTCCTTCCTGTTGAATTATCTTTAAAAATCTGCATCACTGTGGTATCACTTTCTTCTTTGGATCCAAATGCAGCTTAATTATTTGAATGATAGTATCATAGGATTGATCTTTCATTAGACCAGGAAGAAAATGTCGTTTCCCTGCTTCAAAGTTTCAGAATCTGGTAGCGAGGTAAAAATCAGCACTTTAATCTCCTCCTTCAGATGCCAAAAAGAGAGCCTCAAATTTTTGTACAAAAAGATCGAAGTGTCCTCCACTGGGCTATAGCATCTAAAAGGTACTATTAAATTTGAACTTGTCATGCTGATCTTTTCTACTCCTTTGTTTTCTTGATCCAGATAGTTTAAAAGATGTAGTTGTTATACTTGCATAGACACCGTTTTCCTCAGATTTTTACTGACTCTGTAGATCGCGCATCCTCGTCGCCACTTTTGTTGTGTCGTAATTAGACGTACAAGAGCTCAAACTTGACCATTGCCAACAACAAATGTCCAATTTATATATACATATATTTTTACATAATGAGGCTTTAAATGATACAAATAATATTCATCTATTTACATAAACAACAGTTAATATATAGCGAGAAGAGTAGAGGACTGAGCACAGATCCCTGAGGTACACCAGCCCATGTTCTTCGGTCCTTGGAAAATGTTCCATTGACCCGAACCTTTATCCTTCTTCCCCTTAAGAAGTCTGCAATCCAGATTAAGGTTTTTCCTCTTACTCCGATGTTGTGCAGCCTTTCAAATAATTTCTACACTCGATCAAAAGCTGAGGTCATATCCAGGAATACGGCCGTTGTCTTCTTTGGCGTTTTTTCCTAAAAATATATTATTGATTGACAGAAGTAGAACAGTTTATCAGTTGTACAGTGTCTGGATCTTTAGGCAGTTTGGTAGAAGTTTATTTTATTATTGTTAGTGAGTCAAACTATGAGCCTAGATGGATAATTCATTCTGTTATTTTACAAAGTATGCTGGTAAGAGCAATTGGCCGATAGTTCTTGCATTCCTTGGAATCTTTGTTTGGTTTCAGTATTGGAACTATAATTGATATCTTCCAATTCTTTGGTAGTTTACCAGTTTTCCATGAAATGTTCAGTATTCGTAGGAGTTGATTTTTAGCTTTGTCTCCAAATTGTTTAATCATTTGACCAAAGATTAGAGTATCTCCAGGTGACATCATGGATTTAACTTTCCTATTGATGAGTTTAGCTCATTCAGTGTGAAATCTCTCGAGTAAATATCTTGTTGATGGTAATTTCTTGCTTGTTTAACTAACCTGTTTACATTATTTTTTAGAGTCCTGCCTTCATTCGTATAGCTGAGTCTGGAAGTGCTTGAAAGATATTCAGCAATTATTTCAGCCATCTGTTTGTTCGTTCTCGCTATTCATATCGGTTAGAGTATTGGAGGATTAGTGTTGGTTTTGATTGTTTAATAACACTAATTAAATTCCAGTGATGGCTTTCCTTTTTTGGATCCATTTTTTTCGCAGAATTCTGCCCATTTTTCTCTCTCTCTTGTTTGAATATCCGAATCTTTTGTTCTATTTTGTGACTAATTTCAATGAGTTCCTTTATGATTTCTTCTGTTTTATTTGTTTTAAGAAGTTGATTGAGTTTGTCTCTCTGCAATCATTGCCTCGATATTGTCGTCCTTCCAGTAAAGTATTCACAGGTCTTTACGTCTACCTCTAGGTATCGATACTTTTACAGCTTTAAATATGTTTGAAGAGAATTTTTCCAATTTTTTGTCAATCGTTTTTTGATTTAATTCTTCGTTGCACAGTTCTTCAAGCTTTTCTGTGATTTTTCCAGTGTTCTTTTATTCTGTTGGAAATTCTCAATTTTGAATTTTAGGGTTGTTGAAATTGTTCTGTGGTCACTGATTGCACTTTTCAGAATTTTCCATTTTGTTGTGGGTGCGATGTTGTAATTTATCGCTGTGATGTCTATTGCGGATTCTGTGCCTGTGGACTTGGATAGATAGGTGTTATTTTCGTTATTTAACGGTGTAAGGTCGAGGTCGGTTAGCATGTCCTCAACCTGCTGACCTTTGTTATCCTGGAAAGGTGATCCCCAAGTTGGTCTTTCGGCGTTAAAATCACCAAGTATGATTGCGATATCCGAAGACGCTTCACTTAATGTCTCTATCAGGCCTGTATTGATGCTAGTATTATTGTGGTCATAAACATTTATGATTGGAATTATTTTATCTGTAAGATAGATTTCTATTGCCTGAGCTTCTGTCGTGCTTTCTCTAGGCTTACTCTGATTATAGGCGATACCCTTAAAATTGATTTCTAGAGATTTAATCAAAACGGCAAGTCCTCCTCCGAATTTTCCCGATCTGTCCTTTCGTAGTGTTGTATAATCTTTGATATTGAATCTCAGATTATGATTCAATTTTGTCTACTGAAGACAGGTATTATGTACATTGTTGTCACCGAGAAGACAAGTCAGCTCTTTATTTTCCTCTGGGTACCATTTATATTGAGTTGTAGTAGATTAAATTGTGTCCTCGTAGTAGATTTCTCATGAGCTCGAGCTGCAGCTCCTGACGCGGCTGTTACCCCGGACGCGGTAGCATTACTGGAGATATCAGTTTTGCTCTTCATTTGAAAATGGGTGCCGTTTCAACGTTAGTCATCTTCGAAACGAACCAGAATTTGGTCAAATATTCCAAGGGTCCAAGGGGGACCGCAAGGAGGTGTGGTCGGACTTCTCCCCTTCCCCCTGGAATGCCGTCACTACAGGAGAAAGCACTCTTGGTGAATTATTTTTAATTGTGATTCAGAATCTGCCACTGAAGCTTTACGAGCGTTTCGTTCCTTTAAAGGTATTCGAAGCGGTAAAGGACCAATGAGTTGCTACTCTCTAAAGCGATTGATCAAAAGTTTTAAGGAAACTGGATCTCTGGAAACAAAACCTCGGAGTGGAAGACCATCTACATGCAAGTCAGTGGCTGTTACGGTTTTGCAGAATGTTGAAGCTATTGAAACGTTATCCACGTATGGAGAAGTAAGTGCTAGACAAGTTTATCGACAAACGGGGATTTCGTATTTCACGAGTTGAAAGTCAGCGATTTTGAGAAGCGTCAAGAATTAGCTGCATGGGTTTTCAGACAAATTGATATTGATGGAAACTGGCTGTCAAATGTTATAAGAACAGATTATGCTCACTTTTATCTAAAGGGAGAATTTAACATTCAAAACTGCCTCATTTTGGCAACAGAAACCCCTAGGAATTTTACAGAAATACCACTTCATCAGCACAAAGTTACAGTTTTGTGTGGGTTCACTTCTTCGTTTATTTTTGGGCCAATTTCCTTTGAAAATATCAATGGAAGAACTTTTAAAACCGTTTTTGTAACTGATGAACGTTATGTTCAACTTTTGAGAGAAAAGGTTATTCTCATATTGCAGGACAGACAAGCACTAAGCGAAATAACATTCATGCAAGATGGAGGACCTCCTCATATCTCCCGCGGTGCCAAACAATTGCTGAAGGATACGTTCGATGAAATTCGTTGATAAGTCGCCACTTTATATACCAGTGGCCTCCAATATCACCGGACTTGACGCCTTACAATTTCGGTTATGGGGGTACATTAAGTCGCGTTTTTATCGAAGCCGGCCTACCACATTGGCCATGTTGAAGGCTTCTATCAGATGGCACGTTTTATAAATTTCAACTATTTAATTGTGACCATTCTGTCATCTATCGTCTGCAGGCAGTGTTTGAGAATGAAGGGCGCCACATTGAGCAAGGATTGTGACCTAATACAAGAGAGAAGGCAGTTACATCATGTGTTATATTTTGCAGCTCTTTGTTTTGGGTTATGGGAATAATAAATGCTGTCCTCACATCTTGACTCTTTTTTTTTTCTGTGAACAGTAATTTTTTTAATAGGTAATCCCATAATATTATGTTCAAATCAATAGGCTTGAGGGATAAGTCTCTTTTAAATACATTTATTTCAAGCTTTCGGGCTCAACCGCCTTTCGACAGGAAAAATTATAATAGCTACTAAAGTTTTCAGATCCAATCTAAATATAAATTTAAATTTGTGAGACGCTTGTGTCTCGAGTGTCTCACAAATTTAAATTTATATTTAGATTGGATCTGAAAACTTTAGTAGCTATTATAATTTTTCCTGTCGAAGGGCGGTTGAGCCCGAAAGCTTGAAATAAATGTATTTAAAAGAGACTTATCCCTCAAGCCTATTGATTTGAACAAAGTAATTTTTTTGTTAATCATTTGCCCACATCTTAAATTATGTCGTGCAGGCCAAAGTGTTATAACTTCTCGAATAACACTGGTATACACAATTTTAACCCTTATTTTTAGTTTATCGCTTTTCGCCCATTAGAAAAAATAGCATAAGGAATATTCTCTGTATCCCCCCCCAACTTTAGAAATTTTGCGCAAAAAATAATACAAAATGATTTTGCTACCACGTTTTTCAACGCAAAAGGTCGATTTAAAAATGATTTTTTTTTGAGGGGATACATTTTCAAAATTATGTACAGTATAATAAACAATGATAACATTTGACAAACCCATAGGCTATTTGAAATAAAGTACGACAAATATATTTTGTCACTCCCCTCTATATTTTATTTTTGGATCATGACAAATATCCAGTTAAATAGTCAAGTGTCGCCAATTAGTCAAGAAACTATACATTCCTTATAGCACGAAATCCTATTAGTAGTGCCATCATAATTTTTGGTACTATATTAACATTTCAAAAATCGTGTATTGATATCAGTAGTTATTTTCAAACATTCAATCTATTTCACAAAACTCTATCTAAAATATAAATATTTTTTGCTACATGTTTTAATTTGCATATACCTATTTTACATATCTCAGATTGTATTTAAAAATCGTTAACCATTTCTTCTAACTTTTGGCGTAATGGTGTTTTATCAATTTATCATTTGATATTATTTGGGTTCTTTCCTGGTATTCAAAAAGGAAAAATACATGTCGTTCAGTTATATTTTTCAATTTATCAAACAATTTGGCCGCTGAATCGCTGATTCTGGTAGAGCGCCATCTAGCGAATAAAGTTGTAACTAAAATCAATTTCGAAATTTTCATTATTTGCCATAAAAAATCCTATTGCATCCAGAACACAATGGTGTTTACCGCATTGCTCTAGCGCAAATATTCGCGGAGTTATTAATTTTTAAAGTTGTGCGGGACTTTTGGATCACCCTGTATATTGAGAAAAAGGCATCTCCTTATCGTGCAACTGAAAGTTGCTGATGGGTGGCGCCATCTATCGGAATAAATATCAACTATTTATTGATTTTTAATTATTCCAGAATTGGCCGAATACCCATTCTTGATTAATCAAGGAAAGCTAACCAGGTACGCGTTTCGGGCTGTTGGCCCAATATATATAATAAAAATATAATAATTTATAATAATATAGGCATTTGTTCATATATTTAAAAATAATATTGTATTAAATCTTTAAGCTAATAACACCAAATCTAAATAAATAATGTATGACGTTACGGTAACAATGTTGTTACAGAAACGTCATCTACTATTTATATATATTTGGATTTGCTAATATTACCTTGTAGTTATAATCTATAATCCAAATTTTGTGCCTAATCAATATTGTATTTTATTATTCTACAGTTATGTGTTTATAAAACTCTAAATAAACAATGTAAAAATACGCATACGTGGTTAGCTTTTCTTGATTAATCCATTTGTGGCCATTTGTGGAATAATTAAAAATCAACGAATAGTTTTTATTTAATCCGATTTTTTTTTAATTATCCCTAGTGCATATGGTGTAGTACATATGATAATCATGGTGGGTAGTTAGCGACTGCTTTTTACTGTAAGCGCACCACATGTCTACACATGTGAAAAGCAGTTCGATTTTGCACTTACAAATGTGCCAGAGTCCCGTTTGGTTACTTGTACTCGCTGGTGGGGTTGGACTTTTGCAAGAATCGGGGGCCATTTGAACATTTTTTTTATCAGAAAAAAAGTGTCCAATGCGGGAATCGAACCCGGGTCGTAGTGGTCGAAAACTAAACGGTTTAACCAGCCTTCCATCGACCCCCCATTTAATCCGATAAATAACGTAAGCCATCAGTAACTTTCAGTTGCCCGATAAGAAGATGTCTTTTTTCTATCCTGATGATACAGCCGACTACCAATTTTATTTACAGACGCTTTTGTCATCTCCCTTTCAGATTTCATCATTTTTGAAGCAGTTGCATCAACTTGTGTAATATTGAAACTTCCCTCCTCCCTCTGTATTGATTGGTTGTGAATATAAACATTTTATAACGCTGGATATTGATTTATTGGTGAATAGAAAGAAAAAGAAAGAAATGAAATTTTCAGAAAATTGCTCAGCCCCATGTAAGCGCCTGCAACATAATTCTATAAAAAGATAAATATTCGATTAAAAAATTAATATACAGTAGAACTTCCATGAGAGGACACTCGTGCTAGAGAACACCTCTCCACAAAGGACAGTTTTCATTTGCAAAATTACCATTTTTACTGTTTAGCAACTCTCCGGTAAGTAGACACCTCTCCCTAAAGGACACCTTGGATCTGCAATTAGGTGTCCTTTACAGAGAGGTTCTACAGCAGTTCAATTTATAGATTAAAAATAGGAATAATTTATTATTTAATATGTTCAATAATATACATAAAAGCTTTTTTTATTTAGATACTAGCGGATGTACCCGGCTTCGCCCAGGTTTTTCTCGAGGGAATGTTTGTAGTCTAGTAATAAGAAAATATACTACACCTAAAAACTATCAGAGAAAAGAGAAACCACGGAAGGTGAACAGAAAAATGCTTACAATGGATGTTATGTTTACGATATCAAGTTAAATAAAAACAAAGATAAAATTTGCATATGTTGGTCACTATAAATTTGTATATTTGTTAGGCGAAATTAGAAACATTATAAAACAATTGGGTATTTAAAAACAAATGTAGAAATAAAAGTTGAAGTATAATAAACAATGTTAAAGATTAGTTTTAATTATTAATCAAGATTGTGTGTGAATATGTGAGAAAGATGTAATATCGTTGTTGTTTTCTTGGCCGACTGTTTTACATATGGTGTTATCTTAAAATTGCTTGTTTTGAATATTTTTTAGATTGAGATTATTTGCTAGAATGTAAAAAAATTAACTCTGTTGAAATTTAATTTTGTATCTATATATAGATAAAATTAACTCTGTTGATTTTTTTGTATTTAATCGATAACAGCGAAGTTACGCATGTTAATGTTAGGAAATATTTTTTGATGTTAAGCAAAACCTGCTCCATCTCGTTTTACATAAATGTTGAAAATTTGGTTGAAATTGATGAATTGTACCGAAAGTTTTTAGTGATGTCCACTTATGAAATTTCCATTTTATTAATATAGATATAGTCGAATATACAATTAAACCTGACTATAGCGCCCCTCTAAATAGCGCCTCCCTCTCTATAGCGCCCGATTTTAAATACGTATTACGATGCTATATTTACATTAAAAGTGACCTGTCTCTAGCACCCCCTCTCTATAGCACCCTATTTTGGTGAGTCCCAAGAGGGGGGCGCTATAGACAGGTTTAACTGTATGTATAATTAATCTTGAAATCCAAAAAGCAAAGTTATTTAATATAAAGCAATAACGCCCCATATCTATGCATAAGAAATGAAAGCATTGAAAATGAGTGTTTATTTTACACACAAAACAAACTTCTACTGTCCTTACTGCGATGAAAAAAATATTGGGAGGGTTTGGTTCATCAGTGGTGAACTCTCCCAGCGGTCTCGTCAATTTAGTCTACCAGACCACTTCTTAGATCTCTAATATCGTATTGGAATATTCTGCTTATACGTATATGCTACACTGAAGGTTGGAATCTTATAAATGGTATTTAAGTAAACTATGGATTTAAGTTTCTAGGACAGTAGAATTGAAGGATATTTACATATATTGTATATAGAAGGGGGTGCTATTGCCTTATGTTAAAATTATGCCCCTATATGGATTTTCGTGAATTGTTTGCAGAATAGCAATGCTCTTTGATGTAAATATATTTCTATATATATAAAAGTCAATTTCTGTCTGTCTGTTTCGCGATAAACTCAAAAACTACTGAACCAATTGGTACCAAATTTTGCATGTCGCTTTTTATAAACCTGAGGAAAAATTTCGGCTACATTTTGCTTAGTATTTTTGGCTATTTCTTTTTTTCATTTGAAGAACTTTTTTTACGCGGACTAATCCGGAATGGAATGAATACCTAAATATGGCCATTTTTTTTTAAGCATCGGTGGTTCAGTGGTAGAATGCTCGCCTTCCACGCGGGCGGTCCGGGTTCGATTCCCGGCCGATGCATTTTTTTTTTTTACAATTTTTAAAACTCATTTATATTATATACTAGCGGATGTACCCGGCTTCGCCCAGGTTTTTCTCGAGGGAATGTTTGTAGTCTAGTAATAAGAAAATATACTACACCTAAAAACTATCAGAGAAAAGAGAAACCACGGAAGGTGAACAGAAAAAATGCTTACAATGGATGTTATGTTTACGATATCAAGTTAAATAAAAACAAAGATAAAATTTGCATATGTTGGTCACTATAAATTTGTATATTTGTTAGGCGAAATTAGAAACATTATAAAACAATTGGGTATTTAAAAACAAATGTAGAAATAAAAGTTGAAGTATAATAAACAATGTTAAAGATTAGTTTTAATTATTAATCAAGATTGTTTGTGAATATGTGAGAAAGATGTAATATCGTTGTTGTTTTCTTGGCCGACTGTTTTACATATGGTGTTATCTTAAAATTGCTTGTTTTGAATATTTTTTTAGATTGAGATTATTAGCTAGTATGTAAAAAAATTAACTCTGTTGAAATTTAATTTTGTATTTATATATAAATAAAATTAACTCTGTTGATTTTTTTTTGTATTTAATCGATAACAGCGAAGTTACGCATGTTAATGTTAGGAAATATATTTTGATGTTAAGCAAAACCTGCTCCATCTCGTTTTACATAAATGTTGAAAATTTGGTTGAAATTGATGCATTGTAACGAAAGTTTTTAGTGATGTCCACGTATGAAATTTCCATTTTATTAATATAGATAATATAAATATATATTATTATATCAACTATATTAATTAAATCAAATACCTAAACACTAATATAATACAATTTTTGCCATCACACACACTTTTTTCCTGTAGTTTATGTGTTACTTCTGTATTGCTATTCTATGGCACTTCTAATATTTATTATTGATATACTTTTAGTGTGAAGGAAATTGCACCCAAGGGATTTCTCGGGTGAAGCCGGGTCATTCGCCTAGTATACTATAAAGTTGTGGGAAGATATCATTCAAGTACCCAAAGAGGCACCTCTCCCCTTAAATACATACATTAAAACAATGTATTAGGTTTATTACCCCAATAAAATACGTAAAGGTGGTGATAAAGAACACAACACATATTTTGTCCAATTCGACCGATTTCATAACTCTTCTCGTAGGATGTATTGAAATCGAAGTCGCCCTTGTACTGATGAGGGCCATAAACTCAAACCATGGTATATAGGTTGTTGGCTTTTTGTCTGAATTTGTCAAAACTGTTGTAGTGGCTCATTTTTTATCATCAGTGAGGTTTTTTACATTGATGTAGAAAATGTTAAATAGATTTTTCAACTCTATTTACATTTGTTTCGTAATCTTGCTCCTCAGTTAATACTTCACTAGTCTTGGAACATTGGACATATTATATATTAAGGTATATGATAATTTGACGGGTATGACACCAAAAAAAAATGCAATAAAGAAACTTCCACGAATTTAAGGTCTTCAAATTTTTAATCAAAAGACCCGATCTTCATAAAAATAATATGTATATATTCAATTTATTTTTTTACCTTTACAATTGAAGTACTATAGTTAAAAAAGGGCTAAACCTAGTCTTTTCTGAAAGTGGTTTCTCATCAAAGATTTTGTACTTTGTAGAAAAAGTTCAACCACTGAACAAAAATAACATTCATTATCACAGGTTTGCGGCATTCGATAAATTACCAAAACAAAAGGCATAAGACACCGCAATTCTTTTTATTTACTTGATTAAAGAAGCTTTGGGGTAAGCCCTTCTTCAGAAAACTAACTGTTCATTAAAATAGAATACAATAGAGAAATATATTTAATCGAAAACCAACTTTTTCTAACTGTATATCCGCTCTTCCCTTCATTAAAAGAAATAGATATACCTAGAGCCCCCAGAAATAACCCCAGTCATTACATCTCCACCTGCTACTTATCATATTGTTACGTCGTACCCAGACGCTATTCGTATACTTTGTCTACCCAGGATGCCACAAAGATACACATGTGAGTTCGAAGGGATTGCAGCTGAAGTTAGCGCTTTATTGTATCTCACTTAACAGAAGGAATACAACAGTGGAACTTGCCCTCGACCTCCCCGTCAGAAGAATCCTTGGCGCCTTGGACGTCCTCTTGTGAAACGTTCCGTTCCACACTATACACATGCAGCCTGGCCCACACCGCCTTGTAGGTCGCTCCGATGTCAGTCTCTCCTGGCACCGCCTTGTAGGATCATCCACACGCCCGGAGGCAAGTCGCCACGTCTTCTCCTTGCCGCAGATGTAACCGGACTCTGTCCTCCCCCACACAGGAATGCTGTTTTTAGCGCCTGCCACATGGCAGCGGGGGCCGCTAGAGTCCAACCCTCTTTCCCCAACTTTACTCTGGTATCTTGGCCTTGTCGTTCACGTTACAATATACTGACTCTCTACATTTATAATAGCCCGCAGACTTTAAAATATGGCATAAGAACCATCTTTTGAACTTCACCCTCCATAGCCTTACTTGAGCTGAGGTTTTTTTTTTTCTCCTTTTTTATATATTTTTGTAAAATAACATTGCGTTCTTATTGGCTAAAAAGAACTCAATGGTGATTGGATGATTACGGTCATGTGAAAGTAGAGAATCAATCAGCGTGTGAGTACTCTACAAGTACTCTACGATCTGGATTGAAACTGTTTCAGCAAATACTTGCAGAAATATTTTAAGGGCGACATTTTATTTAGTGCTCTTCTGGGACTCAAAAATCATCTATTTTGGTTAGTAACTCCATAAATAAAGATATTTCCTTAAGTGCTCTTTTCAATTTTGTAATTTTATGTGATATTTTGCAATTTTGTGAGTAAAACTATATTTTTATTATGATGATACCCAAAAAAAAAATGCTTAGGCATCGCCGTGGTAGTAAGCAGGGTCAGTTCGACTACATATGGTCATCCGCAAGAATAGCTGAGGAGGACGGACTAGTCAAGAACGAATAAGCCCATCTGGTCAGCAGGCCGCCTGTTTATTTATCTTGGCGGGCGGCGTCGGCGGGGTGCTGCATCCCTGGTCCCCACAAAGTCATCCTCCTTGTTGCTGACGACATTTGTTGGATGATGCTCTCTGTGTGTTACTTTCTTGTTCTCCATAATAAACGAAGATAAATATAAAGAGTTGAACAGAGATCCTTACCGATCCCGCGTGCTCATTTGGCCATCCTTTACATAGTAAGGGCGAAACATTTTATTACTTTAAAGAATGTGTAAGGTCAATGAGACTGAAAATCCAAAAGTTGTGCATAATGTTCGCGTGGATAGTTTTAAGATCCCAATAAACAACTTAATTTTAATAATTTTTGAGTATATATGTAGAAATCTATAACTTCATTTTATTATCATTAATTGTATTTTGAAATTTATCTCTTTTTCATTTGTATCATTTTGTATATTAGCGTTATTGTGGAGTATTGATATATCTATCATATTATTTATTTTACGAGATGAATTCATATTGAAAATAGAGCAATCCATAAATAAATCTTTAATTATAAAAAGGCATATATTGGATCAAAATATCATTTATTTTACCAATATTTCAGCTGGCTGAACGCCAACCTATGTTATAACACCTTGATAAAGGTTGGCGTTCAGCCAACTGAAATATGGGTAAAATAAATGATATTTTAATCCAATATAGGCCTTTTTAATTGAAGATGAATTCATATGAGTTAATTTTTCAATCAGCTACCTTTCACTATACCTTTATTGAAAATGGAACGTTGATTATCGATGTAACATGCTCTGTATTTATTTATGTAAAATTTTTAATTAATCTTTGATTTTTCTTCATAGTTAGGCAGTCGGCAACACTGTACATTCTTTCTTTCTCTAATTTTGCATAAGTTTTGTTTATATATTATGGTTAACCTTGTTGTAATTATTAAATATTAAAACACCAAGTATTTTGACGACTATTCCTTATTTCTAAATAGGAAACGTTACAATCGAAATATGAATGAATAAACAAATTTCTCTCAAAGTCTTACAAAATATTCATTTAAAAAAAACTATATTTACATATTAGCTTTAAATATTAATTATTTTACCGCAATATATATTGCACTATATTTTCCAGTTCTTTTATTCTCATTATTAGAATCAAGAGCGATGAAAACGTAAATTCATTGGTGTATATTTGCAAGAAAAAGTAAATTTATTGGTGTATAATTGCAAGAAAAAGTAAATTTATTTTGACAGTCAAATTTATTTCTGTTTCCCCAACAGCCCGAGTTATCAAAATTTAAACTTCCAGTACGTTTTCAATTTGAAATCTAACCAGAAAATATGAATCAGCGTAATAGTACATTTAGTCAAAGCAATGATAATTTTTCAATAATAAACCTTGAAGATCTTGAAGATGAGGGGCCATCTGTTGAGATTGAAAGTTTTAATCCAAGCGTAACCTATCCATACTCCTTTAACCATCAAATAGAATGCTATTGTCTTAGAAGACTTGCAGAAATCTTTCTACCTAATTTACAAAGTCCTATACCAGTGGAATACGGTGATATGCCAGAAGGTGTAGAAAGAACAACTGAAGATTGTTCATTATGTTATGAGCCTATTAAATACCTTAGTTTGGTGTTTCCATGTCTTCATCAGTTATGTCAGAAATGTATTATGAAATGGGTACACTTTAATTGGACATATTGTCCTTATTGTAGATTTCAAATTGATATAATCCGAATGATTCTAGGTAAAAATTTCTAAATACTTATTTTTAACCCAAATCTAACGAAATGTAAAAATTCAATTAATTATTCATCATTCAAAACATTAACTTTTAAATTATTTTGTTATATGTAAATTAAGTTTTTACTATTTTTTTTTCGCTTTATTACTATGCACTTTTAATCGCGATTTATCAAGACAAATCAATAAAAGACTTTTTTTTATATTGTCTGTTTCATTCTAGATATTTCTCTTTTGACAGTTATTTGCATGATAAAAATGATCAGAAAACTTTTTCTAAAGAACACAGAATATTTATGATCGTGGAATATGTATTGATGTATCGAAATTTATTATAACAGAAAAATATAGCTAAATACTAAATTTGTAATGATGCCGAAATTACATTCTTAAAAATACATTTTTATATCTACACGTCTTCTACGATTTTATTCCGAAATTCTTTATACACAATTTTTATGTATAGCTAGAATTTTTATATTTTAATGTTTTATGTATAAAAGTATTTGAGGACTACTTAGATATAATCTTTGTGTTTTCTATTCCCGAATTCAAAGTGTAGGACATGAGAATCAAAGCCACGCTAAAGAGGATCGATGGCAATGAGGTTTTCTTTTTTTTTTTATCTTTTTTTACTGGAAGTTCTGGATTGGCAATACATCCAGATGGCACAAGAACCTACAGGACATGTAACAACTGTCCTGGTGTGGAACTAACACCTACCCACATATTCTCATGTCCAGCAATGGCCGCAGCCTTGCAGAAAATTGACATGGACCCAGAGCTGAAGCTTTACACACCCAAGATAGTAGACATTGCGACTGCTGTGATAGAGATGCATGGAGACATCTGAGGTTCTTCATTGGACACAACAACAACAACAGAAAATCGACATGGACCCAGAGCAGAAGCTTTAGACACCCAAGATAGTGGACAGTGCGACTGCTGTGATAGAGATGCATGGGGACATCTGAGGTTCTTCATTGGACACGACAACAACAGAAAATTGACATGGACCCAGAGCAGCAGCTTTACACACTCAAGATATTGAACATTTCGACTGCTGTGATAGAGATGCATGGGAACATCTGAGGCTCTTCATTGGAAACGACAACAACAACAGAAAATCGACATGGACCCAGAGCAGAATCTTTACACACCCAAGATAGTGGACAGTGCGACTGCTGTAATAGAGATGCATGGAGACATCTGAGGCTCTTCATTGGACACGACAACTGAAAGTTCTAGCTTATAACATTTTTCAAATCGTTCTGTCAGCTTTCTTCTATGGTCAGTCTGATGATTTGTCTAATTTGTTTCGTTCATTTTTTCCTGTGTCTTATTCTGTAAGTTCAATCGTTCCTTACGCAATGTTTTCTCTAGGCATTCCTCTGATGACACGACCACTCTATCTCAGAATTGAAACAAATTCTCTTTCATCATATGTTTAGCGAGGTATTCTTGGAAGTTATTAGAGTAGAATCCTGTAATCTCTATAACTTCTCTCCAAACAGTTACCTTGAATATATGAAAATCAAATGATAATTATATTTAAAAAAATTATAAGACGCCGAAACTCTATTAAATAATGAATAGTCGTTTATTGATGGTAGATTGGCGTTAACGCTTGGATCTTTACGAGTTAGAGTTAGGATCTCCTAACATTTCTGTTTTCTGTGCGCCAATTGTCTAAATTTGTTGTTGTCGTGTCCAATGAAGAGCCTCAGATGTCTCCATACATCTCTATCACAGCAGTCGCAATGTTCACTATCTTGGGTGTGTAAAGCTGCTGTTCTGGGTCCATGTCAATTTTCTGCAAGACTGCGGCCATTGCTAGGCATGATAATATGTGGGTAAGTGTTAGAACGTTTAAATTCGTGCTTGACATTTTTTGTTTGAATAAGTTTAAAGAGAGCAAAGGCATGTGACAGGAATGGTCATCTCTGCAAGGTAAGGAATATTCAGAAGTAGAGTTGCCATTCCGTTGAAATAACCATGGAAGATGGCACTGCACGAGAAAAACCCAGACAGTTCACACATGTACTAGCGTGAACTATAGCTTATAAAACTAAAAGAAATATTAGTCAAGCATTACAGTATTAGAAGATACCGTAAAAACCTATCTGAGAAGTCATTTGTCTTAGGTTTTCTTTTTTCTTTTTTTTTTTTTTGAGTGATTTTAGTAGGAACTTTTTGTATCTTTCCAATAATTCAGTGATTATGGACATCTGACCCTTTCTAAAGTGAAGAGTCGGTGGACGAGTGGGTCTCGATTCCCGACAGCCATGAACTGGGATCGAATCCCGCATTTGACACTTTGTTTTAATATGGGAATAACCTTCACATATTATTCATTGTTGCAAATATCATAAACTAGGTTGTTCTTTTTGAGCGGTACCTAATAAAGTGATTTTGAAACAAGATGTCTAAAGTGTGAGTCGGTGGACGAGTGAGTAAAACCCTCGATTCCCGACAGCCATGAACCGGGATCGAATCCCGCGTTAACACTTTGTTTTAATATGTGAATAATCTTCACATATATTATTCATCATTGTAAATACAAGTACCAACTACTTGTACCATAAGCTAGGTTGGTCTCCCCTGGACCCTTGGAATATTTGACCAAATTCTGGTCAGTTTCCAAGATGACTAGCATAGCAACGGCACCCATTTTCAAATAAATGGACACAACAACATAAGCTAGGTTGCTCTTTTTGAGCGGTATCTAGTAAAGTTATGTTTGAACCAGAACTGTCTAACATGATTATATCTAAGTTTTCTTTGCCCCTGAAGACTGAAGGTTTTGACTAGCCTATATAGAAGATCATTGGGAAGCAAAATGAGAACTGATATAGTCCAAACTATCCCAACAACCATCAGAATGCAAGTACCACTTAACGAAGATGTGACGTCAATGAATTCCTTCTGGTATAAAACACAAAAAATACCTTTATTTCGAATTTAAAAATTACATTAATTTGTTAGTGAGAGAGTGGGTACATTAAAATCTTTGTCGATGAAAAATTTGTAAATATCGTACTTGGCTTTGTACAGGGGATGTTGTAATTCAGGTTTGTCGCGTTCCATGATAAAGTTTTCTGGACAAAACTGGTAAAACCAAGTCGATGTTGTGTTCTTTTGTTTCGTTGATAATATGCTTTATGGCTCAATATATCGGTGTCAGAAAGAAACTTGGTGAAACGCAGGGCTCATGGAATACTCTGATTAACAACACTATAGTGAATAATTTAGTTCTCCAAATTCAGATTACGATGAGGACAACAGAAATGCAAATTGAAACTAGTTTACATAGTTTTCTTTTTTTTGGGCTCATGTTAATATTGAATTGTATATAGTACTTGATTTATGTTTATTTAAAACCATCGCTATACTGGGAGAATCCTGTATGGGTCTTGATCCCTAATAAAGGCTTTTTTGTGTGTATATATCGGTGTCAGGTGGTCCCTGGTAGGCTATGTTTTCCTGGTTCTCGTTAGGTTCGGGTAGAATTGCAGAAGCAGGGGCCATTAGAGCTCACTTTTCAGTTTATTCTACATTTCCCAGGGGCAAGGAACTATCAGTGAATGAAATTTTAAAATCTATACATTAGAGAGCCAATCTCCCATGAGAGAGCCTCTAAAAATATAGCTAAATCCGTTTTTTTATTAGAGACTTGGTCTGAGATGATGGACTCCTTATGGCTTGACGTGACATGTCTTCAGGAGAGCCTTGGGTTAGCTATGTTTCAAGGAAGTCTCTTATGATAAACTCTAATTTATAAAAATAAAAGTGCAGACATTGTACTAAATTCGAAAAATCGCGTGAGAACGCCCTTGCAACCTCAGAAAAATTTTTAACGCCTTGCCAAACGCTTTATTTTTATTTATTTCTCCTGACGAGGACAAAAGATTTTTGTTGAAACGTTGAGAAAATAAAAAAAAACTTTAACAGGCCGAAGTGTCTATTTTTCACAGAAATATGAATGGCAGCCTCTATCTTCAGGATAAAAGTGTAGAAGGTTTGAAAAAGGTACTTTGTAGGAATACTAATTTTTGGGGTTAAAACCTCTTTATCTTAACATCTGGAAATATAATTGTAGCGTAAAAATAATCTAAAAAAAGCTGACAATTTCTGTTTTAGAAATAGTACAAAAGTGAATTTGTACTTAGATCAGGTGGATAAATTATTTTTAAAAAGGCATTTCCTGATCGTGCAACTGAAAGTTGCTGATGGCTTGCGCCATCTATCGGAATAAATATCAACTAATCGTTGGTTTTTAATTATTCCAGAATTGACCAATACCGTTTCTTGATTAATCAAGAAAAACTAACCACGTACGGGTTTCGGGCTGTTGGCCCTCGTCAGCGTGGTGCAAGCTGTACCTCAACGACCAAAAAAGCTGGTCTTTGGGGAATCCTGAAAAAACATGAAACAGGTATTTAGGCCGGAAGGGCGTGAGAACGCCAACCAATATTAAAAATAGTACAAAAGAGAATTTGTGCTTGTTCTGGAATAATTAAACATCAACGAATAGGTGATATTTATTCCGAAAGATGGCGCAAGCCATCAGCAACTTTCAGTTGCACGATTTGGGAATGTTTTTTTTTTTTTCTTAATTTCTGTTTTGTTATGTTGACAACTGATATCCCTTAGAATATCATATTAGATTCATTATTTTGTTCGATTTATGTGAGTAGTTCTATACGCTCCAGAAACCTAGGTTAACTAAATAATTTATGGAAAAATAGTACAAAAGTGAAATCACAATACTGGGATCAGGTGGATAAATTAAAAATCAGGAGATGCATTTTTCCTAAATATTTTTTTTTTTTTTCGTAGCGAATTTCTGAAGTTTTAACAGTGGAGATTTTTTTGCTGCTGCTATTTTAAACTCCAATTTCCCACAATCACTTATAGAAGAATAACAAATTTTTCTGAATATATAGAAATCCATATTTAAAACTTTAGATAATAAAAAGGGATATATTGAAGTGAATAAAAGATTTGCTAATATTTCAGTTGGCTGAACGTCAACCTTTGTCAAGGCATTACATTTAATATAAACAAACTTCATAATAACAAAACTTTATACAAAATGTAATGACTTGATAACGGTTGGCATTCAGCAAACCGAAATATTGACAAATAAATCTTCTATTCAATTCAATATATGCTTTTATATTATCTCTAAACATAGATAATATAATATCTGAAACACAATTTTCCCTCTAAATATTCCTGAAAGCTATAGGAAGGATACCGTTTTATTAATTTTTACCTCATATTCCTATCATTTTGAAGATGTATGTGTGCCCTTTTGTATTAAGGTATTTTCAAAATATATAATAATTCACAAAAATGTAAACAAGATCGCAAAAAACTTAATAAATATTCTCAAATGAACCTCTCTAAGTATTAGTATTAGTATAGAGTATTAATATTTATAGGTTCAAATCCTGAGAGAATCAGCCTAAACGTTTTCTATTTTAAATATTTATAAAATATACATACAATTTTAAAATTATAACTTCACATTAAAATAAAGATATTTTAAATTTATTAAATTTGTTTATTTATCAATTATTCTTACTAGTTTTCGTTGACAGAGTAAAAATATTTATCATATTTTCAAAAAAAATTGAATAGGATAATATGTATATTTTAATATGCATTTAGCTAAATAGCTACACTAAATACGCTTCTATTTACATATCAACAAATAAAATATTGTAACAAAGTATTTATTATATTTTATTTACATATTATTAATTTTTTTATATTTATATTATTTATATTTTTCTACTCTGGAAACTTCCCTCATTGTTTAACCTGTATTTTATAAATGTTGATTTGTGATTGTGTCTTAAATAAATTGTTGTGTCATCCTGAAGTTTGTCTTTCCTGATTTTTCTATGTTACAATATTGATAAATATAAACAAATTTTCTAAAATATTATTATGGAAATTAAATTTACATATTCACTATATATATCTATGTATATATATAGCTAGTTCTTTTTTTTTTTAATATTATTTAGTCATTATAATCAGAGAAAGAAAGAGGTGCATCGATCAAGCAGATTGTATATTTTCACCAGGCGATCAAATATTTTAGCAGATTCCAGTTTACCTTTTTAAAAAGAAACTACCTAATCGCTTCAAATAGTCTCTCCATTAGCACAACTCTAATACAGATTGGAAAGATGAATGAATCAGAAAATACAGAGAATAGCGATACATCAAATCAAAGCTCTTATGATCAAAACTCGTCAGAAGATTCATCAACAAATCAAGAATCAAACAGTCCTCAACAAGATGAGAATCAGGGTAATAGAGAAAACCCAGAAGAAAATAATCCTCCAGAAAACATAAGGCCCAATAGAGTATGGAGAGGAGTAGATTATGTAGCTATGTATCGAATTTCAGGATATATTATATTTGCACCCATCACTGTACCAATGGTAGAAGGAGATCTACCAGAAGGTGTAGAAATTAAGGATGACGATTGTCCCATATGTTATGATCCTCTGCGTTCTAATGATCCCTGTATTAATATCCCTTGTCGCCATCTATTCTGCAAGGCGTGTATTAGTAGATGGGTAGAACAGCATATAACCTGTCCAGTTTGTAGAGGTATAATTGAAGTAATCTACGAAATCCTTTAGAAATTTTCGCAAAAACGCATAAATTATTTATAAATATAAACGATGTGAAATGTCATTCAAAACATTTGTTTAACTTTTATCTATAACGTATTTCTTTTTAATATTCCATTTTTAATTGTGATGCAAGACTATATAATATTTTTTAAATTATTTGACTCTTTGTGCGTTTGAAGATACATTAAACTGCTACTTTATAAATTATCACAAAAACGCATAAATGATTTATAAATATAAACGAGGTGAATTGTCATTCAAAACATTTGACTTTTATCGTATTTCTATTTAATATTTCATTTTGAATTGTGATGTAAAACTATATATAGCAATAAAAAAATTATTATTATTTGGCTCTTTGTGTGCGTTTTCAACTACCGTGAACTGTTCCTTTCCTCGTAATTTGAGTGAAGTTTTACAGTAAGTTTTTATTTCTCCTCTTATTTTGGATATCCCTCTCAAAGTATTTATAGAATAGTAAATGGTTTAGTTTATAAACATGGTACACGCAGCTTTAATGTTTTAGTTATAATGAATAAAATATAAAGTACATTTATTTACGTTTTAAATATTATAAGGCCGCTCCAAGCTTAATAAATAAAATAGAACGTTTTTAACATGAATTAGCTTGCCTATCTGTTATAAGAAATTTAAACTTATTTTTGACGCATATGATTCTTTTTAAAATAATTATTGCCCTTACACTGCAATTATGTAAAATATCATGAAAAATATAATTTACCATTGCAAGAAAGACAGTTGAAAATTTATTTTAAAAAGAACCATACGCATCAAATAGTTTTAAATTTCTCGAAATAGAACTTTGTTTAATGATAAATTTTGTTGAATTGAGAATTGCAAAGTTGAAGTTAAATCATACCTGTTTTCATTATATCTATATATAAATTATTTTTAATTTTTATATTTACTTTTAAATATTAATTTAATATGGTTATTGTAGGCATAACTTGACTTTTTAAATATTTTCTTTTTTTTTTCGCTATAATATTTGATTCGTATTGGTGATAAAATATACTAAAATTATTTAAAAATTAAGTTGAACACATTTTCATTCTGGATAATCCTGGGCGACATCCAGATTTGTAAAGGAATTGCAAACTACTTATATAATTGCCTTATTCTGTCTGTGTGAAGTTCACGGATAGAATTTGGTCACGTGTCAAGTTACGGTAAGTAGAAATTTAAAAATTAAAAAAAGATGCCGAAACCCGGGATCGAACTAGGGACCTTTAGATATTCAGTCTAACGCTCTCCTAACTGAGCTATTTCGGCTTATTTAACATATACACAACATATTTTAACAGTATATAAAGTAGAATCAGGAAAAACTCTTAGTGAAAATTTCAGGTCTCTATCCCGAATATCCGTCGTGTTATTTGCAAATTTGCTCTTTCGCTCGCGCCTCTAGCGGTGAAAATGGGGGGTAATACCAGCTGACCTAATGTACATGTAAAGTTTGGAGCGGGACGTTTCACAAGAGTGACATCCACGGCTCCAATTTATAATTGTAACGAATAGTATTTGAATAAAACATTTAATCGGGTAAAAGCCGGGCGTTGCCCGGGTCATTCGGCTAGATAAAAATAAAATGCAAGATTTCTCATATATAGGGTTATTTATAGAATCTATATTGCATCTTTGGGAACTAACTTTATTGAACGCTGGTAGATTTGAGGAAGTTCTCTTTTAAATGTTAGCCTTCTCACCTAAATTATAAACTATGTTTTGCCCTTTATGGCGCAATGATAAGCTCTTCCTAGTATGGTAAATAGATATTAATTAATATATGAATCAATATAAATGGAACATACTCCTTCCCCCAAGATAGAGGACATTGCGATGCTGTGACAAGAGATGCATGGAGACATATGAGGCTCTTCATTGGACACGACAACAACAACACTCCTCCTTTCAAGATAATTCTGGGCGAAACGCAAAAAAAAACGACAAAAACAGCATTCCTGTATGGGGGAGGACAGTGTGGTGACATCTGCGGCAAGTATAAGACGTGGGAAGTTGCTTCCGGGCGTGTGGATGATTCTGCAAGACGGTGCCAGGAGAGCTTGACATCGGTACGGACTACAAGGCGGTGTAGTCCAGGCTGGACATGTACAGTTTGGAGCGGGACGTTTCACAAAGGTAACATTCACAGCGCCAAGGATCCTTCTGACGGGGAAGTTGAAGGCAAGTCTCACTTATTGTATTCCTTCTGTTCAGTGCGACATATAATAAAGCGATAACTTTTGCTGCAACCTAAAGAACCCACGTGTGTATCTGTGTGCCAACCTGACTAGACAAAGAATACGAATAGCGTCTGGGTACGACGTAACAATAAATAGAAATATTTCCCTAAGGCTAAATATGATGAAAATGCTTGTTTAGAAAATTCTTTTATTGGATTTTTCACTCTTTTGAAAAGCTCAAAGTATGTCATTTAAAGTTCAAGATAGCCTTATGCCAATGACCCACCAAACCGATGCATTTATTAAGGCAGAACATTTTGCCATGTTAATGATTTAAAAGAATAAAAAGCATCTTTATCAGTTAGTAAATTTCAAGAAAATCTGTTTATGACGTTTATCAAAACAAATTTATTAATTGTTCCATGAAATTATATAATATAACTATGGTATTTGTGCTATTTTTGTGAGAAAATAAATATTTTATTACGCCACTTTTGTGTCAAGGATGGTCAAATAAGCATGTGAGATAGGTAAGGATCTCTGCTCGACTCCTCTTTATTTGCCTTCGTGTATTATGGACAACAAAGCAAGTAACATACATCATCCAACAGTCAACAACAGGGAGGACGACTTCATTCCTCGCAAGTTGGTCTTCTTCATCTGATTGGTCCATTCCTCCCCCCAGTCCACATGTGCCTGACGGTTTTAGCCTCCTTAGAATATTGTCATAACAATGATCATAATTCGAAAAAGTTAAGTCAAAGACAAATATTCGTTCATGATGCTTGTTTCGTTAATCTCAAAATCCTAAGAATCACCTAATTGTGTACCAAAAGAGACACACTTTCCCCTTTAATCATGCATTACAACATCATTATGTTTTTCACCCCAATACGGAATGTAATGTTGGTTATAATAAATGAGCCATAACACCAGTTTTTGCAAATTTAAACAAAGGCTAATCTGTATATACATCTTGTATCAACATATATAAATTAAGACAAATATTCTTTTTTTATTATTATTTTAAAAAATACACCACAATTATTTATCAATTTGAAGTTATCCATATCACTAAGCACAAAATATTTACATTTTGATGATTGGTATAATGCTATATTTATATTCAAACAAATTTTTCCACTTTCTAGAAAATTTCATTATAAAAATTAATTTGCATTTTCTCTTTAATCATATATAAAAGTAGTTATTTTTTTATTTTTTATTATCAGAGAGAGTTGCATGAAAAAAAAAACAGCATTTTTATATTTTTTAGAAGTCAAGTAAACATTTTGGCAATCTTCAGTTGACTTAATAACTATTTTATCGAATAATTTCAACACAAGCATAACTCAAATACATATTGGAAAAGATGGATATACTAGAAAATATGGAGAATATCTGTATAAATTTATTATCATTTACAAAGAGCACGCGATATCCGTCTTGGATATTTGCATGCATACAAAAGTTTGGGAGCTTATTTACAGTAATTATTAACATGATTTTAGTTATTATAAATAGAAATTATTAACGTATTTGTCAATTAGTTAACGATTTAATTACCCTATAATGAATATTAGTGAACATCACAGATAAGAACAGAAATTTAGAGCTATTTACAGCATATAACTATATACCAGTTATTACAGCCCAGGCTATCTATTACTAAAAAACATTCTACAAAATCTATTAAAATTTATATACATATATCTATTATTAACTATTTGATTTAAACTATTTATATTTATTTGATTTTTGACTCTCAAGTCCTCTACAAGTCGACAGTCAGTTAGAATATGTACAGGATTTTCTTCTTCTGCACCACATGAGCATTTAGGCGAATCCGTCTTTCTGACATTGTACAAATATGATCTAAAGTTACCGTGTCCAGTAAAAAATTGAACGTTGTAAAAATTTGGCTTGACATATTTGGGTATTTGGGAATCAGTGAAAAAGGACTTGAAATTGGTATTAGTCTTCTCATAGTATTTCGGCAATTTTTCCCTTATATAATTAGAAATTATATTCCTACTTGAAGAGTCAAATCGATTGTAATTTATTTCGGTTTTCAACATGTTAGATTCAATATATTCAGTAAGTTTGGGGATTTGTGCAAGTATGTGTGTACAATCCGATGATGTTGTACTGTAGGCCTGTATACAATGTTTTAAAATATTATATTGAAGAGAGTTTAGTTTGTCCTTGGACTTTTTGTTTATGAATGGATATCATATTGAATAACCATAGGTAATTGTACTTCGATATAATGTCTTATACAATATCAGTCTTCGTCTAAAGTCTAGACCCCATGCTTTCTTTGTCAGGCCAAATAGGTATCCACTAGCTCTAGTTACTTTTATGATCATTTCATTAACGTGAGGCGTAAAGTCCAGTTTGCTTCGGACTCGGTGGTTTTTAATAATCACTCCTAGGATCTTAAGTTCTTCAACCGGTTTAATTAACTTGCTACCTGAGACTATTATATCGCTATTGCATTTATATAAATATAATATTTTTGTTTTTTCATCTGACAATTTTAATTTACGACTTTCACACCACTTATTGATTTTTCTTAATACATTATATATTGTCTTTCTTAGTTGTTCAGGAGTTTTATTCCAACATATTAACGTAATATCATCTGCATATCCTATTGTTTCACAATTATCATCCATATTATTATTCAGTATCTCATTAATAAGAATGTTCCATAATGTGGGAGACAGTGGTCCTCCCTGTGGACATCCTTTACTTAATTTCTTATTAATTTCAGTTGAGGAATATCTAAATCTTACTCTTCTATTATCAAAGTATGATTGTAGAAGTTTTATCATTGAAGCCTGCACACCATCTTCATCTAGTCTTTTCATCAAGGCCGGCCACCATGCATTATCAAACGCTGCACTAATATCCACTGCAATTATTGCTGCATATTCTCTTGTTTTCTGTTCTAACGCAATTTTTATTATTTCAGTTAGTGCAGTAATAGTAGATTTCGATCTTCTAAAGCCATGTTGTCGATCACTTAGTAAATTAAAATCTTCATAATATTTTATTATTCTATCATTAATTATTTTTTCAAATATTTTAGAAATGTTGGAATTAAGACATAAAGGTCTATAATTTTTATAGTTATTAAAATCTGTTTTTCCAGGTTTCGGAATAATTATTGCCTCTGCTCTTTTCCATTCAGCAGGATAGTATTGTAGGTCTAAACATTTTTAAAATAGTTTCACCAATATAGGAGCTATAAATTGTTTAGTGTGCCTTATCATGTTGTTAGAAATGTTGTCTATTCCGGGAGATTTCTTTGGATTTAATTTGTCAATTAAGTCGTTAACTTCAGTAATCATAACCATCGGTTTTTCTTTATTAAGTAGTTTTAAATTATAATTTCTTATAATTTTATGGGTGTGTTTGTATCTTCTTCACATTTATCATCTGGAAATAAGTTATTTAATAATTCCTCACCCTTCTGCAAACATTCCATATCACTATTACCCTCCAAAATTTGCATATTTCTCTTCCGATTAGATCCACTTTTGATGTTTTTATACACCTTATATAAGTTTCCATAAGGGTTGTTCGATTTGTTTTCCTCCAGAAAAATTCTCCAGGATGCTTTCCTAGCTTTTTCTATTTCCCGTAAATACTTATTTCGTATGCTTTTATAGTATTGTTTAATATGATTAGGGCAATTTTTGTTTCTATAGTAACAGTTTCTAAGATAATGACACACACACACACACACAGTGATCCTTTAGAAGCTGTAAATTCGTATTCCACCACTTATTACTAATATTATTTTTTGTTGTCATATTATTATTTACTTTAAGTGAATTATGTGCTGCCTCAATCAGTATGTTCGTAAGTTCTTTCACCGTTTGATCAATCATTTCTGGTGTATCCACTATATCTAGGAGGGTTTCAATTTTTTCTCGTTCAGTACTGTTAATTCTCTGACTAAAACTTAACCAGTTCGCATTTTTCTCATTAAATTTCCAAGTGGAATAATATTTTTCTGAACTAAATTGTTCGTTTGTATATATTTCAAAAAATATAGCTACATGATCTGAAATTTGCGATATCTGCTGTGTCTTCCAATTTCTGATCGCCGCAATTGCCTGTTTATTTGTTAGTGTGAGATCAATCACACTTGCATCACGACACGTGGAAGTTTTATTATTATGGATAGTTAAGTTTATTTCATCTATAATAGGGATCAGTCTATGTCCATTATAATTTTTCCTAATATCATACCATAACGGAGCTCTGGCATTGAAATCGCCGCAAATTATCACCGGTATATGTAAATTTGTATTGATTAACTTCTTCATAAATTCTTCGTGCTCATTTTTGATTGAATTCGGATGTATATAAATGTTGGAAAGATATATTTTCTTACTTTTTGTTTGTATGGTTATAGTTGTAGCGAATGTGTTAGTGAATTCTGTACTTAATTGAATTTTAAGCTGCTATTTCTTACAATTATTGCCGTATTTATATTGGGACTATTCATCAATTGATATTTTGTACAAGGTCTTGGAAATATTACCTCCTCTTTGATTATATAAGGTTCTTGTATCATTACTATATCTGCATTTCTAATTTCATCAGATGCACAAAGCTCATTTATGCAATTTTTGCTTTTTCTGGTATTTTGTTGAATAATTTTGATTTTGTCAATATATTGTTTTCGCCCCATCATTCTGGAAGTTTATTATTGGCCCGCATCTTCTATATGTGTAGAATAGTCTGTTCTTTGTATTATAATTTGCATCTCTTTTATAGGATATAGGATATTAGTCTGTTCTTTGTATTATAATTTGCATCTCTTTTTTTATAGGATATAGGATATTCACGATTAGTCATAATAGAGGAAGACTCTGGATTGCAAAATCTAGTACACACATATAGTGAATGCTCCGATGATCGGACTTTAGGAGAATCTATTGATGAGGGCCAAAATGATGAAACTGGTTCATTTTTAAGTGAAGAATTTGACGCACAAACAAATATTGCCAAACTATTGGAGATCATTTCAGGAAAACATTATCCATATCACAACGATATCATAGTAATACCTTTATTGGAATATAGAAATAGCTCTTTTGGGGAAGATCTTTAGAAGATTTCTTAAGAAAAAAATCCAACACGTCTTCTACCAGTGGAAATAGATGATATGCCAGAAAATGTCGAAATAAGATATGAGAGGTGTAGCATATGTTTATATCCTGTTAAGAAATTATCATTGACAATTCCTTGTCTCCATCAATTTGAAAAACGCCATGTTGTTTCATACACAATTTTTCCAATTTTTTTATTTCAAAAATTTCCTAAGCCTTTGAAATATAAAAAACATTGATGCTTCCATGAAATTAGATTTTTCATCATGGTATTAGTGTTTATTTGTTCTCAAGCATTGTCCCTCTTTTCTGCATGACTGGAGGGATTAGCATTCTTCACTTCCCAATTGGATTGAGAACACTTATATAGCCATCAAGTTATTTTCTTCAACCTCTTGAATTATTCCCAGGCACATTTTTTAGGGATTATTTTGGCAGTGGTGCTAGATTTTGCAATCCAGAGTCTTCCTCTATTATGATTAATCGTGAATAATGCGCCAAGGTTAAAAAAGAAGGTTCAAAAAGTACCTGGTTTTTGTCAATGAGATCTTCGCTCAAAACATTTATTAGTTTTATTTATTCGCTGGTATAACTACCTTTTTACTAGCCACAACCTTTCCCATATAATTTGGAGAATTTAGTGTGTTTTTGGCCTCTTCTAGCCTTATCGCTTTTCGGTCTTTTTGCTAAGATCAAGGTGTATCTAGCCTTATTTCATCACGTTAACAATTGATCATGGCCTTTGTTGCCATTAAGAAATTCCACCCGATAGTTGTTGACACAATTGCAGTTTCTATTGAGGAGGACAATAAATTCATATGGCTGGCTCAAACCGGCCAACTGACGTGACGTTCTTGCCATCAGCAACCTTGAGGGTAATTACATTATCCTTGAACATCATCTAGTTGTCCTCTTAATCCATTGAAGATAAGTGAAAATGAGGCACCTGATATTGAAACTAAAGTGTAAAATTCAATGTCGTCAATGATGATTTCGACATAATTTTGTTTCAATTGTTAAAATCGGGAGGTTTTATACTTTTAGTATTATAGAAGAAAAAAAATTATGAACATAATATACCTCGCTTTGGGCGCCATTGTTATAATGGGGAGGTTTTATACGTTTTTATCGTTGTTGTGTCTTTAAATAAACTATTTCCAGATCTCTACATGTCCAAATATTCGGGCGCGAGTGGCTTCAGAAAAGCAGACCACAAATTTATTCATCTATGGCACATGTAGAGACTTAAAGCTGTGCCGGCTAGCAATAATGTTGAAGGGGAAATAAACCAATCATTTTTGGCTAAACAATTTTTTATTTAGATCAATAAAATAAACTTTCAATGTACAACAGATATTAGTAAAAAAAATAAAGAAATAATACTTAAATAGGATCACGCACATATATAAGATGTATATAAAAAAAAGGATTAAAAACTGTTGAAGATATTAATCTGCGATTTTAAATGTTTCTTTTTGACCAGTACTTTTGTTTTGTTTTTGCTTTTCCTAAAATGTTTCTTTCTTCTTCTTCATTATTATTTGTTCTATATGCAAAGCTTTGTTTTTTGAGACTTGAATAAACAAATTCACGTTTATTATATTTTTGTGTGCTTTTAAAGTTAAAACACAACAGGTTATGGGCCCAGCACGCTTCCACTGCGAAATATAACAAAAACGAAGCAATGGTAAGCCTAAATATATTTCTATTTTGTTTATCACGTTAAAATTTATATTAGTAATGGCTGGAATGTATAATATTAAAATGGGTATGAATATTCCCAAATTGGAAGGGTTAATAAACTGGCCAGAATAAAGGAAAAATATAAAATTGCTTTTAACAATAAACAAAGTAATAGGCGTTGTTGATGGAACATATAGAAAGCCAATAAAACAAGAAACAAATGAAGAAAAATAGGCATATGTAAAATGGGAAAGTGAAGATGCAATATCCCAATTGTTATTTACAACAAGTGTGATGCCTGATGTGAGTCAACTAATCATTCCCTGCTCAAGTGCTAAAGATATGTGGGACAAATTGTTAAGTGTCTATGAGCAAAGCTCTGGTCAAAAATTAGACATGCTCTATAATCAATTCTTTAATTTTAAGAAAGATCCTACAGATGATATTTCAAAGCACATTTCAAAACTAGAAAGTTTATGGAATGATATGCAAAATGAACTTACTAAACAAGAAAATTTGAAATTGCCTGAATCCATGCTGATGTGCAGAATCATAAACACCTTGCCTGATGAATATTTTGATTTTAAAAGTGTTTGGGAATCAGTGTCTAAAGAAGAACGTTCTGTAGACAATCTCACACAAAGGCTTCGGTTACTCGAAATAAGAATTCAACAGCGAGATGAATGCAGCGCATCAAGTTCGACAGTACTAATGGCAAATGCATATGAAAATAAGCAAAATATGAAGGGAAAAGTTACCAAAAGTAATGAAATTTTTCAGAAAACAAGAGAAACAAGAGAATGTTACTTTTGTCATAGAAAAGGACACTTGGCCAAAGATTGTAGGTATGCAAAACAGAAGAAACCAAAGGATAAAGAAAAGGATGAAACTAAATTAAAACTTCATTCAAAATTAAGTGAAAGTTTAATCAGTGAAAGATTCAATGAACAAGATGAAGACATTTGGATTGGTGACTCAGGAGCTACTAACCACATTACAAGAAATGCAAGTTTTTATACTTCTTATAAGGATTTTCCAACCCAACAGACTGTTAAAGTTGGAAGTAATGAAAATTTGATAGCTTATGGAAGTGGAACTATAACAATTGAAACTTGTGTAAAAGGTAAATGGTAAACTCACTACCTAACTGATGTATGGTATGTTCCCAATTTCAGTCGTAATGTGATGTCATTACAGTCCACATTGGATAAAGGGTTTGAAATGAAAATGGATAAAAAAGGTTGTAAACTTTTTAAGACAACAACTGGAGAAGTTATTGTAGAAGGAAAAAGACTACCAGGAGGCTTGTATGGTATGTTAATAACAAGTATCAAACCTGAAAATGCTGCAGAAGTCAATTTAGCCAAAACCCAAAATGTCAATATGCTACAACTATGGCATGAAAGATTTGGACATCAAAATAAAAGACATGTTCAAAAATGGCTTAAAGAACAAGGAATAGATGCAGTCATGGACAATGAACCTTGCGAGGCATGCATTTATGGCAAGCAACATAGACTGAGTTTTGGATCAAGAGAATAATATGCTTCTACCCAACCTGGAAATTTAATTCATGTAGATGTATGTGGCCCTATGCAGGAGGTTTCGAAAGGAGGGATGAGATACTTTGTGTGTTTCAAAGATGATTTTACAAAATACCGATCAGTGTATTTCCTAAAAGAAAAGTCACAAGTCATTGAAAAGCTAGAACAATTTCTCTTGGAAACAAAGACTACTGGACATATAGTGAAAGAAATTCTCACAGATGGAGGAAAGGAGTTTGTAAATAAAGAAACCTCAAAAATTACAAACAAGTATGGTATTAATCATAGAATCACAATGCCATATACTCCACAACAGAATGGTTCAGCGGAAAGAGAAAACAGGATTTTAATAGAAGCGGCTCGTTCAATGATATATGCCAAAAATATGTGCCTAAAGCTTTGGGCAGAGGCAGTTAACACTGCTACATATGTTTTGAATAGAACAGGACCAACACAAATTGAGGGAAAGACGCCTTATGAACTATGGTTTGATAAAAAAAAACAGCAGTTGATCATCTTCAAATATTCGGAACTGAATGTTTTGTTCATGTGCCTGATGAAAAGAGAAGAAAGTTAGATGCCAAAAGCGAAAAAGGTATTTTAGTTGGTTATTGCAGTAACAAGGATGTGTATCGAATCTGGATGCCGAACTCAAACAAAGTTGTCACAAGTAGGGATGTAATATTCAAGGAAACTATACCAACATTTAGCCTTGCTATTGAAAAAAGAAATAAGGAACTTTCAAGTAATCAGATAGATGAACAAAATGATACTCAAGATATTGAGAAAATTGAAAGCAATGTTCAAACATCAGACTATACAATCTAAGAGATCGATCAAATATATCAAAACCTCAAAGGTATATTGATGCTGAAATAAATATTGCAGGAGGTCTTGAACCCAAGACATACAAAGAAGCAATGGATTCTTCAGATGCACAATTTTGGAAAGAAGCAATGAATGAAGAAATGAATTCTTTAACGGAAATACGAATGCACAACATTACCACCTGGCCAAAAACCAATTGATTGTAAATGGGTATTAAAGACCAAATTGAATTCTAAAGGAGAGATTACAAGATTTAAGGCAAGACTGGTGGCAAAAGGGTTTGTACAAAAGAAGGGTATAGATTATGAAGAAACATTTAGTCCTGTGGCAAGACATGACACCATAAGAACTCTTTTAGCAATTGCTGCTAATGAAGACTTAAAATTGGTACAGTTTGACATAAAGACAGCCTTTCTATATGGAGACTTACAAGATCAAATTTATATCAAACAACCTGAAGGATTCAACAATGGAACAGATCTTGTATGGAAATTGAAGAAAAGTCTCTAAGGACTTAAACAGTCACCAAGATGCTGGAATCAGAAAATAGTCAACTTCTTGAAAGAAAGATGTCTGAAGGAAAGTACAGCTGACCCCTGTTTATTCTTCAGAAAAACAAATGATCAACTACTCACTATTGCCATATATGTTGATGATGGAATCATTGCTGGTACAAATGAACAGGAAATCAAAGAATTTCTTGATGAACTAATGTTTTCATTTAAGATCACAAGTGAACCATTAAATTACTTTTTGGGTATTGAGATAGAGCGGCAACCGGATGGGTCAATCTTTATAAATCAAAAGGCATATATAAAAAGAATTCTTGAGAAATTCAATATGTCTCAAGCGAATAAAGTAGGAACACCAACTGATAATTCTACTGTTCCTGGGGAAGCAGAGATTCTAGAAAATGTTCCCTTCGTGAAGGGATTGGTAGTCTGATGCATCTGAGCTGCTTAACAAGACCCGATATCACTTTTGCATTGAATAAAGTTTCTCAAAAACTTGCAGCACCAACAAAATATGACTGGGAAGCAGTTAAACGAATCTTCAAATATCTTGTAGGAACAACTGAATATGGAATTATGTACCAAAAGGGTCATATAGTAGTAGTTTTGGAATCTTTCAGTGATGCAGATTTTGCTGGAGACCCAGAAACTAGAAGATCTACCAGTGGAGTTGTGTGTAAACTGGCTGGTGGTGCTATTTCTTGGTGTTGTCTTTGTCTTAAATTTGAAAAAAAGAAAGACAATACAAGGTCCCGATGGCTTAACCTGAACTAAACGCTCCTAGCTTTACAGTAATGCTGGAAACTGACTTGAAAATTATAAATTGATAAATCAATACCTTTGTTGCAGGGATCAGTAGAAGTTGAGTCACAACGGTGGATGACGAGGCCTAAGTTAGAAAACAGTGATGAATAATTAAAACTTATTGAAAGAAATATTTATTTAAAAATCACACAAATTAATATTAATACAAATATTATTCAAAACAATTATTAAAATTTATGAGAGATAGTTCTTTTTCAGGCCTGTCAAAACCAAACGTTAGCATCGAAAACAGTTTGTTTACCGGAATTTCAGGGTTAATCCTTTTTTTTGCTCGCTCAGCGGGTGCAGTGTTGCCGGGCTCGGTTGGTCCAAAAATACCTATTTTTGCGTCACTCTCCCACCTTGACCTTTTGAACTTTGCTATAAGGTCAATATTTTAATTAAAAAACAAACTTCAATTAAACCTAATCGGTAACTTGACTTTTCTTCCAGAACGCGTGTAAACATTCCCTACTTTTACTGGAGTAGTTTTCTCTTGCACTGACACGGACTCCACACGGGTGTTTTCTCACTGACGATCTCATCCTCCGCTGGCTTAAGCTCCCCGTCGTCTTGCTCTACGTCATCAGATGGTACTTCCAGTGGGAACAGTCGTTGAACTGCACGCTTCATGAATCCAGACTTAGTCTTAACTTCCAAGTCTTCGCACATTGTCAGTTCCAGGAAACACCTTCGTAATCTTTCCCATAGGCCAGTTTATTTGTTTCCTGTTTTCAACCTCCACAAGGACGATATCTCCAACTTTTAACTGTCGTTGTTTCTTGCGATTGTCGTGATGCACCAACAATCCTAGGTACTCGCTTCTGAACCTCTTACGGAATTCCTTCAGGAGTCGTTTGCGTTTCTCATAGCTCTTCCCAAAGTTACACCTGAATTCATTTAGATCAATCTCTCCTTCAGTTCTTGGTTCTCGAAGGAACATCTCTGGGGTTAATGGCACAAGGTCATCATTGTCCTCAGCAATGTAGGTGAGTGGTCGCGCGTTGATAACTCGTTCACAGTTTCCGAGGATCGTCACCATTTCTTCGTAGTTGACAACACGTTTTCCCAGCAATCTTCGAAGCAGCTTTTTGGTGAGTCCAACAATTCTCTCGATCCAATCTCCCCACCACGGTGCTGCCGGAGGATTGAGCTTCCATTTCACTCCAAAATTAACTCGATAAAGTTTGTTCCGGAGTCCAACTAGATTCGTCCCATTATCTGAGTAGATGACTGCAGGGCAACCTCGTCTTGCTACGAACCTCTCTACTGCTCCCACCAAAGCTTCCGTCGATAAGGAAGTCACCAGTTCGAGGTGGACCGCACGGTATACGCCACAGGTGAAGATGACGAACCAAACCTTCTGTCCATCTTCCAGATATAAAGGTCCTCCGAGGTCAATTCCTGTCACCTCAAAAACCACAACATCTCGTACGCGATGTTGAGGCAACGATGCTTCTGGTACGTCGACTCGCTTGGTTTCAAATCGTCGACAGCGAGGACATTTATGAATTACATGACGAACTAGTTGTCGAGCTTTTGGAATCCAGAACTTCTCTCTAAGTACTGATCGCAGCGTCTGGGCTCCACAGTGGTACATTTTCTCGTGGACTGATTTCACAATTAGCTCTGTGACCGGATGATTCGTTGGGATCAAAATTGGCAATCGGAACAGTTCATCGTCATTTCGATTCACTATCCTCGTTTTCACTCTCCATAATCCTTCTTTATCTTGGAACGCGTGTAGCTGCTTCATCTTGGGATCTTCCTCACCGATCGATTCACTCTGTATTATCTTAACTAGGGACTTTTCATCACTGTCTAGCTCCTCTTGTGAGATGATATCTCCTTTGTATTCAGAGGGCTTGAAACGTAGCATCCACGCGATTACTCTCAGTATTTGTGTTAGAGTCACTTCACGTTTTCCCTCGTATAGATTCAGATACCATGGATTCTCTCGGGCTTTTTGGCTACAAATCCAACCACCACAGTCTTCCTCCTCTCTTCTTCAATGGCTTCCAGATCATACTGTACTTTTGATACTGGCCAGTCTTCTTTCTTTTCCTGAAGCCATTTTGGTCCCTCCCACCATCCGGATTTTGTGAATTTCGATGGGGATTCACCACGGGATGGGAGATCCGCTGGATTGTGTTCCCCTGCGACATGGTTCCAATCTTCACTCTTCGTAAGTGTTGTGATCTCCTTGACATGAGTGTTGGAGGTTTCGATCAGACCTTTCCAAGATTTTGTTTCTGCTGCATCCATGATGCCAAGCACATCTAATTTCCATAAATCCTGAACGTCGAAACTGTTAACGTGAAATGAAGTCACGATCAGGCATGAATCTTCCATGTCTTTCCCTATTGCTGGTCCCATTACTGTCCACCCCAACTTGGTTTCTGTTGCCACAACTCCATTTTGCAATATTTGCATTCTGCCTGTCAGAATGCTGCTAAGCAAGTCCGAACCAATCAACATGTGGATTGATATCTCTTCACCTTGGCATATGTCAGTCAAGTTGATCCCTCGAGCTTTCAACTCATTGAGTATAGTATGATCCTGTACTTGACTGATGTGTCCGCAAATTACTTCCTGATCCAAGAATTTGAGATCATCCATGTATTCGTTGTTGAGGCTGGAAACGTTTACTTTGTACACATTGTGCTTCTTTTGACGAATTTCTCCGCCTCCAAACAGATTGTGGGTAAGTGTAACTTGCTGCACTCTCTTTAGGTCCAGTGCGTCCACCATTCTCTTTGAAATATAGGACCGCTGGGATCCACAGTCAAGCAACACTCGAACATTATGCTTCCCCTTTGGTCCGCTTATCTTGACTATCAGAGTTTGTAGATAGACTCCTCCCACGGTAGCGTTGTTTAAAGTTGTTGACGTGAATTGATTGGCGGTCTCTTGCTTTGTTGCAGGACTTTCCCCTGAAACCTTTAGTTCCGCTTTTTGAAGATGAGAAGTCTTCTGGGCTTCCAAAGTAGGACACATAATGGGGTAATGCTTCCCTCCGCAGACAGGACAACGTGGCTTAATCCGGCATTTCTTGAATCCGTGGCCAGGAAGCAGGCACCAAAAACAAACATTCTTCCCTTTAGCCTTATCTTTCTTCTCTGGTAGATGCATCCGCTGTCCACTGTAGCATCCTTGACTCGGGTGACCATTCCCACAAAAGATGCAGTTGTTTCGCATCTGAGTGGTGTTGGCGATCTGAGTGGTGTTGGCGAGGTCAGTAGCCGTCGGCATTTTACTTCCAGTATTCTTCTTAGAAAGAGATTTCCTGTTTGATCGATCATCCTTCGCATCTTGATTGTTGTCGATCTTGAACGCTGCTTTGGCCATATTCACTCGACTCTCGCCCTTCACTTCTGTCTTCAAAAACGTCATGAGTTGTGTCAACTTATCCTGTACTCCTCTTCCGCTCACCGTATATTGACTTCGTTCCCATACTCTCAGGGTGTCCTCTGGTAGCGCTGATTCGACGAGTGGGTACAGCATAGCCGCAAACTTGTCACGAGCGACGCCCAATGTTTCTAATGCTCGCAGTTGTGTCTCCAGTCTATCGTAAAGCTTCACTACAGACATCTTACCTTCGGCTCTCACATTCTGAAGCACATTCTGAAGCAGGTCACGCACATAAATCTCAACAAGCATTTCATCCTCTCCAAAACGTGATTTGATATACTCGATGACTTTAGGGTAGTTGTCAGCACTCGGTGGAAAACTTTCGACTGCTTCTCTTACCTCGGAGTTCTCGGCGGTGGCTTGAAAGAGATACTGAAACTTGGTTTCTGGAGGCATCTGTGGATCCCGGTCAATCGTGCTGAACTGACTCCAGAATGTAATCCATTCTCTTGGTTCTCCCCCAAACTTCTTGAACTCCAGCTTCGGTAGTTGATAGTTCATTGCTGTTGTGCCGCTGATTGTACTAACGTCATCCTTTTCCGCAAGAGCCTCGTAATCAGTCATAATGTTACTGAAATTATCTTCGTACTCACAAACGGATTCGTACTCAGCAGTGAAAATGTCTTCAGACGCTGTAGCAGAGCTTCTTCCATCCTCATGTTCAATATTGAAAGCTTTTCATGGTGGGTCTGGAGTCGGCGGAGGATTTTCTCTACATCTGCTTTCTTGACTTCATTCTTCTTGATCTCTGTTTCGAGCTCATTGAACGCCTTGGTGAACCTTGCACGCACTGGCGTCCTAAGCTTTTTCAGTTCAGCACTACTAACTGGTTGGTCAGCCATCCTGAGAAGTAATCACTGGTTCACAGTTGCACCTTTGTGTAATCAGTAATTCTTCAATCTGTATCCTGTCGACTGCGCCAAAATGTTGTCTTTGTCTTAAATTTGAAAAAAGAAAGACAATACAAGGTCCCGATGGCTTAACATGAACTAAACGCTCCTAGCTTTACAGTAATGCTGGAAACTGACTTGAAAATTATAAATTGATAAATCAATACCTTTGTTGCAGGGATCAGTAGAAGTTGAGTCACAACGGTGGATGACGAGGCCTAAGTTAGAAAACAGTGATGAATAATTAATACTTATTGAAAGAAATATTTATTTAAAAATCACACAAATTAATACAAATATTATTCAAAACAATTATTAAAATTTATGAGAGATAGTTCTTTTTCAGGCCTGTCAAAACCAAACGTTAGCATCGAAAACAGTTTGTTTACCGGAATTTCAAGGTTAATCCTTTTTTTGCTCGCTCAGCGGGTGCAGTGTTGCCAGGCTCGGTTGGTCCAAAAATACCTATTTTTGCGTCACTTGGCTTAGCCAAAAACAAAGATCAGTATCTTTGTCAACAACTGAGGCCGAACTCGTGGCAGCAAGCAATACAGCAAAGGAAGCCATTTGGTTAAATAGACTTTTCGGTGAAATTTCTCCACTAAAAGAACAACCAGTTATAAAAGTTGATAATGCAAGTACAATTAAATTGATCAAAAATCCTGAATTTCATAAGAGAACCAAACATATAGAAGTAAGACACTATTTTGTGAGAGAAAAGTATCAAAAAGGTATTTTCAATGTAGAACATATTCCTGGAAAAGATCAAGTTGCTGACATTATGACCAAAGGGCTCCCTAAGCCGCGTTTCCAAATGCTGAGATATCTACTGGGTATGAGGGACATTTGAAATCTGATTAAGGGGAAGTGTTGAAGATATTAATCTGCGATTTTAAATGTTTCTTTTTGACCAGTACTTTTGTTTTGTTTTTGCTTTTTCTAAAATGTTTCCTTCTTCTTCTTCATTATTATTTGTTCTATATGCAAAGCTTTGTTTTTTGAGACTTGAATAAACAAATTCAAGTTTATTATATTTTTGTGTGCTTTTAAAGTTAAAACACAACAAAAACTATATATATAAGGCTAAAAGGGAGGAGTTTAAAAGTATATATAAACTTTATACAAAAGGCCTATTATGCCAAAGTCCCTGATTATCCCCAACCTACCTCGACATCCAGCCACCCAAGTCCACGATTCGAAAAGGGGCGGCTAAGGCCGCAGCCAGCGGCCTGAGCCCTCCGCAACTCCAAGTCTTTAGCTTCTCAGGAAGAAAAAATAAAAAAAATCAAACTCTTGCTAAAAAAAATGTAAATATCCCGCTTCCTTGCCCCAGTGTTGCTGGACTCACCCCCCAGGGCTATCATCACCCTTCTTTCTTGTGAAAATAAAAATAAAAAGGTATCTTTAAAAAATAATAAAAATTAATTAAATATAAAAAATTATTTAAGAAAATTTCACAAAAATAAATAAATAAAAATACGAAAATATTGAATTAAAAAAAAAAGAATTTTAAATATATAATTAATATTATTGGATCCAGCATCTTGGGAAAGGTTCAGGGCTTGTGGTGGAGCTGGTGTTCTGCATGAAGATGGTGATTATAACACCCACCATGGGCTTGTGGCTTACCCATAGGCATGCTGGAGTCTGGCTTGATACTGATGGAGTCAGGTCAAGCACCATAGGTCGGTGGCTTGACTGCAGGGAAGGGGGGGGGGGGTCTGAGTCCATCTTTGACTCTGGCTTGTGGTCAAGTCGGTGGACATGTGACTCGACCACCAGGAAGGGGGTCGCAAGGTTCAGTTTTCCAGATTTTGGCGGCGTGGGGATTAGCTCTTATGGTGGCCTGGAGAAATGGTTTGGCGTCTTGGAATTCTTCTTCTGTTTGTATACAGCGAATGTCTGCGGTAGGTCTGGTTTCTTATGACTTGGTGGTCACCAGTTTTGAGGATCTTGGGTACTCTGTGCATATCCTTCAGATTTCTGTATTAATCATCAGTAATCTCTGCAATAGCGTCTAAAGTGGCCTGGACGACCACAATGGAAGCATATTGGAATGTTGTCCCAATGTTGAGTCCTTCATTCATTGGTTCTGTGGTTGCGTCTGGTTATATATGGGGGTATATGTTTAGTTTAGGGTACCGATGTGTGTGTTGCGGCATCTGGTTGAAATCAAATGTGCAGTCAAAATATTGTTGTCGTGCGGTGGCCTTTGAATAAATTTTTGAAATTGCAGCCACGTTTTCCTCACTTATTCTCAGAATATATTCTCCAAAGTAGATGTTTCAAGGGAAGCTGGCTTAGGATTTAGTGCGCGATGAACTTCTTCTTCGCGTACAATGCCTCAAACTTCCATTGATCATAAAAATGTGTGTGTGTCCTAGGAGGTTTTTTTTCCTTCACGTTTTCAAACCATACTTTCGATTTTTCTTGGGAGGATAAAATAAAAAGTTACCAAGCACATTAAAGTTGTCCCAGCAGTTGTAGCGAGCAACGCGATCAAATTTAAAAAAAAAAAAAAAACATTTTCCGTTCTGATTGGTTTCTCCCATGAAAATAAAAGGGCTTCTGTGTGTGAAGGGTTGAAAATTATACTCATTATTTGCGGTCTGTGTTTCTTGTTTTACCATATTATAATGTTCTAGAAGTTCTCTTGTCCTTGGCTTCTTCTAAAGGCTTGGGCGGCGAGGGGAAGATCCAGCTTCTTCGCCAGTTGTCAGGTAGTGGTGACGAAAAGTCTTTTACGTTAAAATAAATAAATATTTCAAATAATTTATTTAAGATATAATAACATTTTATTTAATTAATATATATAAATATATATATTTATATGAAAATCTTCTGTGAATCTAACATTTTTTCTCCAACGCTGTATCATCAAATAATTGTACAAAAGAGTTTTGAGTGTTTATATAAAATTACACCAGGAACCAGATGTCAAAAAATAAACACAATCAAATTCGATAAATACAAGTTATATATTTAAAAGGTAATAAAGTCAAACTATTATTACTTTAAATTATTCTAATTTCTCTCTTTTTCTCTCCTGATGTAACTCGGATTCCTGGAGCGTACTAAAGTCTATTCTAATTTCTGTAGAAGAGGGAAATTTTTTAGTATTTCGCTAGAAAATAAACTGTTTCATCAGATGAGTCTCACCTAAAATATAAATACCTGGTGAAAAAAAAAAAAACAAAAAGTGAAATGAGTACACATAATAGCAGAGATAACCAACAAGACCGTATTTTATATATTTTTAGAAGTGCATTTGAACGAGTATATAATCGTTATGGAGAAACAGCTAATGACGAAGCATATCAAAGAGCTCTAGAAATTCTTTCAAATGCTCATAAAGTTCAACGGAGTATTCCATTAGAATATGGAAACATACCAGATAATGTGACACTGAAAAATGAAGAGTGTCCAATCTGCCTTGGTAAAGTGAAAAACGCAGCCATAGCGATGCACTGTAACCATCTGTTTTGCAAAGAATGTATTCAACGATGGACGAAAGAGGCAAGAACTTGTGCCCTTTGTCGGGGTGAAATTGAAGTGATTCGTATTATTGATAATCGCTGAAAATTTGTGTGTATATTATATATATTATATATATGCAACAATGCATATGTATATGCAAATAAGGATCTCATACCTTTTTATCTAAATGAAGATCATATTTTCTATTTTATAATTTCAAATGCCATCTATGGATAAAATGTATTATTTTTTTGGAAATATGTATCTTATGAAATGTATTATCAAATATTCTCTAAGACCTTATTTCAATGGTGAAAAATATTAGATGAAGGGTCTTGATAGAAAACATACTGATATTTTCTATTTAAAATTAATGGCAATTGTTATATTTTATGAATTTTATAATGTTTTTCCTAATATATATTCTTAATTTTCTATTTTATTTGTAAATTAAATTTTTTTTATTACCTACTTGCATAATACACTTTTGCTTTGTTAGAAAATATCCATATACATTTTTGCTGAGTGTATTTTGATGGAATTTGGAATTTTTTTTTACAAGAATTTACATTTTTTCTTCTATTTTGACATAAATATATTAGCACGAAAGTGCCTATTTTATAATTTTAATTGTATATGAAAGTTTGTTACAAGGTTCTGTCAATAAATAATGCACAATTGGTAATAACTTTATTGACAAACTAGAAAATTGAAACTCAATGTGAATATATAAGAATTCCTAACATATATTAGAATCATTCAATATATCCACCTTCCTTCTGTACACATTTGATCCAGCGTTGTTGCTAACTCACAAAAGCATTTTGGTAAAACACCTTATCCAATTCTCTGAACAACCCTCTAACAGCTTGGAGTAAAATTGAATCACTTTCAAATGTTTTACTACGTAAAAAAATTATTCAATCTTCCAAACAATTAGAAGTCTGAGGATGCCAGATCAGAGCTGTACGCAGAGTGAGGCATCAAAGTCCACCCATACATTGTTATCTTTGCTAAAGTCAGGTGCGCTGTGTGAGTTCTCGCATCCTGATGAAATTTGATTTGGGTGTTTTTTAAGTTGAGTCTTTGTTTTAATTTCTCATTTTAGCTTTTCTAATAATTTACAATACCATGTTGATAGAAGAATTTCTTTAAAGAGTGTTAGTGATTATCAGTCCTTCTTGGGCCCAAAAGATAGAGATCATGATTTTGTCTTTGGAAAGGAAAACCCTTGATTTTTTTTCTTTATTAGCAATGTTTTATGGGTCTATTGCATTGATTGG
>CP092879.1:48126516-48159788 GCA_030710605.1 Cordylochernes scorpioides | reverse complement strand
TCTTTTGCAACCAATAACGCCACCATTTTCCACATCTAGTGGTCTGGAAATAGCTTATTGAAGGTAAAATAGTAAACGGAAAAGCCCCCCATTCACTCTACATTACAAAAAGCATTTGTGTGGAATAGATTTTTAAAAGAACGGCATTTGAGTGGTTGAAAAGGTTTAAAGATGGCTGAAATTTCATGGGAGATGACACAAAGTGCGAATGACCAAAAACGGTGGGCGTTTCAGAAAATGTTTAAAAAAATTGAAGCTCTGATGTTTCAAAATCGAAGAATAACAATCAGAGAAGTGTCTGAAGAAACCGAGTGTCATTTGAGATATGCCATTCCATTATCCATGATGATCTTGACCCAAAAAAAAAAAAAAGATTATATTGCAAGTTTAGACGACAAGACGAAATAAAAGAAACTTCTTCTTTTATTTCGTCTTGTCGCTTAAATATTACCGAGAAGATTATTATAGTCGTTATATTGCAAGTTTATCCCTTGGACAAAGAACAAATTTGGAGACATAAGGAGATAATAGGGAATGAGACATGGGTCTACCGCTACGATCCTGAAATAAACCTCCAATCAAGTCAATGGTTGGCAGATGATGAACCGAGACCCAAAAAGGCCAGGATGTGTTGCGTTCCCGGTTTTGGATAAATGAAAAGGGAGGATACACGATGTGACCCATTAAAGTTTCTTTACTTAAGTATATATATATATAGCAATTTAGGCCAACAACCCCATGTATATAACCCGCAGCAAGACCTTAATGTTGTATAATAGAAGCACAGCTGTCAATGATGCACTATCGACATATGTCTTTACATCATCACATGTAATGCAATTTGTGCAAACAGGATGAATAAAAAAAAACGGGGGAAACTCTGTAATTGATTAAGAGTTTGAGTTAAAGCAGGGATCGAGCATATAATATTGTCAGGACAAAGGTCTAAAGATGGAATAACGCACTGAAACACATAAAAGTACAAACATCACTAAAACCTGACAGATAATTAGCCTCAAAGTAGCCCTAATAAAGTCGTAATTTTGCAACTGTTGCTGTGTCAATATATCACAGCAAAGATATAGTACACAACTCTATTTCAACAGAGTCGGTTGTTCTATGATTTGTACACTTTGTGAAATTAAGGTGTGGGGTGTAGTACCATAAAGCAAAAGGAATGAAATATGTATGAGAGGAAACAGGAAATTTTCTCTAGATATTTATTTAAATAAATTAAAATTTGGGAACATGTCTATACTGACGAGATATGCTATTTACATAGTAAAATTTAGATAGAGGTGACCTGAAGTTACTTTATAGCCCTTTAGGGCCCATGCGAAATCTAGGTTGATTACTACACAAAAAAGGGGGGGGGGGCGCTAAGTCATAATGACAAATGGCTTACCTTTTTCTCGAAAGTGCCGGCAAAGGTCTGATCTCCCGTCTGAAGACTGTCCTCTCACTGAGCGACTCCCATCGAAATTGCCTTTTGGCCAAGAAACCCTCTTTTATTCATGTCTCTCCCCGTTTCCATTCGCTGCCGAGCCAAGGTTTCTATTGGCTGGCATTTTCATTCGCCGAAAGAAACACCAATCAAAATGGCCAACGGCTCCAGTATCAATTTCATAGACGCCCCAGGCCTCTCCCATCGAAATAGAACATATAGTATTACCAAAACAAAAAAATCTAAAGAGAGAAACAGCTACGGCGATAGTGTAAAATTTCAGACGCCAGGCCCCCCCTTCCACATGGATTGAAATACCATCCTCCCCTTTTCTCGGGACGGTATATATATATCGCCCCCCTCCGTCTTAGCTAAAAATCGACACAGGCCCCTTTTCACTTGAACTGTAATATAACGCTTTCCTTTCTCGGGAAGGATATTTTATAAGGTTCAGTCCTTTAGAGATCTTCCTTCTCCATTTTTTTTTTCTGGTCACCTTTACCTAAATTTTTGGTGAGGGGAATATATGTACATATGGAACAACAGCTTCCAGCGCGGATGTCCCTGGATGTCACTGGTGTTTCCTTCACCAGGCATCAGCTTTCGGCATGGAAGTCTGGTGTCATCAATTGTCTAGGTTTCTGGGCAAAAAGATGGTCTGTAAGTCTATGTGGGAGGGAAGCCATGTATCCATTTGATTTGATTATACATACGCCTTCTGTTGGGGTACGGTTACAAAAAACGTGCCCCAACATTCCTCCCCCTGCCAAGTAATGGACAAATGCGTTTGTGCTATTCATTATTCATCTGCCTTTCATCAGTTACTATGAAAGCAGGCCCATTTCTAGCAAAATGCATTTTCCATTACTAGGTGAAGCCAGGTGTACTGAAACCTATAGGGAAGATAAGGCTAATCAAAATGATGGTATGCTATTCTAGATGTTTATTATTCCGGACATTAGTGGGCATTGTGCATCCTGGCAAAGGGGTTTTTTTTTTGTGTGTTATTATTCTGTCAGCACACTGTTATCAACATAGGTTATGGGGGACAGTCATATCATATGTATGGAAGTAAGCAAGGTCATCTGTCTTACCATTCATGGGTATATATACCACCCTTCCACTTTCTTCTTTGGTCTTGAGGAGTAGGCCTTCCTTGTGGTAGGTCCTCTCAACCCCATCCTTGCCTCTGGTGTGCTGGTTTCATTGCTACCTTCTTTCTGCTAACAATACAGTTAGAACATTTCCCTATTACATATTATATAACAAAAAATTTGGGCGCCAAGAAGTCGTTTAGAAATAACTGACTAGTCCAACTCCTAAAACATGCCAGCATCTTTATTTAAGTACCAATCAAGACATTCGTGTGGTATAGTTATACATATACAATCAAAGGAAAGGATAATTATAGTTAGCTGAAAGAAATATCATGGTATATAATGATTAGCCTATGACATGATGACTTTTGCTAAATAAAAAAAATTACAGAAAACAAATTGTGAAAGTAATTATTAAATAAGGCACGAAATATGTAATGATAAAATGAATCCTTCCATGTTATATGATGGGTATAATATATATATTGAAGAAAACACGTATCATGCAGATAGTGATTAAATATGATAAAAATCATCCCATGATGGATGATAAAGAAAACTACTACAAAATTATATATGATGACAAAATATATATACATATACAAGTAAGGCGGATAAAAGACAATAAGGATAAAATAGATCATGCCTTGAGGGAAGAATAAGCCATGATAACATGTAAAAAAAAAAATCGCAACATGGCAGGTAAATATTACTAATATCATGAATATCAAGGAAATAAATTTGTTGAAATGAATAGTATATGATTATAATATAATATAAATGATATAAGATAATAACCTATTCAATAAGAAAATGAAGACACATTATATATATTTGTGCGCTGAAGGATCAAGGTTTAGTATCTCAATTAAGTTTTCAATCTTATTCAGTCTGGAATCACGAGTTGGTCACTGGGTAATATTCGTCTATCCCGATCCTACTGGAGGGTGTGTTTTCTCTTATGTGTTAGATTCCTCAAATTACAATACTCTCTCAACCCAGATAGGTACGTCATTTAGAATCTTGGTCAAATGGAACATAGCCCAGACCTCTATTAAACTACTCAGTCCATTTAAATCTAGGGTGACAACCGTATGAAGAAAGCTCTCTGTTTGACAGAGAAACTAATCAACTTCTCCCATTTTGTTTGTGACTCCGTTTACCTTGTCTCTGGGGTGTGTACAGTTCAGCTACCTCCCCCTTCCAAGAAATTCATATTACTTTCATCTACCAATATACTCCCTATTCATTGACCTGAACCCTATAAATCTACATCTTATAAATTTGAATTTTATCAATCTGAAATTTTGGTTCTTTTACAAATTCCTTCAGAATTCTACTCCCTGTATAACTGCTCTTAATTCTACTGTCCTCAATACAACACTTCTAAAACTTTGACTCACTGGCTTGTTCTGGCGTCTCGTTCGCGGTCATTATAGTTAACTAATACTTTAAAATCTTATCCTAACATGGAACGAGTCTAAACTCGTTGAAGGTCCTAATAATTACTTATTCTGTCTCTCGAATCGGTCTTATGCTCGAATTCATTCCAACAAAACGTATGGCAGGGCGAATCCTTTATTAGAAGAAACTTCCGCTAGCTATGGGGGATCAAACTGGTACCAAAAAAAATTCAATAGACGGAAACACTTCGTCTAGAATAACTGGGCAATCTCTGCCTACTTGCCAATCTTACAGGACCTCCCGTCTGCAACACCCTCGCTCCAGCCACGCTAAAAGCGTCGAAACTACGGTGTCAGATCGGTTACCCAAGGTCGCGCCGTTATACCCCAGGCTATACGGCATGGCTAAAACAAATCCCCCATCCTGCATAAAATTCAATCTATACCTCTTCGCTTCCTCTTGCGAGGAGGAGGTGAGTGGGCTGTCGGCTTGATCCCTGCCTCCCACTATCTCCAAGTCTGAGGGTCGGGATAGGGATCATTTATCCACAATCCTTAGAATTCAAGCTAAACTAAGATTAAAGAAAATCAAAGGGAAATTATACCCCCTAACGAGGGACCTAACAAAAGGGAGCGAATATTTTCTAACTAGATAGAGTTGTAGTTGTCCTGTGAGGCTATCGTTCCTAACAAATAAAGAAATCAAAATTGAAAATTGAACCTATTAAATTCCCTAACACTACTCTAAAGCAATTTTGGTCTAACAGTATACTAGTTTTTAACCTTCTCATCATTTATTCCACTTCACATTTATACAACAAAAAAAAATTCAGTCACTGTGGGCATTCATTCTAAAGTTAAAAACTGCTATAGACGCCAAAACACTCAATAATCTCTATCAAATAAACCCTAACAATTTCTAAATTCCAGGACTAATGTGAAATCAAATAAAGTTTTCTAATTAGAACAAAGTGGGGACTAAAGCCCTATTGACTTAAATAAATGCCTCATACAAACTCTATATATACTAATACTTTATACTCGATAAATGATTGTTAATAAAATGGTTAACAATTCTAAATAATCTGAAAGCTAACCTACCTAAAAAAAATGTAATTTCAAAAACTGCCCTTGCTTTGACACTAAGTGACTATTCACGACAATTCTATAAAGACACTCACAAATTATAATGGCGAATAAGGACCATTAAACGTGACACCTCATAAAAGCGGAATTGAGTCACTCCCCTAGCCACCGTGGGTGAAGTCACTTTCTTCCTACTTCATCTTGCGTCTGTCCCCTTTGCAGTAGTCCGACCTCAACACTCTATTGAAAGATGGATTTATAGGGTTTACGATTCACTACCCAACACTAACATTCTCAAGTGCTTTCCGAGGATCGACTACGGTCTGGGCCTACTTAACTTCTACCCCTGGTTTAGGGTCCCTATACTTCACAACTTTACTCTGAAAGATTGACCTTTCATGTCCTCATTAGAAACCTATTTCAAAGCTACTACCTGAAGGCCAGGGATTATAGGGTTTCTGAATTACCCAACACAAGCCATAGGATGCCTATTAGGTTTGTTGTTTTAGACATAGCCCCCCTCTAAGTTGTGATTTCCTACACCTTCCTTCACCTATTACTCCTGATAATAACTAAAATTTCAGATTTACACTAAATAGTTAATTCACAATGGTATACATTATTCTCATTGGTCTTTGAAACTCGGGTTTTAACAAGAAATAGTTTGTATATATAAAAAAAAAAAGGAATCCTAATGAAGTTCTACTTAAAAAAAAAAAGGTTTTTAAATGAAAAAAAAAAAAAAGGTTGAAATCTCTAAACTTCTCATTCTATCGAGCTGATTCTCCGTACACACTCCAAAATCCTAGTTAGTGTCGACAGTCTAAGCAGAATTTACACTGTGTGGGCCTTTTCACCCTTGTAGACCTGCGTAAAGTTAAACTGTTCACACTAACTCTGTCAACTTCCCCTCGTCTCATTACTTCTGAGTTCGCTCTGGTTGTCACCCCTTGTGGAACCACTACATTAACGGACCTATTAGGGAGATAAGCTGGACCTGTAAGATGAATCCAATGATCTTCATCACTGGAACCTTGACTTGAATTACCATCACTAGTTTCCTCCTCCTCTGTGGGGAAAATCCTAATTGGTATATGGTATTGTTTTAACCTATCTATATGGTATTTATCCAAATTCCCAGTTTCTAGATTCTTCAAGAGATATACAGTATCACCAGCTCTTCTTAGTACCTCATATGGACCCCCATACCTTGGCTCAAATTTGTGACGCCCCTTCGTCTCATGCATTCTCTCCACTAGGACTAAGTCCCCGTTATTGAAAGTTCTCAGCCTTTTGTTTTCGAACTTAATCCTAGCTTCTTCCTGTTCATTCAAGTAGGTTTGCCTTACCACCTCTCTTATCTTCTCGACCTCCTCTGTTAGTTCCCGCTCGTAGAAGGCTGCCGTTTGAGCAATCAAATCTTCGCTTACAGGACTTTGTCCCGCTTCCTGAAAAGGTTGCGGAAGCCTCAGCTCATGTCCGAAGACGAGTTTCGCTGGCGTAAATCCTGTACTAGAATGTTCAGTGGTTCTGATAGCTAAAGCTACCATGGGTAGGATGTCATCCCAATTAGAACTTGCCTCACACCTACGCAAAGATTCAATTACTGTTCTGTTGAGCCTTTCTACAGCGCCATTACTTTGAGGTCTCCAAGCAGTGGTGTTCACTGCACTTACCCCCATGGCCTTGCAAATCCCTTTAAAAATACAGCTAATGAATGCCGAACCCCGGTCCGAAAGTATAGTTTTCGGTACTCCAAAGATAGTAATTACGCTTTCCAACAGCGCTTTAACCACTGTACTGGCACACTGGTCTCTTGTAGGTATTAAAATAGGGAATTTGGTAAATAAATCGACTATGGTCAGGATGCTAGAATGTCCTCTGGAAGTCTTCTCTAAGGGTCCTATGAAGTCTAGAGCAAGATGCTCAAATGGTTTTCCAGGCCTGAAGTGGGGAGCATTACCAGCCTTGGTTACACCTTGATTTGAGAGCTGGCAACCCTCGCATCTGTATATATAGTTTCAGACCTGTGTCCTCATACCCGGCCAATAATAATCGTCCTTCAGCCTTCTCATTACCTTCTTGACCCCAAAATGACCTCCCGTCGGAACGTCGTGGTGATATTTAATCACCATCTCCCTAATGTCTGACGGAACCACCTTCACCCAGATACCCCCACTGTTCTTAGACACAAGGTAACCCTCGTGCATTTTATAATCCTTATTTTTATAAGTTACAGTCTCGGTAGACCGTCTGTCACCTATTAGTTTCAATAAGGGGGCCCATTTCTTGTCCTTAAGCAAACCTTCCCACGTCCGATCACTATCTATCAAGGGGGGGCCCACGATTTTTAATTACTGCGGCCACAACTCTCTTATCTCGTGATGGTTCAGGATCATCCTCACACGGGAACCTACTGAGGAAGTCGGCTACCGTGTTTTCTTTCCCCGGGACATACACAAATGTCACATTGAAGTCTTGGATGATCTCTGCCCATCTAGACAATCGAGCGTTCTTATAATCAGACCCCTTGTTATAAGTGATCGGTTTGTGATCGGTATGCACCTCAACCTTACTGCCCGCCAGGAGGTGTTTAAAGTGCTGCAGAGACAACACTACGGCATAAGCCTCCTTTTCGATTGTGGAATAGCGAGTTTCGGGGCCTATCAACCGTTTGCTATAGTAAGCTATTGGCTTGACAACCTCGTCTATCTCCTGTTGGAGACAAGCGCCAACCGCTATTCCACTGGCGTCTGTATTGAGGATAAATGGTCGCCCTATCATTGGATGAGCCAATAAAGGCTCACTGGTTAGTACTTGTTTTATGGTCTCAAAGGCTGTCTGCTCTATTGTACCCCAAGTGATTCTTCGCCCCTTTCTCAATAAGTTACTTAGTGGAGCTAGGAGTTCACCTGCGTTGGGTATGAAGCGCCTGTATTAGTTTACAGTACCCAAAAGACTTCTGACCCCCCTGATGTTGTGGGGACGTTTCAAATCCCTGAGAGCCGCGGCATTATCCCACATGGGTTTTATCCCATCCTGATCAATTACATGACCGAGGTAATCTACAGAGCCCTTGAAGAAATAACTCTTCCCACGCCTAGCCTTTAGATTAAAGCGACTCAGGCGTTCGAGTACAGCGGCAAGGTCCGCCACATGCTGCTCATGAGAGTCGCTGTAGACGATGACATCATCGATGTACAAACGAACGCATTTATACAACAAATCCCCTAGGACCAAATTCATGGCCCATTGGAAGATCTGAGCTGAGTTCTTCGCTCCTTGCGGTAGACGTGTGAAACGATATCTCCCCCAGGGCAGAGAGAAAGTGAAATAATCTCTATCACCCTCCGGGATGCGAATCTGGAAAAATCCAGAGGTCAAGTCTAATGTGCTGAAGACCTTTGCGCCTGCAAAAGCACGCAGGTTGTCTTCAACACGAGGTATTGGGAACGGGAAGAATTCTGTCACCTCATTAATTAATCGCAGGTCCATTGTAATGCGGACGCTGCCGTCTGTTTTAGCAACGGGGAATAGGGGAGAATTCCATAAGGATGTACTCCCCTCGATTATTCCAGCTTCTTCCAATTCGTCTACTAAGGCCTTCACCTTTGAGACCAGCTTATTTGGGATCGGATACTGACGTCTATAGACTGGCTTTCCAGTCAGTATCTTTAACTTAGGGGCAATGATGGTTGACCCATCGCCCATATCGGAGATGTCGTCACAGAAACAGTGACTATATGCCTTAAGGACGTCTTCCCCTGTCCTGATTTTATGTAGAGGTATACTGGGTGGTCTGACAGGCACCTCACTGGCCTGTAACGAGGACAGGAAGGCCGACTTAGTCGGTTCTTCGTCCTGCTCAAAGTCTGATCTGACGCTTCCATCATGGTTGAGAGTGAGTCTTAGAGCCTTGAATCCTGGCATACCTAGGATTCCATCAAAGCCTAGCCCACCTAGATGGCAGTATTCAAATGTTGTTTTTACTTCCCTGATGGGTTTTCCCCTGATATAGGCCCTAACCTCTATTAACTCACTCCCCAGTGACCTTAACTCACTCCCACTAATCCCCTTAAGGAAGGTGGGTTTACCCAAACCTTCAGCGCTAATATCCAAGGAATCTATATTTACAATGTTGGCCTCTGAGCCTGAACCTTATAAAATATCCTTCCGAGAAAGGAAAGCGTTATATTACAGTTCAAGTGAAAAGGGGCCTGTGTCGATTTTTAGCTAAGACGGAGGGGGGCGATATATATATACCGTCCCGAGAAAAGGGGAGGATGGTATTTCAATCCATGTGGAAGGGGGGGCCTGGCGTCTGAAATTTTACACTATCGCCGTAGCTGTTTCTCTCTTTAGATTTTTTTGTTTTGGTAATACTATATGTTCTATTTCGATGGGAGAGGCCTGGGGCGTCTATGAAATTGATACTGGAGCCGTTGGCCATTTTGATTGGTGTTTCTTTCGGCGAATGAAAATGCCAGCCAATAGAAACTTTGGCTCGGCAGCGAATGGAAACGGGGAGAGACATGAATAAAAGAGGGTTTCTTGGCCAAAAGGCAATTTCGATGGGAGTCGCTCAGTGAGAGGACAGTCTTCAGACGGGAGATCAGACCTTTGCCGGCACTTTCGAGAAAAAGGTAAGCCATTTGTCATTATGACTTAGCGCCCCCCCTTTTTTGTGTAGTAATCAACCTAGATTTCGCATGGGCCCTAAAGGGCTATAAAATAACTTCAGGTCACCTCTATCTAAATTTTACTATGTAAATAGCATATCTCGTCAGTATAGACATGTTCCCAAATTTTAATTTATTTAAATAAATATCTAGGGAAAATTTCCTGTTTCCTCTCATACATATTTCATTCCTTTTGCTTTATGGTACGTCACCCCACACCTTAATTTCACAAAGTGTACAAATCATAGAACAACCGACTCTGTTGAAATAGAGTTGTGTACTATATCTTTGCTGTGATATATTGACACAGCAACAGTTGCAAAATTACGACTTTATTAGGGCTACTTTGAGGCTAATTATCTGTCAGGTTTTAGTGATGTTTGTACTTTTATGTGTTTCAGTGCGTTATTCCATCTTTAGACCTTTGTCCTGACAATATTATATGCTCGATCCCTGCTTTAACTCAAACTCTTAATCAATTACAGAGTTTCCCCCGTTTTTTTTTTATTCATCCTGTTTGCACAAATTGCATTACATGTGATGATGTAAAGACATATGTCGATAGTGCATCATTGACAGCTGTGCTTCTATTATACAACATTATGGTCTTGCTGCGGGTTATATACATGGGGTTGTTGGCCTAAATTGCTATATATATATATACTTAAGTAAAGAAACTTTAATGGGTCACATCGTGTATCCTCCCTTTTCATTTATCCAAAACCGGGAACGCAACAATGGCGCCCAACGTGGGTGATTAAATATCACCACGACGTTCCGACGGGAGGTCATTTTGGGGTCAAGAAGGTAATGAGAAGGCTGAAGGACGATTATTATTGGCCGGGTATGAGGACACAGGTCCGAAACTATATATACAGATGCGAGGGTTGCCAGCTCTCAAATCAAGGTGTAACCAAGGCTGGTAATGCTCCCCACTTCAGGCCTGGAAAACCATTTGAGCATCTTGCTCTAGACTTCATAGGACCCTTAGAGAAGACTTCCAGAGGACATTCTAGCATCCTGACCATAGTCGATTTATTTACCAAATTCCCTATTTTAATACCTACAAGAGACCAGTGTGCCAGTACAGTGGTTAAAGCGCTGTTGGAAAGCGTAATTACTATCTTTGGAGTACCGAAAACTATACTTTCGGACCGGGGTTCGGCATTCATTAGCTGTATTTTTAAAGGGATTTGCAAGGCCATGGGGGTAAGTGCAGTGAACACCACTGCTTGGAGACCTCAAAGTAATGGCGCTGTAGAAAGGCTCAACAGAACAGTAATTGAATCTTTGCGTAGGTGTGAGGCAAGTTCTAATTGGGATGACATCCTACCCATGGTAGCTTTAGCTATCAGAACCACTGAACATTCTAGTACAGGATTTACGCCAGCGAAACTCGTCTTCGGACATGAGCTGAGGCTTCCGCAACCTTTTCAGGAAGCGGGACAAAGTCCTGTAAGCGAAGATTTGATTGCTCAAACGGCAGCCTTCTACGAGCGGGAACTAACAGAGGAGGTCGAGAAGATAAGAGAGGTGGTAAGGCAAACCTACTTGAATGAACAGGAAGAAGCTAGGATTAAGTTCGAAAACAAAAGGCCGAGAACTTTCAATAACGGGGACTTAGTCCTAGTGGAGAGAATGCATGAGACGAAGGGGCGTCACAAATTTGAGCCAAGGTATGGGGGTCCATATGAGGTACTAAGAAGAGCTGGTGATACTGTATATCTCTTGAAGAATCTAGAAACTGGGAATTTGGATAAATACCATATAGATAGGTTAAAACAATACCATATACCAATTAGGATTTTCCCCACAGAGGAGGAGGAAACTAGTGATGGTAATTCAAGTCAAGGTTCCAGTGATGAAGATCATTGGATTCATCTTACAGGTCCAGCTTATATCCCTAATAGGTCCGTTAATGTAGTGGTTCCACAAGGGGTGACAACCAGAGCGAACTCAGAAGTAATGAGACGAGGGGAAGTTGACAGAGTTAGTGTGAACAGTTTAACTTTACGCAGGTCTACAAGGGTGAAAAGGCCCACACAGTGTAAATTCTGCTTAGACTGTCGACACTAACTAGGATTTTGGAGTGTGTACGGAGAATCAGCTCGTTAGAATGAGAAGTTTAGAGATTTCAACCTTTTTTTTTTTTTTTCATTTAAAAACCTTTTTTTTTTAAGTAGAACTTCATTAGGATTCCTTTTTTTTTATATACAAACTATTTCTTGTTAAAACCCGAGTTTCAAAGACCAATGAGAATAATGTATACCATTGTGAATTAACTATTTAGTGTAAATCTGAAATTTTAGTTATTATCAGGAGTAATAGGTGAAGGAAGGTGTAGGAAATCACAACTTAGAGGGGGGCTATGTCTAAAACAACAAACCTAATAGGCATCCTATGGCTTGTGTTGGGTAATTCAGAAACCCTATAATCCCTGGCCTTCAGGTAGTAGCTTTGAAATAGGTTTCTAATGAGGACATGAAAGGTCAATCTTTCAGAGTAAAGTTGTGAAGTATAGGGACCCTAAACCAGGGGTAGAAGTTAAGTAGGCCCAGACCGTAGTCGATCCTCGGAAAGCACTTGAGAATGTTAGTGTTGGGTAGTGAATCGTAAACCCTATAAATCCATCTTTCAATAGAGTGTTGAGGTCGGACTACTGCAAAGGGGACAGACGCAAGATGAAGTAGGAAGAAAGTGACTTCACCCACGGTGGCTAGGGGAGTGACTCAATTCCGCTTTTATGAGGTGTCACGTTTAATGGTCCTTTATTCGCCATTATAATTTGTGAGTGTCTTTATAGAATTGTCGTGAATAGTCACTTAGTGTCAAAGCAAGGGCAGTTTTTGAAATTACATTTTTTTTAGGTAGGTTAGCTTTCAGATTATTTAGAATTGTTAACCATTTTATTAACAATCATTTATCGAGTATAAAGTATTAGTATATATAGAGTTTGTATGAGGCATTTATTTAAGTCAATAGGGCTTTAGTCCCCACTTTGTTCTAATTAGAAAACTTTATTTGATTTCACATTAGTCCTGGAATTTAGAAATTGTTAGGGTTTATTTGATAGAGATTATTGAGTGTTTTGGCGTCTATAGCAGTTTTTAACTTTAGAATGAATGCCCACAGTGACTGAATTTTTTTTTGTTGTATGAATGTGAAGTGGAATAAATGATGAGAAGGTTAAAAACTAGTATACTGTTAGACCAAAATTGCTTTAGAGTAGTGTTAGGGAATTTAATAGGTTCAATTTTCAATTTTGATTTCTTTATTTGTTAGGAACGATAGCCTCACAGGACAACTACAACTCTATCTAGTTAGAAAATATTCGCTCCCTTTTGTTAGGTCCCTCGTTAGGGGGTATAATTTCCCTTTGATTTTCTTTAATCTTAGTTTAGCTTGAATTCTAAGGATTGTGGATAAATGATCCCTATCCCGACCCTCAGACTTGGAGATAGTGGGAGGCAGGGATCAAGCCGACAGCCCACTCACCTCCTCCTCGCAAGAGGAAGCGAAGAGGTATAGATTGAATTTTATGCAGGATGGGGGATTTGTTTTAGCCATGCCGTATAGCCTGGGGTATAACGGCGCGACCTTGGGTAACCGATCTGACACCGTAGTTTCGACGCTTTTAGCGTGGCTGGAGCGAGGGTGTTGCAGACGGGAGGTCCTGTAAGATTGGCAAGTAGGCAGAGATTGCCCAGTTATTCTAGACGAAGTGTTTCCGTCTATTGAATTTTTTTTGGTACCAGTTTGATCCCCCATAGCTAGCGGAAGTTTCTTCTAATAAAGGATTCGCCCTGCCATACGTTTTGTTGGAATGAATTCGAGCATAAGACCGATTCGAGAGACAGAATAAGTAATTATTAGGACCTTCAACGAGTTTAGACTCGTTCCATGTTAGGATAAGATTTTAAAGTATTAGTTAACTATAATGACCGCGAACGAGACGCCAGAACAAGCCAGTGAGTCAAAGTTTTAGAAGTGTTGTATTGAGGACAGTAGAATTAAGAGCAGTTATACAGGGAGTAGAATTCTGAAGGAATTTGTAAAAGAACCAAAATTTCAGATTGATAAAATTCAAATTTATAAGATGTAGATTTATAGGGTTCAGGTCAATGAATAGGGAGTATATTGGTAGATGAAAGTAATATGAATTTCTTGGAAGGGGGAGGTAGCTGAACTGTACACACCCCAGAGACAAGGTAAACGGAGTCACAAACAAAATGGGAGAAGTTGATTAGTTTCTCTGTCAAACAGAGAGCTTTCTTCATACGGTTGTCACCCTAGATTTAAATGGACTGAGTAGTTTAATAGAGGTCTGGGCTATGTTCCATTTGACCAAGATTCTAAATGACGTACCTATCTGGGTTGAGAGAGTATTGTAATTTGAGGAATCTAACACATAAGAGAAAACACACCCTCCAGTAGGATCGGGATAGACGAATATTACCCAGTGACCAACTCGTGATTCCAGACTGAATAAGATTGAAAACTTAATTGAGATACTAAACCTTGATCCTTCAGCGCACAAATATATATAATGTGTCTTCATTTTCTTATTGAATAGGTTATTATCTTATATCATTTATATTATATTATAATCATATACTATTCATTTCAACAAATTTATTTCCTTGATATTCATGATATTAGTAATATTTACCTGCCATGTTGCGATTTTTTTTTTTTTTACATGTTATCATGGCTTATTCTTCCCTCAAGGCATGATCTATTTTATCCTTATTGTCTTTTATCCGCCTTACTTGTATATGTATATATATTTTGTCATCATATATAATTTTGTAGTAGTTTTCTTTATCATCCATCATGGGATGATTTTTATCATATTTAATCACTATCTGCATGATACGTGTTTTCTTCAATATATATATTATACCCATCATATAACATGGAAGGATTCATTTTATCATTACATATTTCGTGCCTTATTTAATAATTACTTTCACAATTTGTTTTCTGTAATTTTTTTTATTTAGCAAAAGTCATCATGTCATAGGCTAATCATTATATACCATGATATTTCTTTCAGCTAACTATAATTATCCTTTCCTTTGATTGTATATGTATAACTATACCACACGAATGTCTTGATTGGTACTTAAATAAAGATGCTGGCATGTTTTAGGAGTTGGACTAGTCAGTTATTTCTAAACGACTTCTTGGCGCCCAAATTTTTTGTTATATAATATGTAATAGGGAAATGTTCTAACTGTATTGTTAGCAGAAAGAAGGTAGCAATGAAACCAGCACACCAGAGGCAAGGATGGGGTTGAGAGGACCTACCACAAGGAAGGCCTACTCCTCAAGACCAAAGAAGAAAGTGGAAGGGTGGTATATATACCCATGAATGGTAAGACAGATGACCTTGCTTACTTCCATACATATGATATGACTGTCCCCCATAACCTATGTTGATAACAGTGTGCTGACAGAATAATAACACACAAAAAAAAAAACCCCCTTTGCCAGGATGCACAATGCCCACTAATGTTCGGAATAATAAACATCTAGAATAGCATACCATCATTTTGATTAGCCTTATCTTCCCTATAGGTTTCAGTACACCTGGCTTCACCTAGTAATGGAAAATGCATTTTGCTAGAAATGGGCCTGCTTTCATAGTAACTGATGAAAGGCAGATGAATAATGAATAGCACAAACGCATTTGTCCATTACTTGGCAGGGGGAGGATTGTTGGGGCACGTTTTTTGTAACCATACCCCAACAGAAGGCGTATGTATAATCAAATCAAATGGATACATGGCTTTCCTCCCACATAGACTTACAGACCATCTTTTTGCCCAGAAACCTAGACAATTGATGACACCAGACTTCCATGCCGAAAGCTGATGCCTGGTGAAGGAAACACCAGTGACATCCAGGGACATCCGCGCTGGAAGCTGTTTTTTCCATATGTACATATATTCCCCTCACCAAAAATTTAGGCAAAGGTGACCAGAAAAAAAAAATGGAGAAGGAAGATCTCTAAAGGACTGAACCTTATAAAATATCCTTCCCGAGAAAGGAAAGCGTTATATTACAGTTCAAGTGAAAAGGGGCCTGTGTCGATTTTTAGCTAAGACGGAGGGGGGCGATATATATATACCGTCCCGAGAAAAGGGGAGGATGGTATTTCAATCCATGTGGAAGGGGGGGCCTGGCGTCTGAAATTTTACACTATCGCCGTAGCTGTTTCTCTCTTTAGATTTTTTTGTTTTGGTAATACTATATGTTCTATTTCGATGGGAGAGGCCTGGGGCGTCTATGAAATTGATACTGGAGCCGTTGGCCATTTTGATTGGTGTTTCTTTCGGCGAATGAAAATGCCAGCCAATAGAAACCTTGGCTCGGCAGCGAATGGAAACGGGGAGAGACATGAATAAAAGAGGGTTTCTTGGCCAAAAGGCAATTTCGATGGGAGTCGCTCAGTGAGAGGACAGTCTTCAGACGGGAGATCAGACCTTTGCCGGCACTTTCGAGAAAAAGGTAAGCCATTTGTCATTATGACTTAGCGCCCCCCCCCTTTTTTGTGTAGTAATCAACCTAGATTTCGCATGGGCCCTAAAGGGCTATAAAGTAACTTCAGGTCACCTCTATCTAAATTTTACTATGTAAATAGCATATCTCGTCAGTATAGACATGTTCCCAAATTTTAATTTATTTAAATAAATATCTAGAGAAAATTTCCTGTTTCCTCTCATACATATTTCATTCCTTTTGCTTTATGGTACTACACCCCACACCTTAATTTCACAAAGTGTACAAATCATAGAACAACCGACTCTGTTGAAATAGAGTTGTGTACTATATCTTTGCTGTGATATATTGACACAGCAACAGTTGCAAAATTACGACTTTATTAGGGCTACTTTGAGGCTAATTATCTGTCAGGTTTTAGTGATGTTTGTACTTTTATGTGTTTCAGTGCGTTATTCCATCTTTAGACCTTTGTCCTGACAATATTATATGCTCGATCCCTGCTTTAACTCAAACTCTTAATCAATTACAGAGTTTCCCCCGTTTTTTTTTATTCATCCTGTTTGCACAAATTGCATTACATGTGATGATGTAAAGACATATGTCGATAGTGCATCATTGACAGCTGTGCTTCTATTATACAACATTAAGGTCTTGCTGCGGGTTATATACATGGGGTTGTTGGCCTAAATTGCTATATATATATATACTTAAGTAAAGAAACTTTAATGGGTCACATCGTGTATCCTCCCTTTTCATTTATCCAAAACCGGGAACGCAACAGATGGAAAAGTTAAAAATGAAGGTTCTATGACAGCAAAGGTCTTGTATATCATAAATTCATACCGCCTGGGATGGCAATTAACCCAGAATCCTATCTTGCTATTTTGAAGAGGTTACAAGAAGCTTTGTGATAGAAATGCCCAGGCTTGGAATGGCTCATTTGGTGCTCGCTTATTTGACAAAAAATAACAGCCCTGTGCTTCGACACATTTATTCTTGATTTGGCACCATATTACTTTTTAAAATAAGAACATTAAGCCTCCAGGGAAAAGTTTCTTTTTAAATAAAAAATATTTTAAAAATAAACTTTTCCCTGGAGGCTTAATGTTCTTATTTTAATATTGATTCAAGGGATTATTTTACCATATACTTTTTCTTTATCCAAAATTAAAGATGACACTTAAAGGTCAACATTTTGGCACTATGCAAGACATTAATGAGATATCGCTGACGTTTTGCGAGGTATGCAGAAATACGACTTTTTCAAGTATTAACAGATTTGAAAAAAAAAAGATGGAATAGGTGAATTGATGAAGGAGGGTCTTATTCTGAAGACTTTTTTTTTGGACAAAAAAGTTATAGCCTCAGGGCGGGAACTTTTCAATAATACTGTTGAGGTAGGAAGGCATCTGGGGTAATTAAAATTAGGGTTTTATTTGGCGTGGGATCCATTACATCGCGTGCGGGTATGGTCGGTTGGGTATAGGGTCAACCAGCTTGACTTGGGGTTCGTTTCCTGGTCTTGGTTTTCTAGTGAGCATCTTCTTGTCTCTTAAAAAAATAATAAAAAAGGGTGACCAAGTAAAGAAGTGATCTGTGGTCAAAGTATGCCATTATATATTTAAATATAGGAAAAGGAGATTATATATATAAGCCTCCATTAAAAACATATTTACTCCAACAAACGATCCTTGGATACAAATTTTGGACCTATTTGTTTGAGGTAGAATCTTGCAGATAATTCGAGTATATCGTGTTGTATCTATATTAATTAATTGTTACCACAGAGTGAGTGTAAGCTCACAGGTAAATAGGCGCTAACCGAAACAGAAAAAAGTTCCTTTGTTTAATATTAGTTTCCCTTTTATATTTTGTTCTCTCTCTTGTAAATCAATAAATATAATATTTAATTAATAATTATTGGAATCAGCTTCATTAATGATTCTAAGCAAAGTCAACATATCCGAATAAATATTAACTATTCTTTGATTTTTAATTATTCGAGAATTGGCCAAATGCCCATTCTTGATTAATCAAGAAAAGCTAACCACATACCCGTTTCGGGCTGTTGGCCCTAGTCAGGGTGGTGCAAGCTGTACCTCAACAATAAAAAAAAACTGGTCATTCAGGCATCCTGAAAAATCATGAAACAGGTAGTTAAGGTCAGGTCATATTTGTACATTACATTGTTTCGCAGTCTCGCACAATTTTGGCCTTAACTACCGTTTCATGATTTTTCAGGAAGCCTGAATGACCAGTTTTTTTTTATTGTTGAGGTACAGCTTGCATCAGGCTGACTAGAGCTAACAGCCCGAAACGGTATGTGGTTAGCTTTTCTTGATTAATCAAGAATGGGTATTTGGTCAATTCTGGAATAATTGATAATCAATATATAATTGATATTTATTCCGATAGATGGTGCAAGCCATCAGCAACTTTCAGTTACACGATAAGGAGATGCCTTTTTCTTAATTTATGGACCTTATCCCAGTACAATGTCACATTTGTACTATTTTTTCATTATTGTATGATGCATTAGCATGCCATCTGTTATCAGAAATATAAACAATTTTTGACGCTTATGATTCTTTTGGAACTCAAACAATTTTCTACTACCCTTACTGCAATGATTAAATAATAGGAGGGCCTGGCTCATCAATGGTTGTATAAATGTATATAAATTTACAGAAAATGAAAAAAAAATTAAGCACAGATGTTTCTTTTATTCACAAAACACACTTCTATTGTCCTTACTGTGATGAGATTTCTGAGATTCCACCTTTAAGTGTAGCATATATAAGCAGAATCGTCCAATACAGTTTTATAGATCTAAGAAGCAGTCTGATGTATTAAATTGATTAAACCGCTTGGAAGGTTCACCACTGATGTGTGAGCCAAGCCTTCCCAATATACAGTAGAATCTCCCTTTAGTGGACACCTCTCTACAAAGGACAGTTTTCATTTGCAAATTGACTATTTTTACTATTTAAAACTCTCCATGGGGGGTCGGTGGAAGGCTGGTTAAACCGTTTGGTTCACGACCACTACGACCCGGGTTCGATCCCCGCATTGGACACTTTTTTCTGTTTAAAAAAAAAAATGCTCCAATGGCCCCCCGATTCTTGCAAAAGTCCAACCCCACCAGCGAGTGCAAGTAACCAAACGGGGCTCTGGCACATTTGTAAGTGCAAAGTCGAACTGCTTTCACATGTGTAGACATGTGGTGCGCTTACAGTAAAAAGCAGTCGCTAACTACCCACCATGATTATCATGGCCTGTACCACGTGTACTAGGGATAAGCAAAAAAAAAAAAAACTTTCCAGTTAGAGGACCCATCTCCCTAAACAAACTTTGGCTCTGCAATTCGGTGTCATTTACAGGGAGGTTCTACTGTATTATTCAACGCAGTAAGGATAGGAGATGTTTGATTTGTGTATAAAAGAAACATTCGTGCTTGAATTACTTCATTTTCTGTAAATAGATGGCGTGTTATTGCTTTGTATATATAAATTTAGTACTTACATAATCACATTGAGAATTAACAGTCTTTTTGAAAGAATCGGATGACATTCGCTATCAAAAATCACTTCTTACCTCCTCTCCCCTAGAGGGAAAGGAAGGAATACCGTGGTATCTCACTTCTTTCTCCCCCTGCAATTTCTCTCCAGTATGAACCTCTCTAATATATCCTCATTAACTTTAGCCCCATCTATCTATGAAAATTATTAACATTTTTATTTAATGTTACTTTAATATACAGTAGAATCTCCCTGTAAAGGACACCTAATTACAGAGCCAAAGTATCCTTTAGGAAAAGGTGTTCTCTTACCGGAGGGTTGTTAAATTGTAAAAATAGTAATTTTGCAAATGAAAACTGTCCTTTGTGGAGAGGTGTCCTTTAAATGGAGGTTCTACTGTACTTACATAATCACATTGAGAATCAACATTCGTTTTGAAAGAATCTGATGACACTATCAAAAATCACTTCTCACCTCCCTAGAGGGAAAATAAGGGGTACTGTGGTATCTCACTTCTTTCTCCCCCTGCGATCTCTCTCCTGCAGTATGAACCTCTCTACTATATCCTCATTAACTTAGCCCCATCTATCTATGAAAATTATAAACACATTTTTATTTAATGTTAATTTAATATACAGTAGAACCTCAAGGTAAATGACACCTAATTGTAGAGCCAAAGTGTCCTTTAGGGAGAGGTGTTCTCTTACCAGAGAGTTGCTTAATAGTAAAAATGGCAATTTTGCAAATGAAAACTGTCCTTTGTGGAGAGGTGTCTGCTAAAGGGAGGTTCTACTGTATATATATAATTAAAAACACATGGTAATAAGACCAAATCCAAATAAATAAATAAATAGTGTGCGACGTTTCAGTAACAGCGTTGTTACCAAAATGTCACACACTATTTATATGGATTTGGTCTTATTACCTTGTGTTTATAATCCAAATTGTGCCTTATCATAATTAAAAACAAAATAGGCATTTCCTGACTGCTTACATAACATTTTAGATGACAGAACGCCATTTAGTGAACAAAAATCAACTAAAACGTTGATGTAGCTTGTTCCAAAGATATTTGGCAAGTCCAATTTCTTAATAGATCAAGAAAAGTCAACCATGTACAAGTTTCGGGCTGTTGGCGGTCAGGAAGTGTCAATTTTATTTTTAATACCAACACCTGACCATTTTTTTCTTATTTTTTCACACACATATATATACATGAAAAACCAATAGAAAAAAAAATAATAAAAAGGTCAGGTGTTGATATTAAAAATAAAAAAGGCATATTCTGACCAGGAGCACACATGCTTTTCAGAAGCTAAGAGTTGGCATCTGGTAGAACAGAAATCAACTATTCATTGATTTAGCCTGTTCCCTGATATTTGGCCAACCCAATTTCTTGATACATCAAGAAAACCCATTCACGAACACACATATATATATATAATTTTTTAAATTAAATAATGCAAAAGGTTTCTGAAAATGGAGTTTCTTTTTATATATATATATATTATTGCATTCTCAAAGCTTTCAGGTATTTCCTCCCTTCTACAGGAGTACAAAATGAACTCTTGTTTTGTACTCCTGTAGCAGGGCAGAAATGCCTGAAAGCTTTGAGAATACAATAATAAAAATGTAAAGAAACTCATCTCCAGAAAACTGTTGCATTATTTTATGTTCAAGAGATTCACATCTATTATATATAATTAGAATTATTTCTACAGCCATTTTCCTGTGATGATTAATAATAGAAAGAGAAACAAGAAAATAAGACTTATTCCAAATAAATTAATAGTGTGTGACGTTTTGGTAGCAACATCGTTACCATCATTACACAAAAGAATAAATGAGAAAAAAATATTACAGCTTATTCTTAAATAGTACTGTTATCAAGTGTGTAAACATGATAGCAGATAAGAAAAAAAAAGTTTTTTTTTAAGACAACCTAAAATATTATTCTTAGAATTAGAATTGAAAAAAAAAAAAAATCTTATCTGCTATTTTGTTTACATACTTGATAACAGTACTATTTAAGAACATGCTGTGATATTTTTTTCATTAATTCTTTTGTCTGATGATGGTAACAATGCTGTTAACGAAATGTCACACACTATAATTTATTTGGTTTAGGTCTTTTTTTTTTTGCTTATATCCCTAGTACACGTGGTACAGGCCATGATAATCATGGTGGGTAGAAGTAGGCGACTGCTTTTACTGTAAGTGCACCATATGTCTACACATTTGAAAAGTAGTTCAACTTTGCACTTACAAATGTGTCAGAGCCCCGTGGATTAGGTCTTATTTTTTTGTAGCTATAATCTATAAACCAAATTGTACTTTAACAATAGAAAGAGAAATGAATCTCTCTGTTCTCCCTCTTTTTGCCAACTTCCATTGTCCTCTTTTTTTCTATATCTTCTTCTTTCTTATATCCACACTGGGTGAAGTAGAATGCATCTGCCTTTGTCATTAAGACTGGGAGCACTACTCAGTGGCAGACTGACTTAGCTCCAAAAGAAATGGCTGCCTCTGACATGAGGAACAGACGTCATGTGCAGCCGCTCCTAACATGGAGTACAAACGCTGCTCATCCTGTATACCTGGATCAGGAGCCCTTACAGGGTACTATCAGCTGGGCCAGCTGAGCCCAGGTTTATTAGAGAGCTTGTTACTGCTCCCCCTCCTCCTTTTTCATCCGGGCTTGGGACCGGCAAAGTCAGAGTTTTTTCTATATCTATATATATAAAAATGAATGTTTGTTTGTATGTCCGGTATACAAATTCGCAGTAGTTCACTAATTCAAACCAAAATTTCCATACATAGGTAAAAAAATACGGGGAAGATGATAGGCTATTTTAAAAATATATATATAAATCAATTATTAAAACTACTAGACGAATGGCCCGGGCAACGCCCGGGTTTTACCCGAGTGCGCATATATTTTAAAAACGTTTTAATTCAAATACTATTCGTTACAATTATAAATTGGCGCCATGGATGTCACTCTTGTGAAACGTCCCGTTCCAAACTGTGTGTTTTTAAAATGTTTTAATTAAAATACTATTCGTTACAATTATAAATTGGCGCCGTGGATGTCTCTCTTGTGAAACGTCCCGCCCCAAACTGTGTGTGTCTTGAAAATATAAAAATAAAAATGTGAATTTTCATAAAGATTTCATCATGTCGATTTTTTTTTTGCATTTCACCTACTAAATCGATAGAGATAATTACATTTGCAACATGAACTTAGGTATATTGACTAAATAGAAAACTGCATAGTAATAAAGATCATTTTTTAAAGGCACCATATCGTTTTTTTTCAATAAAATCGAAACAAAAATTAACGATAAATAACGATAATTGCCTTAAAAAGAAATTGCCTTAAAAAAAAGAAACATTCGCGGTGATTTTGTCTTGCATTCGTTTATACAATTATTATATACGAATGACCCGATTAAATGCTTTTATTCAAATACTATTCGTTACAATTATAAATTGGCGCCGTGGATGTCATTCTTGTATAATATATAAACGAGTTTTAAAAATTGTAAAAAAAAAAAAAAAAATGCATCGGCCGGGAATCGAACCCGGGCTGCCCGCGTGGCAGGCGAGCATTCTACCACTGAACCACCGATGGTTATGAAAAATCCCATCCGTGAGCTTCAAACAGACAAACAGACAGAATAAGGCAAATATATAAGTAGATATATTCAAATTATTCTACTTAGCTCACGAACAGCGCCCTCTATCAAATATTAGATTAAATTATGCTGATGCAAACAAATAGATAATGCTAATAACAAACAATTATTTTAAAAAATCTTATCTAAATATATATCACTCGGGTAGATATACACACGGGTCAATCCCGGGGCGAAGCCCGGGTCACCTGTCTAGTAATTTTATATAAAATATAAATTATATAATATTGTTACGATTGTTGCTGTGATCCCGTTTCCTGGGGAGGCCACCTCTCCTGACTGTAAATACCTTTTTATATTGGCCCCAGGAGGTGGCGTAATGTAAATACCCGTTGTTTATTATTCAAGTTATATGTAATGTTTAGTAATATATGACAATAAAGAAGTGCTTCTAGTCTCCGTCCCATCTCCTGTCATTCCTCTAGCCATTGCCATCTTCGTCGGGCTGCTGCTGCTGCTGCTACTACTCTTCTGGTAAGTCTCTCGTGTCCCCCCACCAGTGGTAAGGCCGAGAGATACTGCCAGGGGAAGGGAGTTTCCACTCGAGCAGTGGAACTCAGGAGGACGTCTTCGGGGTGCCTGCAGGGAGGAGCTACTCCGCGGCGGAAGAGAGGATCACGCGCAACAATATTTTAAAAAGTTATTGAGGCTGTGATAATAAAAACATTATCAATGTTGCTGCCTATATACATTCATGGACAAAACTTGAGGAAATGTAAAGTCTTTGGTATCGCTGGTCATCTATTTTTTTTTTAAGGAGACAGAGGCAATTTTGTTCACACCCTGTTATCTTGTGTGTCTTAATAAAGGTCACTGTATATCAAATATCTTTCAGAATTATTTGTTTGAATCCTGATATACATGCTATAAGGTATAACTTATTTTACAGTGGAGTATACCCAGGGGGAGCTCTGAACCTCATAAATAGACAGTACCAAACAACACTAACAAGATTTAGAACAGGCCATCTCAAGCCATTGAAGATAGAAAATAACAACAAAATCTACCCCACTTGACCAAAATGTAGCTTGGCACCTGCAGCTCCAGAATACCTTTTGGCTTGTATTAGATGCACTAAACAGGACCTTTGGGAGAGGCTGCTGCTGCTTATCATAAAACAGCTTGAAGAGCATGAACTCATGTAATTTGTGTAATCTTCACACAAGGGGATAAGAAACAACAACTTCTTTAAGTTTTGTCCATGAGTATATATATATTATGCCCCCTCAAAACTATATTAATTTTTTAAAAAAGATTTAATTAAATATTTAGGGGGTATCTCTAGTCAACAGGAATGTACTACATTAATAATTTTTTTAAAAATGCTCCAATGACCCTTGGTTCTTGCAAAAGTCCAACCCCACCAGCGAGTGCTAGTAACCAAATGGGGCTCTGGCACATTTGTAAGTGCAAAGTCAAAATGCTTTCACATGTGTAGACATGTGGTGCACTTACATCAAAAGCAGTCACCTACTTCTATCCACCATGATTATCATGGCCTGTACCACGTGTACTAGGGATAAGCAAAAAAAAAAAACATTATCCAATGTGCAGTTCCTGAGAAGAGGCCAATGTTGGTTGAGCAAGTAGTGTGGTTCATTTCCAGCTAGCTCCTTTGGTCTCCATTCTGGCAGATGGAGTTTGTAATTCCTATTGGAAATCCTGAACACTCCATTTAGTTATAAGTTCACAATTCTTGTAGAGTTACTAAATTATTTTGTACTCTTCAGCTGACACTATTGTATGTTCATTCTGTTTTATTATACAGTATAACCTCCCTGTAAAAGACACCTAATTGCAGAGCTAAAGTGTCCTTTAGGGAGAGATGTCCTCTTATCAGAGAGTTGCTAAATAGTAAAAATGGTAATTTTGACAATGAGAGGTTCTACTGTATATACAGTTAAACCTGTCTATAGCACCCCCTCTAAATAACACCTCCCTCTCTACAGCTCCCGATTTTAAATACAGTATAACCTCGTTAATTCGACACACCCCAATTCGACACTCGGCGATAATTCGACCATGTTCCGATGTCCCGACCTCCGGCCTATCAAATAACAAACCGTAATTCGACAGTATCGATAATACGGCAGTTCCGATAGTTCGACCATTTTAAAATTCGAATTTCGACAGTTGAATGTTATTTTACATGCAACTTTACCGCTAAACGGTATTACGGCGGCGACGATCGGCATCGGCGGGCGCCGATACGATCGCGCCTGCGCACTTTTGGTTTCTGGTTAGTTTAAGTTTCACTTTGCAGTGCCGTTGCGCAATTTCGGCATCATGCGCTAACTAATAATAATTTTTATTTTTTTTATTTTTAACATTGAAATATTTTAGCTATTTTTAAATTTATAAATAATTTCTTTTTAAATAAATAAATCTTTATAAAATGATCCAACAATGATTATGATAACATTTTATTTCAATATTCCATTTCTGTGTTATTATAAAAGATTTAAACACAAAATCAATAACACCTGCAGCAGCAGTGGATGCCTTTAATACATTAAAATGTATTTATTAAAAGACATTTCAGAGGAAGAAAGGCATGCATGTTTTTTCAAAATGCCATCTGGAATACATCCTGAATAGGATTTCAGTGCAAAAACAGATATCTATAAAGGAATTTTTTAAAAGATCTTCAAGATTATTTAAAAATAATATTTTAAAATTTTATTTTTATTTACCATATTTATTTCCTTTCAACTGCTATATTTTTCAATTAGAATAAAATATTATTTAATATATTATATTTAATATTTTAATGTCTGTAGAGTTAATATTTGATTATATTACTGAAAAGAAACACATTGCCAATAAATTTATTTGTTACAATTATTTATGTTTCTAAAATATGTATTAATGCCATTTTGTCACTGATACTAAAAGTTAATCATGAAAATAATATAAAAACACACAATGGTTTCAATTAATATCATTAATTTATATTACAACGCTATTTAAAAAAAAATATTATTTTAGCGAGTTAGATGATTACCTAATCATATAACCTTAATTCAACACTTCCTTTAATTCAACCGAAAGCTCTGATCCCTTGGGGTGTTGAATTAAAGAGGTTCGACTGTATGTAGTACGATGCAATTTACATTAAAAGTGACCTGTCTATAGCACCCTATTTTGGTGAGTCCCAAGAGGGGGCGCTATAGACAGGTTTAACTGTATATATTTAAAAAAAACACTATACATTTATTTTCAAGGTGTAGTTACAGAGTTGATGTTTGTTATACTGAAAGAGGAATGAAGATATTGGCCTGCCACTAAGTAGTGCTCCCAGTCTTAATGACAAAGGCAGATGCATTCTACTTCACCCAGAATATGGTTGTGTGGAGATAAGAAAGAAGACGAGGAATGAAGATAAACATATAATGGGGAAGTTAAAAAAAGCATCATTTTTGTATTATTCAATCTTTATTAGCCACACAAGTAGAGTATGTAAAGTAGGGACTTACTACATATATATACAGTGGAAGGGGAATCTTTGATGAAGTCCTGGTTGTTGATGTGAACTTGCGGCTTGATGAAGTCCATTTTGTTTCAACATTACATTTAGAAGAGACAATTATCCAACATCAAACAGCTGTATCAGAGTCTGAGCTTGTTCAAATTCATCCATAGAAAGCAAGAGGTAAATTCCATCTGCTATTTTGTTCCGAACACTGAGTACAGTCTGGTTCAAACTTGTTCTTCAGAAGTACCACACAACAGCTATGACAATCATTGAGTCCACAGAACTAGTTGATGAAGAGAAGCAACAATGACAGGGAAGTTTTCCTACTGATCATTCTCATTTTCTTTACACATTGCCTTTTGATGGATCATTCAAAAGTATTTACTAACTCACATTCATCATATATATATATATATATGTCATAATTTGTATAATATCCAAAATGTATAATTTATTTTCACCATAATTATTATGTTAAATTGTAAATACAAATTCATCCATGTATAAATCTGTACAAAATAAATCTGGGAGCCAGCGCCACCATGCGCGCGTGTTCACGAGTGTGGAACAAGTTCTTTTTTTTTTGACGCATACATGCACAACAGTCGCGTCCTTTCATTCGACCACAACAGATACGACATATATATATATAAAAGTTAATGTATATATCAAAAGGTAATAAGACCAAATACAAATAAATAAAAAGTGTATGATGTTTCAGTAACAGCATTGTTACCATAATCATACAAACATCATCATACTATAATCCAAATTGTACCTCATACCTCAATGTATGTTTATTCATTCCTTATATATTTCCTTGATATTTAACAAGTATGACTGTAATTTTAATATTATATAGTTATGTCTGGAAGAAGGATTTGTCACAATTGTCATATTTTTGTCAGGAAATGATGTTATTACTGCATCATATTTGATGGGCAGAAACAAGATTGTTTCAGCATAACATTCACTAGAGCAGAAAACGGGTGAAATCAGGTTATATCTCTCTATATATTGCCACATGGAAAATTAGGAAAGGACAAACCTCGGGGGATTACACTGCAATTTATTTAAGGCAAGAACAAACTATGAATGATAAAAAAAAAAAGCAATGTGTGAAGTTTACAGAGTAGAAAAAAATACAAACATTAAAAATTTGTGTGTGTGAAAAAAAAAAAAACAGCACGTAATTAAACAAATTTTAAATCCGAGATAAAGGTGAGCATTAACATAATGGATGCCAAATAATGCTTACAAAACTTGAGAAGCTTAAAAAATCTTTCAACAAGAAAACAAAATAATTTTAAGAAACAAAATGAAAAACCTTGGAGTGGAAAAAAAAAAAATTCCACTCTTGATAATTGACTAGAAATGGAATTATTTTATTCACTTTAAAATTTGACGAATGTCAAAATAATAAAAGAGATTCATATCTTACAAAACAGATAAGACATTGTGTTTAAACAGAAAACAAAATAAACAAAGACAATAGGAAAGTTCTATCTAAGAGAAATTCAAATTTTTTGCAATGTGAATCATGCATGCATGTATTAAGGTGTATATTTTGGGGATTATTTGAGAATAAACTGACACAAAACTCTCCTAAGTGGCTTAAAATTTATTATTATTTATCCCTATTGTTGTTGTTTATTCCTTAAGTCATTTAAACGATTTCCATTAGGTTGTATTGTCTCAGCTTTTCTATTATAGTCCTTGGGTTTTCCCAGAGGTCTTTTTTTGGAGTATTTGATACAATTCAATAGATGTTCAGGACTGGCTGGTTGGGAATCGCATTTGGGGCATTTCGGGAATGTTTTGATTTTTACATTAAATTTGAGTATTCTAAGATGTCCCTGTTTGCAATCTTGAAATCACTGTTTATTCTTCCCTAGTAAGGGTGTGGAAAGAAGATTTGTTAGGAATGGGGGTGTGGGAAAAAAATGTATCCCTATTAAATATATTAAATACTAGAGCATTAGTCTGTTCAACCGATGGGTCTAGAGTGACAGTCAGTTCTAAGCCTTATTAGAGTTTACCTTAAGCTCAATGATATAGAGGATTAACCCATCACCCAGGTGACAGAAAGTTCCAAGAATAATTACATTATAAATTATAAACACAAGGTAATAAGACCAAATCCAAATAAATAAATAGTGTGTGACGTTTCGGTAACAGCGTTGTTACCATCTTCAGACAAAAGTACTGAATGGTACTTATGGTAACAACGCTGTTACCGAAACGTCACACACTATTTATTTATTTGGTCTTATTACCTTGTGTTTATAATCTATAATACAAATTGTGCCTTATCATTATCTCTATATATATAAAAGTCAATTCCTGTCTGTCTGTCTGTTTCGCGATAAACTCAAAAACTACTGAACCAATTGGTTCCAAATTTTGCATGTCGCTTTTTATAAACCTGAGGAAAAATTTTGGCTACATTTTGCTTATTATTTTTGGCTATTTCTTTTTTTAATTTGAAGAACTATTTTTTTACGCGGAGTAATCCGGAATGGAATGAATACCCAAATATGGCCATTTTGTATACGCATCGGTGGCTCAGTGGTAGATTACTCGCCTGCCACGCGGGCGGCCCGGGTTCGATTCCCGGCCGATGCATTTTTTTTTTACATTAAAACTAATTTATAAAAAATATAATATAAATATATACTATTATATCAACTATATGAATTAAATCAAATACCTAAACACTAATCTCTATATATATAAAAGTCAATTTCTGTCTGTCTGTCTGTCTGTTTCGCGATAACCTCAAAAACTACTGAACCTATTGGTACCAAATTTTGCATGTCGCTTTTTATAAACCTGAGGAAAATTTTTGGATACAATTTGCTTAGTATTTTTGGCTATTTTTTTTTTCATTTGAAGAACTTTTTTTTTTTACGCGGAGTAATCCGGAATGGAATGAATACCCAAATATGGCCATTTTGTATACGCATCGGTGGCTCAGTGGTAGAATGCTCGCCTGCCACGCGGGCGGCCCGGGTTCGATTCCCGGCCGATGCATTTTTTTTAAAACAATTTTTAAAACTCATTTATATTATATCTTCTATATATATAAAAAAGAATGTTTGTATGTTTGTTTGTTGGTTTGTATGTCCGGTATACAAATTCGCAGTAGTTCACTAATTCAAACCAAAATTTCCATACATAGGTAAAAAAATACGAGGAAAACGATAGGCTATTTTAAATTATATATAAATTAAATATTAAAACTATATATTCAAATTATTCTACTTAGCTCACGAACAGCGCCCTCTATCAAGGTTATAAATACGTTTAAAATCGAAATCTTCTCAAAATTTTATTAATAATAGTGTTCACTTAATAATTAGAATACTTGATCTAAATCGAAATATTTATAGACGCTCGCTCGATTTGAAGATTTATATCGTAACTAATCTGACTGTAAAGTTTGGAGCGGGACGTTTCACAAGAGTGACATCCACGGCGCCAATTTATAATTGTAACGAATAGTGTTTGAATAAAACATTTAATCGGGTAAACCCGGGCGTTGCCCGGGTCATTCGTCTAGTAAATTATATAAAAATACATTGATACAGTAGAACCTCCATGAGAAGACACTCGTACTAGAAGACACCTCTCTACAAAGGACAGTCTCCATTTGCAAAATTGCCATTTTTGCTATTAAGAAACTCTTTTTAAAGGACACTTTGGCTCTGCAATTAGGCGTCCTTTACAGGGAGGTTCTACTGTAAAATACAACCCAAACCTCTCTCTAAAGGAAGCCTATATACAGAGCCAAAGTGTCCTTTAGAGAGAGATTTCCTCTTACTGGAGAACTGCTAAATAGTAAAAATTGTAGTTTTGTTTAAGAAAACTGTCCTTTGTAGAGAGGTGTCCTCTAATGAGAGTGTCTTCTCACAGAGTAAGTTCTAATGCATTGTCACACTGCTAAAATTTTCATTTGCAGGATAGAGATCATGTGTCAGCTAATACAATGAATAAATAAATCTTAACATTAAAATAATTTATAACTCTGAAATAAATTTGTTTTTACAAGTATATATATATATATAGAATGAGAATAACAAGAAATGCAAATATGTGCACAATTTTACAATAATAACAACAACAAAAAAAATAGAACTTCATAGTAGAATCGAACATAAATTTTAAAAATTTAATAAAGAATTTCAATGATTAATGTCTCTGATCTAAATAATCACTGCATACTGATTGGCTAATGAATTCAGTTCTATTTGGATGATTAAGACCATGTGACATTGAACAGCCAATCAATGTTAACATCACATTAATCGACCAATCAGAGTGCATGAATAAAATAGTTACCATATATATCTACATATTGATACCATACATATAGGTTTACATATTATAGTTTAATACTAAGCAATAACACGCCATCTATATATATATAAAATGAAAGGAATTAATAGCACTAATCTTTCTTTTTTATACACAATACAAACTTCTACTGTCCTTACTGTGATGAAAAAATATATTGGGAGGACTTGGCTCATAAATTGCTGAAACCGCTGGGAGGGTTTACCACTGATGAGCCAAGCCCTCCCAATATATATTTTTTCATCGCAGTAAGGACAGTAGAAGTTTGTATTGTGTATAAAAGAAACATTCGTGCTATTAATTCCTTTCATTTTACATATTATAGTTTATCCGGATAGTTATCAACACACACACTTTTGTACATAGCTCCAGGAATCCAGTTTATATCAAGAGAGAGAGTTGATATATTGATATACAATTTTCAGAGAAAGAAACTTGACACAAATTTTGTTTATAATACAAGGCTTGTCAATAAGTAATGCACACAATGTCCTATAGAAAAATATTTATTATATCATAAATATAATGTTTAAGTTGGAGTATTAAACTTATTAATGATCTTTGATATAAAAAAAATATATAAAATATCAGTAAACAAATCTAGGGCAATAGCTTACTATAAATTTTTTAGATCATCATTATGTAAGAACCAGTCAACAAGTGAATGACTTTGAGACGAAGAGTAAAGCCAGTTCAATTTCTATGTAAATAACACAAGATGATTATTACCTTACCCAATTGGGAGAATCTGTATGGGGCAAGTCCCTAATAAAGACTTTTGGTGTCTATGTGATATAAAAAACTCTGCTCAAAATACATGCACTGATGCAAATTCGAAAAGAGACTTGTTTAGACCTCATGGAGACTTTTTCCAAAGAACCTTTTCAGTTGTTTGAGAGAATGCATAACATGTGATGAGACTTGGATTTATCATTATGATCCTTTTTCAAAGCACCAATCAATGCAATGGATCCATAAAAGATATCATTTGCATATACAGTTAAACCTGTCTATAGCGCCTCCCTCTCTATAGCGGCCGACTTTAAATACATAGTACAATGCGATTTACATTAAAAGTGACCTGTCTATAGCACCCCTTCTCTATAGCACCCTATTTTGGTGAGTCCCAAGAGAGGACACTATAGACAGGTTTAACTGTATATTTTTTTGATATGCAAATTGAAGTAAAAACAAGAATCTGATAATGGTTGGTGATGGATTTCCTGTTGAAGTTCGAAGACATTTCAGTCACTGTAATTCACTTTAAGTTAAAGTCTGTATGTTGAAACAAGGCCATGGATAGAAGCACAATACAAAGATGGATTCAGCACTTCCAGAAGGGTAATTTTGATATTAGTGATAAAGAAAGGCCAGGTAGACCATTCTTTGTAAGGATAGACCAAAATTTGTCTCTAATGGAGGAATTGATCAAGAATAACAGGACAATGACAACTTCTCAAATAATAGAAAAAGTTTACCTGTCTAAAACTCCGCCTTTGCCGGTCCCAAGCCCGGATGAAAAAGGAGGAGGGGGAGCAGTAACAAGCTCGCTAAAAAACCTGGGCTCAGCTGGCCCGGCTGATGGTACCCTGTAAGGGCTCCTAATCCAGGGATACAGGATGAACAGCGTTTGTACTCCATGTTAGGAGAGGCTGCACATGGCGTCTGTTCCTCATATCAGAGGCGGCCATTTCTTTTGGAGCTAAGTCGGCCTGCCACTGAGTCGTGCTCTCAGTCTTAATGACAAAGGCAGACACATTCTACTTCACACAGTCATGATGGTTGTCAAACAAGCTTGATACCCTAATATGATTGAGTGGAGATAAGAAAGAAGAAGAAGACCTGTCTAATAAAAATTATGCTCAAAATGCATGCAATGATGCAAATTTGAAAAGAGATTTGCATAGACCTCATGGAAACTTTTTCCAAAGAACCTTTTCAGGTGTTTAAGAAGGTGTGATAACATGTGATGAGATTTGGATTTATAATTATGAACCTTCTTCAAAGTA